>SJYX01006723.1:238537-259480 GCA_006410675.1 Oreotragus oreotragus | reverse complement strand
TTTTTTTTTTTTTTTACTGTCTCTGGTATTTCATTACTAATGTATAGAAATGCAATGGATTTCCATATATCAATCTTGTATGCTACTACCATGCTGAAATCACTTGTTAATTCTAATAGTTTTTTTTTTTTGGTGGAGACTTTAGGGTTCATTATATAGAGTATCTTGTCATCTGCTGATAGTGATAGTTTTACCTCTTATTTTCCAATTTGGATACCTTTTATTTATTTTCTTACCTTATTGCTGTGACTAGGATTTCTAATACTCTGTCAAATAGAAACAATTAAAGTGGACATCCTTGTCTTATTCCTGAATTTAGTGGGAAGGCTTTCAGCTTTTCACCACTGAGTATTATGTTAGCGGTGGGTTTGTCATAAATGGTTTTTATTATGTTGAGATGATGAATGTTGAATTTTGTCAAATGCTTTTTCTGTATCTACTGAGGTGATTGTGTGTTTTTTTATTTCCTTTTGTTAATATGATGTATCACATGGATTGATGTGTATATTGAATCATTCTTATGACACTGGAATGAATCCAAATTGATCATGGTGTATGGTCCTCTGTGCATTATTGGATTTAATTTGTTAAACAGTGTTGAAGATCTTTTACTATTTAGATAATTATTATCAAAATTATTACATTCCTGCTAGTATGAGAACCCAAAGAGGGAAAATTTGTGTCTATTTTGTTCACTGTTTCTAGGTATATAGGCTTTTAGTAGGCATTGAGTGAAATTTTTTTCCTATTAAATTGAACATCTTTGGATATAATAAACATTTAGTTTCAAAGGCGTTTATAGAAATCAAATGTATTAGATACCTTAATTCAAAGTGGAAAGAATATTTGTTCATATTTTGAAAGGTAGAGGTAATGTTCTAAGAAATTCTTTCTAGTTTCTTGGAGTCAGGATGGCTAAAAATATGTATCTAGTTCTCAACTTCTTTCTCAGAATTCTCAGCATAGTCCTGGAGTTACTCAGAATCAGATAATTGGAACTGGTGCATGCAACACAACCTAGTTGGTATTTCAAAAAACCATCAGATTTTGTACTCTAAATAGATATTTAAAATTATGTATTAACTGATGATCCTAGCATAGAAACAACCTTAGCCTATCTTTTACTATAGATCAATCTCTTTGCTTTGCTTTTCCATTGTAATGACTTATAGGACCTTGGGCAATGATTTGGGACAAATTATCATTTCAGATTCAGCCAAAATTACTTTTGGTTTTTAAACTGTACAAATCTGAATGATTGTGAAAGCTTGAATTCTAGTAGCAGCTCTGTTTTGGCAAAGCTAAACCTGGATTTATAAATATTAATGTGTCTAGATGATATATCTCAAGTTATTGTCCTTAACATTTTTGAATAAATTCTGGATAGAAAAGAAACACATTTTTCAGCTACTTTTGAAAAGCCATATGTTAAGTGGCCAGGAGGTTCAAGATAGTTCTAATAGATCACATAATAGAGGCAGTCTTAAATTGTAGAGAATTATCTTGCATAATTAATTTGAGGTTCAGAGGCAAGATAATCAGTATCATTTTCTCTAACAATCAGGCATCTTTAATTGAGTATTGCCTCTCTATCCTTAGGGGACCTTTTTCCAACTTGAGCATAAAGTTGAAAGTGTCAGTTTCAATCAATCTTGTACCAGAGGGTACCATTTTCCCATATAAGTATCATCAAAGAGATCTGAAGATGCTTTTTCCGTGAGGGGTTAGATACTGAACTTCCATGATGCATTGTATCTTTTTGCATGCATCAGAATCTCAGTTTCTCTCTAAGCAAAAATTAAGATTGTTTCCAATTTTAATTTGCCTTATTGTTTACAGATGCAATGCTTTTCTTATTTTAATTAAAAAATGTACTAGCAAAAAAATTTTTTTTTTGTCTTTGTGTATAGATGGATAGGGACTTCCCTGGTGGCTTAGAGGCTAAGGAGTCTGCTTGCACTGCAGGAGTCCTGAATTTGATCCCTAAGTCAGGAAGATCCCCCAGAGGAGGGCATGGCAACCCACTCCAGTATTCTTGCCTGGAGAATTCCATGGACAGAGGGGCCTGGCAGGCTACAGTTGCCATGGATGTGGTCTCAAAGAGTTCTAACTGACTGACTAACATTTGCACTTTATTTCATAGATGGATAAAGTATATGTCTTGACATTTACCAAGCAGTTGATTTAAAATTTTTGTCTCATAATTAAAAGTAATTATAAAACATTAAAGAAAGCAACAACTTTAGGAATATTGCTGTATAAATATTTGAAAAATTATGAACCTTCCTGGAAATAATTAGAAATATTGGGCTGGAATGCAGTTTGAGTGCATAAAATCATAGCAGAATAAAATATCACAAATCACTCAAAATGCTAGCACTGTTTTTAGACAGTTTTTAAAAAATCAAGTAATTATATAAATTTTACTAAAATTTATAAACTTTATTTAGTTCATCAGACTATAAAAGTAAAGAGGTTTAATTATAATTTTGTGAGGAGTTAAAATTTCAAGTAGGGATATCATAGAGAAATGCAACTTTCAACTAAAAATATCAGTGCTTCTAGGAGGAGATAATTCTATGCCCTGGGAAAGAGATATTTCAAGATTAGGCTAGAAATTTTTGTTACCAGCAAGCAAGTACACTTTGAAATGTTCTGATATGCTGTTGACAAGACTTGGAAGCCAACTTAAAAAGACCTCCCACTGGCTAAGCTGTGACAATTTGAGCATAAAAATAGGCAATAAAAATAACAATTGATTAAAACAGCAGCACCTAGAAGAAGCCATTATTCAAAATTGTGTTTAAAGGACAACAGAACTTAATTTTCTCTTCATATAAATTGATCTATTTCAGGTTAAATTTTTAGAGGAAAATTTCCCCATAATATTGTATACATTATATATGTATGTGTATGTGTATATATATATCTATATAATGGTAATAAATAAAATATTGATGTATGTTTGCAGATATAATTATTAAGGTAAGGACATAAGTTCAGTTCAATTCAGTTCAGTCGCTCAGTCGTGTCCTACTCTTTGTGACCCCATGAATCGCAGCACACCAGGCCTCCCTGTCNCTTCAAAAAACAGTCTGGAAGCAGGGCTCCTCCAAGCAGACTGTCTTCACAGGTTTTTATCTTTCATCTAAACTAACCAAATAAGAGAGAGGCAATACATGCAAGGTGGCTTCCCAGGGGTGCTAGTGGTAAAGAACCCATCTGCCAATGCAAGAGGAGCAAGAGGTGTGAGTTCGATCCCTGTGTCAAGAAGATCCCCTGGTGGAGAAAATAGCAGCCCACTCCAGTATTCTTGCCTGGGAAATCCCATGGACAGAGGAATCTGGAGGGCTACAGTTCAAGGGGCTGCAAATGGTTGGACACGACTGAGCAACTGAGCACAGACACAAATTACATGCAGGGTACCACAGAGGGGCACCCCCAACTCATCAAATACAGACGGTAGTCTGTTCACATACAAGTGGACAAAGACTTTGGCTATCAGAGCCAAAATTTGGCTATCAGGTTTTGATGTGTAACCAATTTTAAAGGATTCAAAGATATATTTAGCTGCTTCAAAACAAACAAACAAACAAAAAAAAACAAACAAGGAACTTCCTGGTGGTCCAGTGGTTAACACTCCTGACTTCCATTGCAGGGGCCACAGGTTCTAACCCCAGCCAGGGAACTAGATCCAATGTAGTATGACCAATAAAAAGAATAAAAAAAGAATCCTAGACTCTTAACCAAGGACTTCCCTTGTGGCTCAGCTGGTAAAGAATCTGCCTGCAATGGGGGAGACCTGGTTTTGATTCCTGGGTTGGGTAGATCCCCTGGAGAATGAATAGACTAACAGTATTCTGGCCTGGAGAAGTCCATGGACTATATAGTCCCTGGGGTCTCAAAGAGTCGGACATGACTGAGTTTCACTTTCAGATTCTTAACAAAGGCAATGAGTGTTTATGATAATTTATGCTTATCAGAACATACCTATTAATACCTATTAATAAAATACTAATCATGGATGGGAGATACCCAGCTTCTTCACTCATAGGTGGGGAAGCTCTGAGAGTATGTTCTAGATTGTATCCAGGAGATAAAAAGCAGAAAAGACCCCCCTGTTGCCTACCCAGTAATATGCTTATTCCCACCTTCATTTCTTTCTCTCTCTCTTTTTTTTAATTAGCATTCTTTTTTAAGATGGAAAAAAATTCGTCTGCCAAAGCAGGAGACACAGGAGACTCGGGCTGGATCTCTGGGTTGGAAAAATCCCCTGGAGAAGGAAATGGCAACCCACTCCAGTATTCTTGCCTGGAGAATCCCATGGACAGAGAAACCTGGTGGGCTATAGTCCATGGGGTTGCAAAGAGTCAGACAGGACTGAGTGATTGAGCATGCACACACAGTTTATTTATGAGTTACTTTAAGTGATTCAGCAAAGTGATTTAGTCATATATCTGAATAGATATGTATACTTTTTTTCAGATTCTTTGCCATTATAAGATATTGAATATATTTCCCTGTGCTATATTCCACCTGCATTTCAGTCTTCATCCGAGGATCTGCTTCTGGGAACGCCCAGCCTAAGACACCACCGTGTGGAATTGCAGGTACTGCAGTGAATGGAGGATATTGATGGGGAGAGGTTGCATCCAGTTGGAGAGACACAGAGGAAAAAGGGGACTGGAAGTGATTTCTTAAGAACAGCAATGAAAGAGACAAGGGACATTTAACCTTAGGAAATGACTTAAGACATACAAAGATTTTTAAGTACCTGAAATCCTGGTAGGCGGAAGAGAGGATGGCTTGGTGAGTGTTGGTCCAGGGGGTGATGGTGAACAGTGGAGATCTGGCATCTATACAGAGGCAAGCTGGGTGCCTCAGCCCTAGGAAATGGATATAGCTTAGAGACAGCAAAAAAAAAAAGGCTAACAAAGCCAAGGCCTTAACAGATTTAGACTCTTCAAAGTGGAGATTAGTGTTGAGATAAAGGTTTATAAAATGTTGATGCTTTTAAGATCAGATTGCTAATCAGGCGGCAGTTCCAAGTCTGATTTTCTTCCTCCATCATGGAGGACTCTCTCCCTCAACAATTCCTAATGAATTTGGTGTGTCCCAACATTTTCAAGGGGATCACTGTCTGCTTTGCAGCCTCTCAAGCAGAGGTTGTGGGGGTGAGTTGAGATAATCACCTTTCTTTCAAGAGGCCTGGAATAAAGAGGCTGCACTTAAAAGGAAAAGAGGCCTGGGCATCTAGACACACTAAAAGCAGCATTCTTAAGAACTACTGCAAGCACTGGAATGTGAATCCCTTATTTGTTGCTGACATTTAATGTGTACTATGCATGAGTTTTGTTGTTGTTATTTGCGTCCGACTCTTTCGCAGTGCCACGGACTTTATGGGGAACCCTGCCAGGCTTCTCTGTCCGTGGGATTCTCCAGGTAAGAATACTGGAGTGGGTTGCCATTTCCTTCTTCAGGAGATCTTCTTGATCCAGGGATCAAACCCACGTCTCCTGCATTGACAGGTGGATTCTTTACCCCTGAGCCACCAGGGAAGCCCGTGCATGAATATTGCCTATGAAAATTTAGAGGAAAATGTTAAATGTGACTCACATTCTACAGAAATGCCAGGAAAGTTTTACTTCAAAAATTTAATGTTAAAGTCTTTTTTCAACCTAAAAAGATAAATTAAAATGTGCTACAGAAACTAAAATACCCCAAGTGAATAAAGCATGGCATGGGTTAGTTCCTTTCAGTGCTTCAGCAACACACAGCTCATAGAAAATTCAACTCATAGTGGTTTATTTCATGGAGATACTGAGTGCTAACTTAGCAAAGAGTCCTAGGGTTGGCCCACTGGCTCAAACATATCATCAGGATACCACTTTTCCCTTTCATTCCACTTTTGTTCTCAGCATCTTTGCTTTCTTCCTCACATGTCACCTCATGGTGGAAAGATGGCTGCCACTGCACCAACCATCACCTTCTCACAAAAGGACATCACAGACTGCACATGAATATTTGTAGTGGCTTTGTTCATTATTACCTAAAGCTGAGAGCAATTAGAGTGTCCTTCAATAGGCAAATGGATGAACAAACTGGGGTGTATCCATACAATGGAATATTGTTCAGTGATGAAATGAGCTATGAAGCTAAGAAAGGACACAGAGGAACTGGAATGCATGTTGTTAAGTGAAAAGAGCCAGTCCATAAAGGCTACATGTGGTATAATTCTAACTATGTGACATTCTGAAACAGGCAAGACTATGGCGACAGTTGAAAGTTTGGTGGTGGTCAAGAGTTACAAATAGGTGGAGACAGGGGGCTTCTGGATCAGTGAAAATATTCTGTATGATGATGCAGTGGTGGATACAAGACAGTATGCATTTGTCAAAATCCATGGAATGTACAACACCGAGAGTGAACCCTGATGTACACTGTGAGCTTTAATAAAACTCTATCAATATTAGCCCACTCCAGGAGTTGGTGATGGACAGGGAGGCCTGGTGTGCTGCGATTCATGGGGTCGCAAGGAGTTGGACAAAAAAAAATTAAGGGTTGTGGAGAAGATTGGGGATGGCTATTGGGTTGGAAACCAATGGAATCTGGCAGTAAACCTGTTCCTCAAGATGGTTAAGTGATGTGGTAAGAATTCTAAGACTCAGCTATTAATAACATTCATTTGAAGAGTGGATTTGGAACTTCTAGTTTCAGTTGAGATCAGAAAAAACGTTCATAACTGAGAGTCATCTATTTTTAAATGTATCGTCTGAAATGTCTACAATATTAAACAGTAGAAGAAAATGAGGGTAACGTTCTCAGATTTATCTGGAGGAAAGCTTATGACCCAAGAATTAATCATGTGGACTAGACGTTAACAGAAGATACTGAAGGATAGGAAGAAAGTATCATCCACGTACTGTTGCTTTAAAAACCCACCCAGACTCTTGTAAATCAATAATCTGTTGATGCACCAAAATATAGAATTCAAGAATGAGAGCACTGTGGTGTTACAGCCTTGGTGGGAGAATTTTGAAACCAGTAAAATTGAGAACTAAAACTAGACTACAGATGCAAAATGATTTACAAATGAACACATCAGGCTTACATAAGAGTACACAATGATTTAAGAGTAATTCTCGGTGCTGAAATTCATAAAATCTGACCTCAAAAGTCAGGGAAGAACTGCAGACAAGATAAGGTTGAGTGCCATTTCCTTCTCCAATGCATGAAAGAGAAAAGTGAAAGTGAAGTCGCTCAGTCTGTCCGACTGTTAGCGACCCCATGGACTGCAGCCCACCAGGCTACTCCGTCCATTGGATTTTCCAGGCACGAGTACTGGGNAGTAATTCTCGGTGCTGAAATTCATAAAATCTGACCTCAAAAGTCAGGGAAGAACTGCAGACAAGATAAGGTTGAGTGCCATTTCCTTCTCCAATGCATGAAAGAGAAAAGTGAAAGTGAAGTCGCTCAGTCTGTCCGACTGTTAGCGACCCCATGGACTGCAGCCCACCAGGCTACTCCGTCCATTGGATTTTCCAGGCAAGAGTACTGGGGTGGGGTGCCATTGCCTTCCCCGGAAAGCATTCGACAAGTCCATTTTTCATTAGAGGGTAACAAGAAATGTTGCCATTTTGATACAGATCATTAAAAAAATATAAGCTGAAGAAGGGTTTACATAAAATACCCTCTAGTAGAAATAGGAACAGGATGTGACATAAACAATTCAGCAAAAATAGAAAGAAAAAAAACAAAACAGGAGAGAGCGAGGAAAGGAAAAAGAGGACAGAATAAAATCAGACATGAGTGGGACAATAAATAGATATGTATTGGTTAAATGAAAACAGAAGTACTCCACATGACTCAAAGCTAACAGCACATGAAGTAGATCTGAAGGCGAAAAGCTAGAGAGATAGCAGGTGAATAAGAAACCATACAAGTCAGTTCCAAAACATCTCTTCCAGACTTTTCCAAAGCTTATGAAAACAGTGTTTATGAAGCTATAAAAATTGAAGATTTTCATAAATTACATAAAATTTTTATAAGGACTCACAAATATGCTCTACCGTCTTTGAAAGTTACAAGTTAGAGGAAATACACACTGAGTGGAAAGTAATCCGTTAACTTGGGAGCCACATCTGAACAGAGACAGTCTTCGCCACAACCAATGAATCCGTAGACGGCAAAGGGAAATGAAGAACGCAGGAATGTGGGACACGTATTTTGATTCACTCAGTGAAACACTGTTAAACATCTAGCATGTCCAACACACCGCGGAGGACACAACGAAGACAAGAACAGTTTCCGAGTTAGGACTTTAAAGGGTTGCTTGGAAGTTGCGATCAAGTCAGGCATCTGTTTATTATTTTATGTGAACAACCTCTTCCATCCAACAGGATTAGCTTTTTTTTCTTCTTCTTTTCCATTTTCTGCTACATCTCAATGTACTTATTTTCTAGAAGGAACTCAAGACCCAAACAGCCACAAACGTTTACTGGGCTCACTGGTTAAAAATGGTTGGTGGTTTGCAAAATATAAATAGAAGAAACTATAACCAATTTCAGCCAGTCTGACGCCACTAAAAAACTGATGAATAAATAATGAGGGTGTGCTGCATCTTTTATTAGCTCAGATCTGGAGCCCTCAACTGGGATCCATCAATCCAAAATCAGACGCAGGAAATTTGTGCTGTCTCTGTTTGAGGCTTTGGGAGAATTCAGTGTTTCAAAATGGTGCCCTCCTGAGAAAGAACTCCCAGAAGATGCCATCCTTCCTCAGTGGGAATTGTTCTCAGGCGCTTAATGCTGATAAATCAGCAGAGTCTCCTTTTTTGTGTTCTATCCTGTCTTATGCACCCTCTCCCGTGGAGAGTGGGTCTGCTCCTGATTGCAGCTTTCAATGTAGTCCCGATGGTCCTGGCCCTTGAACAGCTCCGTGGCTGGAACTTCAGGTATAGACTAGAGTTGTTGTTGCTTAGTCGCTAAGTCATGTCCAGCTGTTTGTGACCCCATGGACACAACAGGCAATAGCCCAACAGACACCTCTGTCCATGGAATTTCCCAGGCAAGGATACTGGAGTGGATTGCTGTTTCCTTCTACAAGGNGTTGTTGTTGCTTAGTCGCTAAGTCATGTCCAGCTGTTTGTGACCCCATGGACACAACAGGCAATAGCCCAACAGACGCCTCTGTCCATGGAATTTCCCAGGCAAGGATACTGGAGTGGATTGCTGTTTCCTTCTACAAGGGATCCTTCCGACCCAGGGATCAAAACCGTGTCTTCTGCGTTGCAGACAGACTCTTTACCTCTGAGTCCCCCGAGAAGTCCCTATAGACCAGAGAGATCTGCTTTATTTGATATCAGAGACTGTCGTTCGGGCAAACTACACTGTTCACCTGTTCTAGAACGGAGGGTATGCCTTGCCACTTAGCTTGGTAGGGCATTTTCACATCTTTTAGCCAGCCTAAACCTCACAGAAACCCCTAAGGTAAGGAGGCAAGTCATCTTAAGACCAGAGAGATCTGCTTTATTTGATATCAGAGACTGTCGTTCGGGCAAACTACACTGTTCACCTGTTCTAGAACGGAGGGTATGCCTTGCCACTTAGCTTGGTAGGGCATTTTCACATCTTTTAGCCAGCCTAAACCTCACAGAAACCCCTAAGGTAAGGAGGCAAGTCATCTTGTTACCATTTTGCAAGACTTTGAGGAACTTTCTCAAGGCCGCACAGCTTAGTAAAAGCCAGAGACAGTAATAAAATCCATAATGTTTATTTTGAAATTCGGTGGCATTCCCATTGTCTCATGTACAGCTGAAATTCTGTCCCCACTGAACACTAACCCTCATCCGTATCCCCCACCCCAGCAACCACCACTCTATTCTCTGTGAATCTGACAATTCTGGGAACCTTGAGTGAGACCATATAGTACTTGTCCTTTTATGTCTGGCTTATTTTTTTTCCTTATATATGTCATTCTTTAAAAAAAATGCCTTGGAGCCTAGTTGATTTACAATATTATGTTAGTTTCAGGTATACAGCAAAGTGAATCAGTTATTCATATACATGTAGCCACTTTTTTTTTAGATTATTTTCCCATCTCAGTCGTTACAGAGTAGAGTTCCCTATGCTATACCTTAGGTCCTTATTAGTTCTCTATTTTGCCTGGACTATTAGTCTTTGAGCTGAATGTCCTCAAGTTCCATCTGTGCTGCAGCATGGGTCAGATTTCCATCCTTTTGAAGGCTGAATAATATTCTGTTGTGAGTATATATTGGGCTTCCTGGTTGGCTTAGTGGTAAAAAATCTACCTGCAATGCAAGAGACCTGGGTTTGATCCCTGGGTCAGGAAGACCCGCTGGAGAAGGAAATGACAATCCCCTCCAGTATTCTTGCCTGGACAATTCCATGGACAGAGAAGCCGGATGGGCTACAGTGCATGGGGTCGCAAAGAGTCAGATATGACTTAGCAACCAAACAGTAACAGCAATGTATATACTAAGATAGCTGTCTTTCATCTGGATTTTAAAACAAGGACCTGACTCATAACCTTGGCAGGATTTTAGGTACCACACAGGGGAAACTCAGGAGTTGGCACATTTTCCCAAAGTCCTGCTGGAGAAACAAGATGGGATGAAATCCATGGGCCTCACTAGGAACCCCAAGAAGTTTCCAGGCTGACCCCATTTCCTGGGTTTCAGAAAGTTAACTCTTTGCAACCCCATGGACTGTAGTTCACCAGGCTCCCCTATCCTGGGTCTCCCACACTGCAGGCAATTCTTTGCCATCTTAGCCACCAGGGAAGCCCTCCTTGGTTTCAAGCTCACCCTAAATGTTCTCCCAGTCTCAGCTTTGGTAGCCTTCACTTTCAGGGTTTTTTCTACATCCTTGTTCTTCAGAGGGGCTGTAATTCCTTGGGTGAGCTTCTTCTCCAGGCTAGAGCCCTGCCCCTCTTGGAGCCTGGAACCCTGCCTGCTGGGCACTAGGCGAAGAGCAGAGGAGCCTAGCCCCAAGCCACCAACTCCATGCTGCAGGGGAACATGGCTTTGGGACACCTCTGCTCACTGTCTGGAAAAACTTAGTGGGAACTTTGTGGAAGAATCAGTCCCATTGTTCATGGAACACTTTGAAGATGAAGACAAGACAAAATATACATATTGGAAGTGCCAAGTTAAACCAATTAGTAAGGTAGTTTCCATGCAAATGATCCCAGAAATAGGGGGAAAAAGTGATTTCTGCTTATCTCATACCTTTCTGGGTTCCTAAATTGCTCTAAACAGACTCCCTTTGAATGTTTTCCATGGCATGTCATCCTCAACTTCTGAAGTTTCTACTCTTGTTTTTCTTGAAGGCAATTTCTGATTCAACGAAAAGGTGTCACAATGAACAACAACAGGAAAACAAAAGAATACTAAGACTTTGTTTTGTGTGTTTAAAGCCAATCGATTATGAAATGTGAAATGCTAGTGGCTTTTGGAAGGGAAATTGGATGCAAAGTGAAGATACCATAAATTATCACCTCTTAATTGGATATGCATTATTATTTTCCAGTCCTTTCAAGTCCCTGGCTTAGGGGAGCAGCTCTACACTTGCAGTGTCCACACAGGTAAATGTATCTTCTTCCCTCACTGACCTGGGTATGAGAGGTGAGCAGTGGGAACTCTGGTGCCATGTGACCTCAGGGCTGCCCGCTCACCCCTCTGTGAACAAGTTTTCCGCTACAAATGGAGCCCTGAAAACCTCCACTGAGTGCCCAGGATGAGATTCCAGCAGCATCTTCAGCTCTCATAAAGCGTGTTTTGTTGATTCATTCTTTGGTTATTTCATGGATAATAAAGAACCTATAGACTAATGTTGTACAAAGTTAGTTTTATTTATATGTTATATATTATATATGTGCGTACATGTGTGTGTACGTAACTGAAACACTTTGCGGTATAGCAGAAATTAACACTGCAAATTAACTAGACTTCAATTAAAAAAAAAAAAAAAAACTGCCATCTATGAACCTCTGAACTTTCAGGGTTTGTTACTGCTGCGTTCTTTAATTCCTGTTCATAAAAATGCCTACTATGTACAAGGTGGCTCTGATAGAGAATCCTCCTGCTGATGCAGAAGACACAGCTTCAACCCCTGGGTCAAGAAGATCCCCTGGAGGAGGAAATGGCAATCCACCCCAGTATTCTTGCCATGAACAGTGGAGACTGGGGGGCCACAGTCCATGGGGTCACAGAGTTGGACATGACTGAGAGATTAAACAAAAACAAATGGCAACAAATGTATCAGAAAGTCCAAAAAACTGGCTAGCAAAAACAGCTTTATGGAGCAAAAATGATGTAAGAAAAATGACAAAGTCTAAGGTTATGTATATGTGAAATATAAATACTATATATTATAGATACAGTAGCATATATGATTTTTATATCTATAATTAATGTGTTGAGAGACAACCAAGTAGCTCTCACTCTGGTCTCAATTCTTCCCCAGTCTAATTAATCCACCCTCAACAGCATTATCAGTGGGCAATTTCTAAAAAAGAAACAAAAATAAATTGGACTTTGTTAAATTCCTGTTAAAATCATCCATAGCCTGCAGGATAAATGACTGGTTTCTTAGCATGAATGCATTGTATTTATTTATTTAACTCCATCTCATTTCTTAAAAGAATTGAGGCAGCATCTCTGATAAATACTGTGGAACTAAAGTGCATTAAAGAATCCTCCTCCAATTTCGGAGACCCAGGTTCCATCCTTTGGTCAGGAAGGTCTCCTGGAGAAGGAAATGGTAACCCACTCCAGTATTCTTGCCTGGGAAATCCCATGGACAGAGGAACCTGGTGGGCTACAGTGCATGGGGTCCCAAAGAATCAGACACAACTGAGGGGCTAACATTTTTCACTTCATGAACAAGCACAGGGAACCAGCCTTTATTGTGCTGGGTGGGCACTTTGGGGACTACAGGGAAGAATACAGCTGCTAAGCTTGGTTTTCAGATCCCACTGAGAGAATGAAACATCACGAGGAAAATGAGTGGGGTGGGCTGAAATGAACAGAGGTCACAAAAAGAGAGGTCACCCACAGCAGTGGCTAGAGTCCACTCTGATGTCCCCTCTGCATTTATGGTTTTTTCCTCTGTGAAAAGGGATGATGATAATAGGACCTAGCTCAGCAGATTGTTAGGGAGCTTACATGAGAGAAGACGACAGGGAGAGCTCTTAGCGTGGTGCCTGCATTCCATGGCACTCAATAAATAGCAGTATTGTTTTGTTTAATTAATTATCATTGTCCTTTAGAAGGCAAAACTGAAAGTACATCATCATCAGAAATGTCAACAAAGATCCAGCTGACAAAACAGGCCTTGAGCTGGGCCAGCTGGGGCCGGGAGAATCTGCGTGGCTCTCTGCTTCGCTAGGAACATAATCTGAGAGCATCTCCCAGAGGTGATATGGCTGATGGGGCTGGCGGGGTTGGGAGATAAGGCCTCAGGAGACCAGCTGGCCTCAGCCGTGGTTTGGAGCTGATCAGGGGAGGAGAGGGCTCGTAGGTCAGAGGGAGTCTGATGGGAACTCACTTTACAAAGCCATAAACCTATGCTTGGGTGAGCTGAGTGCTCTCACTGGAAATAGATGGACATGTATTTTGCCTGAGAAGCAGAAGCACTTTGAATGATTCTTGATGAGGAAGGTCCAGGGAAGGATTTGGGACAACAGGTGGAGAGAATGTGCCGCAATGGGCAGGTTCCAGGTTTGAGAAGGACAAGGGGAGCGGACTAGTTACAAAATTTCTCAAAATCCATCATGGACCAGGTGGAGGCTTTGAAGGGGACATGACAAAGGTGCTAGGAATGAGGAGGAACAGACAAACGTGAAGACAGATGTCAGTGAAGAAGAGACAAAGGGAATAGGGAAATAGAGAACTCAAAGGGTCTTTAGGGATCCAGCTTGTGATAATCATAGCCCGTCCTGAACAGAAGCGCGAGCTAGCCCTTTCTCTCCCTTCACACAGAAACAGACTCACAGCCTCTCAACATCCTTATCTCTGCTTTGTGGGTGCTGACCCCTGCCCTCTGCTCCACCTTCAGCCAGTCTCCAAAGGAGCCAGCAATTCTATTTACCTCCTGGGGACCCACCCTTAAGGCACAATCTAGGAACTCCCCGCTGCCATCCCCAGACAATAGAACCTGCTAGAGAAATAGACAAAACTGACCCTTCTGGTAACCTCTTCCCTCGGGCCCCCTCTCTGCTAGGTAACAGGGAGTCAATCTAATAAAGGTAATTCCATTAATGCATTAATGATCCTGGCAGGTTCACGAGTTCTCTCTCTAATGTTACTCATTTGCTTGCTAACTGGGTGTCCTGAGACTGTTCCTCACCCCAAAGATGCTAGGGTCTTTGCTATGCCTATAATAACGTTTATGATGTTGCTATTTTCCTCTCAAGACCTGGTTTCTTCATTGGTTAGAAAGAACCTGCTGTATGTGTAAAAATCCATACATGTCTGACACTGGATAATTCTACTGTACATTTTATGTAGGACGAGCCATTTCTGGCACCTGCTTCCTGCATGGGATGTGAAGATGTCACCAAAAGGATGAGGATGGTCACTCGAGGCTGCTGGCAAGGCCACATGAAGGCCCCCAAGCATCAGGTCCAATGACCTGGAGAGTTTGCACCTGACCTTGAGTTACCAGCAGAGACCCACTTAGATGGGTGAGAAGTTTGGAAGAAAATAAAACATGCATATTATGGTTCTACAACCCCTGAGCCCAAGGGAGGCTGTCAAAGAGAAAGTCATAAACCCCAAAAAGTTCTGCATTGATAATCTTCAGCGAATCTCTTTTCTATTTTAATTTCTGTTTTTAAATACTATTTAAATTGCCAGCTCATACCAAGATATTCAGGCTTGCCAGGTGGCTCAGTGGTAAAGAATCCACCTGTAATGCAGGAGATATGGGATCCATCCCTGGGTCAGGAAGATCCCTTGGTGAAAGAAATGGCAACCCACTCCAGTATTCTTGTCTAGAGAATCCCATGAACAGAGGAGCTTGGTGAGCTACAGTAAATGGGCTCACAAAAGTCAAACACAACTGAGCACAATATAGCACAAAAATATTTTCTATTTTATTTCAAAGAGTGGTGAGATGAAAATGACACAAAAACAAACAAACACCCCACCCCCAAATGAATTAAACACCTTGAGGCTACTGGATATATTGTGCTGTGTTCACAGAGTGAAATAAAATGCAGAGAAAATGAATGAATAAAACTCAGTGATCTGAGAAGTTGGCAGTAATTGAGAAGAAGCAAATCCAAGAACTGTCTAGTCTCTGGGATATAAAGCTTGATAAGAAGGAACAACCACATACATACACATAAATAAGAAGTATCAGAATAAGTTCAAAATCTAGGATGGGGGAACCTCTCTTTTTGTGCCACATCTTGGGGCAAAATGTGGAGTTTCTTATAATTGCCATTTACTACAAAGTTAGCTGTTGACTATTCATGGTTACTCCCTATCAGGGCAAGTTGCTTTCTATTGTTAGTTTGCTGAGAGTTTCTATCAGGCATGGGTTTGATACTGTATTCAAACTTTTCTGAGTGGATGAGTTGATCATGAAATGTTTTCCTTTGTTACTGCAGTGAAATAAATACACTAGTTTGTAAATGGGAAACCAGTTCTGCATTCTTAAGGATTAAAAAAACCCTCCCTGTCTCATGACATTTTATCATTTTTGTTGATATATGTTTTTCTGAATTCAATTTGTTGGTATTTTGTTAAGGATATTGATGTCTGTTCAGGAGCGATATTGGTCTGTGGTCAGGATAATGTTCTTATCTGGTTTGGGAATCAGGGTTAGACTGGCCTCTCGTTTTTGGACAGAGTTTGTAGAAAATTGCTTTTCTTTCTTTTTTAACTGTTTCATAGAATTTCCTAGGAAAGTCCTCTTTCATGGGGTTTTCTTTGAGTGAAGATTTTATTATGAATTAAACTAATCAGACATATTTTGAGCTAGTCACTGTTCTGTTTCTTTGTGTGTCTGTTTTGGCAAGTTGTGTCTTTCTAGGAATTTTTCCACACCAGTTAAATTGCTACACTTAAGGATATAAACTTACTTACAGTATTCCCTTATTATCTTTTTAATAATTGTAGAATCAAGACTAATGTTCCTCTTAATTTCTGAGTTAGTCATTTATATTTGCTTTCATATTTATCAGTATTAATTTATCAGTTGTTCAACCAGAATTTTTTCAGTTTTATTGATCTTTTAAGGAACCAGCCTTTGGTATTACTGATCTTGCTCTACTGTTTGTTCATTTTGTATTTCACTGGTTTCTGCTCTTATCTGTATTATTTCCTTCATTCCTGTTAATCTGGTTCTGATTTGCTCTCTTTTTTTCCCCTAATACTTTAACATGGAAGCTTAGGTGATTGATTTTAAACCATTCTTCTTTCATCATGTAAGCATTCAGAGCTTGTATAATTATATGTAGCAGTATTAAAATTGCTACATCCCTCGACTTTTAATATGTTGTGTTAGCCTTTATCATTCAGTTGGAAATGTTTCCCTTATGCCCTCTCTTTCTAAGGATTATTCAGGAGTTTATGTCTATTTTCTAAATAACTGATGATTTTCCAGATATCTTGTTATTTCTAATTTAATTCCACTGTAGTCAGAAAAGATATTCTGCATGATCAAATACTTCGATATTTACTAAGACTTGCTTTCAGTTCAATTCAGTTCAGTCGCTCAGTCATGTCCGACTCTTTGCGACCCCATGAGTCGCAGCATGCCAAGCCTCCCTGTCCATCGTCAACTCCCGGAGTCCACTCAGACTTGAGTTCATTGAGTCAGTGATGCCATCCAGCCATCTCATCCTCGGTCGTCCCCTTCTTCTCCTGCCCCCAATCCCTCCCAGCATCAAAGTCTTTTCCAATGAGTCAACTCTTCGCATGAGGTGGCCAAAGTACTGGAGTTTCAGCTTTAGCATCATTCCTTCCAAAGAAATCCCAGGGTTGATCTCTTTCAGAATGGACTGGTTGGACTTGCTTTATGGCCCAGCATCTGGCTTATCTTGATGAATGTTCCACATCCACCAGGAAAGAATGTGTATTCTACTTGGTTGTATGTGTTTGATGAAGTTGAATGATTGCTGTTAATTAGTCTACAATTTGTGTCCAACACTTTGAGACCCCATGGACTATAGCCCTCTAGGCTACTCTGTCCATGGGATTCTCCAGGCAAGAATACTGGAGGCGGTTGCCATTTCCTTCTCCAGGGGATCTTCCTGACCCAGGGATGGAACCCTTGTCTCCTACATTAGCAGGTGGATTCTTTACCATTGAGCCACCAAGGAAGCCCAAGCTGAATGATAGTGTTGTTCAAATCTGTATTCAATTCTTGAACCATCTACTTATTCTATCAATTATTGAAAGAATAATATATTAAATATTAAAGTTGCCAGCTAAAATTGTGCATGTGTCTATTTCTCTTTTTAATTCTATCAGATTTTGTTTTTATCATTACAAAATTATCTCTGATAACTCTTCTTGTCTTGAAGCTTCTTTTTTCTTTTTGATTTCAAGATTTTTATTTTTTAAAATCTTTTTGTTTTGTATTGGGGCCTAGCCGGTGGTTAACAAACAATGTTATGATAGTCAGGTGAACAGGGAAGGGACTCAGACATACATATAGATGTATCCATTTGAATCTTATTTTTTCTGAGGCTGATAAAGTGACTCACGCTTTCTTACGATTATTGGCTGCATGGGTTATATTTTTTAAGATGTTTCCAGAAGGTTCCCCTTTATTTATTTATTTTGATCTAACCCAATATTGAATATTGTATATTTTATTTATTTTAGTCTTGGCTGCATTGGGTTTTAGTTACAGTGTGCAGGATCCTTTGTTGTGTCTCAAGGACTTCATTGCTCCAAGGCATGTGGGATCCCAGTTTCCTGACCAGGGATCCAACCCACGTCCCCCGTATTGGAAGATGGATTCTTAACCACTGGGCCACCAAGGAAGTTCCCCAAAGGTTATATTTACTGTGCATCTCTTATAAGCAGTATACAGTTGGGACTGTAGCTATCCAATTTAGAGGCAATTGTATCTCATTGGTCCTAAGAACATTGACAAAGATAAATTTTTAGTTTAAAAATGCAACAAAATTGGCCTTCTTTTCCTACTTAGGATCTCTCAGTGGAGAGCTGCCAAAAAGCTTTATCAGCACAAAGAAATGATGTAAGATTGGATCCACATCAGACCAAAATAATAATCTGTCATACTCAACAGTGTCCAGCATGAACTGAAAATAAACTATAGACTCTACTGTTCAGCTGAAATGACACATCATTTCATAAATAAAATTAGCCAAGTATTCAATGCAGGCTAGATGTATCAAATCAAAATATTTAGCCATCATATGAAAACTCAGTCAGCAGCTCAGCTAGATGGTTAGACACCATTTAATGACTTTTCTGAATGAACTGATAGCTTTGGAAGAATCTCAGACTTGTTCTTATTTGAACTGTAAATTTATCTCTAGACAGTGAACTACATCCAAGGGTGAACAGACCACTCAATTGTAAATTCTGTTCTAACTCTCACATAGACATCACTGACAGACTGTCTTATAATTATTTCAAAAATATAACTGGGGTGAAGGTCATGTACATGACAGAGAGCAGTGATTTATTTTTCCCCAATGGCCAGGTTAGATTACTGCAGCTCTGGTCCCCTGGATCTTTGTGCTGACCCTCAAAGGAGTGCATTGGAAACAATGTTCCCATGAACGATGATCCACTTTAAATGGTCTTCCAGGGTAGAAAGAGTGGTGGGGCAACTCCAAGCCAAGGAGGCCTCCCTGAGGATTATGCATCTACCTCTGAATTTAGGAGAACCTTCTTAACAATCTTGGTTCAACTGGATAGGAAACTAAAGAGCCCAAATCCTTGCAAAGCCTCTGGGGGAAATGACTGGTAAAAATCACTCTGAATCTTTGATAGTCCCAAGGAGGGAATAAATCATGAAGCCCTACATACAGTTTGAGGGTCAGATAGAAGGAATATGAGGAAACACTCTTCTGAGCAAAAGCTGATGTCAGTGGGTATTTTAATCTCTATCTGAGATCTGTGGACACCAATAGGAATCTACCTAGATAATCTAATGCAGTCTTTGATTTCCTATTCTGATGCTTCCTAAAACTGGCAGAAAACCCTTGGCTGGTGGCTGTTTAGGGCATCCATTCGGCTTCCAGCTTGGCCTAAAACCCTAGAGTGGATATATAAGAAGAACGTTATCTGTCACAATTTTTGAAGACAACTAGAAGTAGGAAGACAACTTACAAGATATATAGAAACCTTCAGGGAGTAAAGAGAATTTTTGTCCATTGGTCCTTCGTTCCTCAGATCTTAAAGTCAATCTCAAACAGATTCAGCTAAGCCATCTTCCATTGTTACTTGCTCAGTTGTGTCCAGCTCTTTGCAATCCCAAGGACTGTAGCCCACCAAGCTCCTCTGTCCCTGGGATTCTCTAGGCAAGAATACTAGAATGGGTTGCCATGCCCTCCTCTATGGAATCTTCCTGAACCAGGCAGGGATTTAACCAGCATCTCTTGCTTATCTTTCACTGGTAGGTGGGTTCTTTACCACTAGCACCACCTGGAAAGCCCCTTTTCCCCAATAAATAGGAGTAATTTAGAGCAGGTTGTAATGCCTATTAGGCTAAAGCTGATCTGATAAGGCAGGTGCATGAGATGATACAGAGAAAAAGCCCCAAAGTTGGAAATCAAGACCTAGATCAGCTTCCACTTTTAATTGCATTCAATCCATATTCTGCAGAGCAATGAGACTGATTCCTTTCAATCACAAATCAGAGAGGACACCACCCATCTGCCTGAGGGACTTCCAGCTGCTTTTATAATCCAGTCTTTCCCTTAATCTCTCTTGTCCTTGCCCCATCTGTTTCCATTTCCTTGGGATGCTCTACCTGGACTAACCGAAGGACTTTTTTCTTTCTCATCACTCAAATGTCACCTTCTCAAAGAGAAAGTCCTTGAAATACACCTTGGCACTGTCACCATCGTATCCTGTTGGTTTGACTCTGTGTCTGTCTGGAATTCCAATGTATTTCTTTCTACATTGTCCTAAACTCCATCAAGGCAAGAATTTTACTGTCCTTTTCTCCCAGGCCTAAAACAATACCATCATACAATGGGTGCTCAATTAACATGGGATGACTGAATGAACACAATAGTATTTAGATCTCATTCCCAGCTAGGTCTTGTCACGCGAGTGTATGTTCCTCGATTCTTTGTCTCGTCACAACAGAGATTTGGAGTGACGGACATTAAAGCCCCCTCGGCATGTCACAGCTCTCGGGTCTTGGATAGACCGTGTTATAGCTCTCAGGACTCGAATGGACCATGTTATAGCTCTTAGACAAATCAGTGTACAGCTCTATTTTATTTAGAAGATAGCAGGCAAATCCATCTTCGAGGCGTGAGGGCACGTCGATCCAAAGACACGAGGAGAAGAGCGCCCCAGCGCGCGGGAGAGAGAGAAGAGCGAGCTGGCTCTGGCTCCTCTGTTTATATGTTTCTCTCTCCCTGGGCCTGTCCTATGTAAACGGGGCCAGCCAGGAGGGTTGTTTGTTTTACCTGAAGTCCTCACTCCGGTCCTCGGACCTTCTTTTGTTCCATTTTCGCGGGCGTTTCCCTTCCTTGTCTGGTAGCCACCGCCATTTTGGACTCCTTTTCCCTGTTCTGCCTGCCTAACAGACTCAAACTATCTGACTATAGTTGTGTAGTTGTATCTGTTTTCTTCTCTGGAAATAAGAACAAATGTACCCTGTCTTGGGAATTACAATAAGTTTTCATTCCCTCTTCTTCACTACCCTCCCCTCCAAAATGCCACCCCGCCTTCCCCCATTCCCGAAAAAAAAAAAA
>SJYX01006723.1:199936-238040 GCA_006410675.1 Oreotragus oreotragus | reverse complement strand
ACATGGGATGACTGAATGAACACAATAGTATTTAGATCTCATTCCCAGCTAGGTCTTGTCACGCGAGTGTATGTTCCTCGATTCTTTGTCTCGTCACAACAGAGATTTGGAGTGACGGACATTAAAGCCCCCTCGGCATGTCACAGCTCTCGGGTCTTGGATAGACCGTGTTATAGCTCTCAGGACTCGAATGGACCATGTTATAGCTCTTAGACAAATCAGTGTACAGCTCTATTTTATTTAGAAGATAGCAGGCAAATCCATCTTCGAGGCGTGAGGGCACGTCGATCCAAAGACACGAGGAGAAGAGCGCCCCAGCGCGCGGGAGAGAGAGAAGAGCGAGCTGGCTCTGGCTCCTCTGTTTATATGTTTCTCTCTCCCTGGGCCTGTCCTATGTAAACGGGGCCAGCCAGGAGGGTTGTTTGTTTTACCTGAAGTCCTCACTCCGGTCCTCGGACCTTCTTTTGTTCCATTTTCGCGGGCGTTTCCCTTCCTTGTCTGGTAGCCACCGCCATTTTGGACTCCTTTTCCCTGTTCTGCCTGCCTAACAGACTCAAACTATCTGACTATAGTTGTGTAGTTGTATCTGTTTTCTTCTCTGGAAATAAGAACAAATGTACCCTGTCTTGGGAATTACAATAAGTTTTCATTCCCTCTTCTTCACTACCCTCCCCTCCAAAATGCCACCCCGCCTTCCCCCATTCCCGAAAAAAAAAAAATAAAACAGGAAGTGAAGGAAACAAGTTTCCTGTGAGGATCACATCTTAAGATTAACACAATGGATTGATTCCCAGATGTAAAGTCTTCTGGGACAGAGAGAATAGCTTCTAGCAATTCATAATTTGTTTGAATATATTTCCCTGTGTAAACAGTGTCTAGGCTGCAGAGTTGTTGGTCAGCCTTAAAAATACAGCAAAAGGAGAGACCTGTAGGTGTATACTGGCCTTGCCCGTGGCGGCACTGGATAATCAGATGCCTTTAAGATCGGATTCATCAGCTTCCCTGATTTGGGCTCCACGCTGGGCAAGCAGCCTCCTGATTATGTTGTTGCTCAGTTCCTCGGTTGCGTCTGACTCTGAGACCCAGTGGACTGCAGCATGCAGGCTCCTCTGTTCTTCAAAATCTTCCAGATTTTGCTCAAACTCATGTCCATTGAGTCAGTGATGCCATCCAACCATCTCGTCCTCTGTCACCTCCTTCTTTTCCTGCCTCCAATCTTTCCCAGTGCCAGGTCTTTTCCAACGAGTTGGTATTTTGAATCAAATGGCCAAAGTATTGGAGCTTCAGCTTCAGCACCAGTCCTTCAGTGGATATTCAGGGTTGATTTCCTCTAGGGTCAACCAGTTTCTTCTGATTACTCAGACAACCTGATCTGATTGCATTGGGGTTTTCTTACAAGGAGAAAAGGTGCTGATTAAACAAACTTTGAGTTTTTCAGCCTTTGTGACAATAGCCTGTCTCTGTAAATTACTAGATTTGCATTCTGGGGTGTGTTTCTGAGTCTTGTGTGCTTTTTAGTTCCAACAAGTCAGTCCCTCAGAGCCCATCACCTCCAGTCACCCAGAGAAGGAGGACTTCCCTGGGCTTTGGTTACTTGGTTTAGGGATGGCTTGATTCCCTCCCATCCACCTGCCCAGGAAAGGGAGTAGTGTAGAATATGAGGTAAAGAATATTTAGTTGTATGATTAGAACAAAGTTGGGGAATATTTATTGCTATTAAAAATGCATTAATAAAGAAAAAAGACTCCATCAGCTCTCAGAGATGTAGGTTTGATCCCTGGACTGGGAAGATCCCCTGGAGTAGGGAATGTCTACCCACTCCAGTATTCTTGCCTGGACAATCCCATGGACAGAGGAACCTGGCAGGCTACAGTCTACAGGCTCACAAACAGTCAGGCACGACTGAAATGACTTAATGCACATGCATGCATACAGCTCTATGATAACAATTCAGCTATGTATTTCAAAAATCAATTGTCAATTAATGCTTTATGAAAACAGTTTACATGGGATAAAAAAGAATTAGCAGGGGGTTTCAGACTGACATTAACATTTTATATAGGAATTTAAATAATAAAGGACTTCAAAAAATTCCAGTATATCTATTGAGCAAACTTAGTATGTACTTGAAAGTGGTAGCTGTTCAGTCTTGTCTGACCCCACAGACTGTAGCCCACCAGGCTTTTCTCTCCTTGGAGGAGGAGGAGACAAGAGTATTGGAGTGTTTAGCCATTCCTTTCTCCAGGGAATCTTCACAACCCAGGGATCAAACATGGGTCTCCTGCATTGCAGGCAAATTCTTTACCATCTGAGCCATTAGGTTCCCAGCAAAGGGACTCAGCAAAGTGAGGGATCACAAACAACAACAGTAACAATAATAGTGGAAGTAATCACATATTTTACAATGTGCTCCAAACATTCCTCATCAAAAAATAATATTACTAACTGTTGAAATTTCCTGCAATTGTCTTACACTTTAGAACACTTTGCATTTTGAGTGGGGTCAAGGTGCAGAAGGGCGGGGAAAAAACGTGGCTCCATGATAATTTTCATGTTTAAACCTTCCAAAGATTCTGTCCAGCCTCAGGAGCATCATTTCAGCGTGGTGCCTGTGAGGCCAGCAGCCTTCTGGAGCAGAGGAGAGTGAGGCTCAGCTACTCACGGTCACACAAAACCAAAGGCAGAAACTCAATGTCTGCCCTTGGAGTTCAGGACCCTCAATCTACTGACCACACGCCTGACACATCCTGGGACCTAGCTGTCCCTTCCCTTATCCTCTCCCTCCAACTTCCTTCAGGGGCCTCTTCTGGGGGAACTCTGAGGCAGCTTCCATGTCCTGCATTCAGTCACTCAGGGAAAAAGCAATGGAGCACAGCAAGTCTATCAAATCTGACTGTCAGAGGAGAAGGTAAGCTTCCATTTTCCCCTGCTCCTCTCTGGTCCTGGACTGCACTCTTCACTCGCCTGGGGACAGGGATGAATCAGGCTGGAAAGCATGAATACTTTGTAAATTTTCAGGAGGTGTTGCAGCTGCACATTTGGGTGCTACTAAGCTGCTTTTAGAGCAACCTGAATCCCTCCATTATTTAGGGCCCCTGCAGGGAAACTCCTAAAGGCAGAGTGATTAGTGATTGATCCGATTAGAGCAGAGACTCAATCGATGAAGATGCCTTTGGGGAGCCTCTTGTATGCCTGGAGTGCTGATGAAAATGATGGGAGTAGGAAAGGCAGGGAGAAAGGGGATGGGATTGAGCAAACAGAACTCCAGATGAACGCAGAGACCAGCATTCCTCTTGCTGCACCACCCAGGATTTGGTCGAATGTGTTCACAGCTTAGCTCAGTGCAGGCACGTGTCAGGTACCTGAAGAACATACATTAAAGGGCTGAATGGGAAAAGTGGGATTGAGCCAAGGAATGAACCCACGGTTCCTTGTTAAGGACAACACCAGGGGTTTCTTTTTCTTTGTTTGTTTTTGGCTGCACCACATGTGACATGTGGGATCTCAGCTCCCCAACTGGGGATTGAGCCTGCACCTCCTGCACTGGAGTGCAAAGTCATAACCACTGGACCGCCAGGGAAGTCCCTAGTGGTTTCTTGATGAAAAAAGGCAAAACAAAACCAAAAAACCCTCTCATAGCTGGATCCCTTTGCTGAGCTTTTCAGACAATATCTCCTAAATGATTGACAAATGTGAAAGTCACAAAGAAATAGAACTTGGATCTTTTCCACCACGACTGTGAGTCCGCAGGCCAGGCTGAGTGTGAGATAAAACTCCAGTGTTGCTGGAAACATGTACTTTGGGTCCCAGTCTCTTAAGAACAGAGATGCTACCTGCAGAAAAATGCACCTACCCACAGTCCTTCACACCAGATGATCAAAATTACCCGGACAGACAGAACTTCTGAGGAAGAGAGGAGGAACACATTGACAGGCACCTTGGAAAATCAAGTTTCTTTATAAACTCTGTGTGTGCTCAGTCGTGTTGCAATACCATGGACTATGGTGCTCCAGGCTCCTTTGTCCATAGGATTCCCCAGGCAAGAATACTGGAGTGGGTTGTCGTTCCCTTCTCCAGGGAGTCTTCCTGACCCAGGGATAGAACCCGTGTCTCCTGCTTGGCAGGGAGATTCTTTACCAGAGGGCCACCTAGAAAGCCCATGTATATGCTTAGAACTAATCAAAACTGCATTTTCCTTCTAAAGTCAAATGCTATGAGAGGGAAAAGCTATGTGTGTAATGATGCTAAAATAATCACTTCATTCAATGGTCAAGAAAATTAAAGTTTTCACCTGATATGGACACCTATGAGGGTCTCAGAGCAGGACTAATAAATCCAGGCTTCAAATCACTCACCACAAGCCTCCATGAAACCCCTTAACCCACTAGGCTGCAAGTCTGGGTTTCTATTTCTGTTTGCCTTTAGTGAGTGTCTTGGAAGAAAAGATCACATCTCATTCATTTTTGCATCATTGGAAACAAATTTATTAATAGATCTGGATATGGAGAGGCAATCAACAAGTGTTAGTGACAGTAAGTGTCAGAAAATATGGAGGGACATGGATGATTGGAGGAAGAAATGATGAGAGGAATGTGTGGGTAAGAGTGTGGATAAAGGAATGAGTCACCGTGAACCAATGTGTTTCAACAGCTGACTGTGGCATGGAATCATTCTGAATCTGGAAAACATCTCCACTCATAGACCCCAGGGGAAGAGGCACAAGAGTGGAGAAAGTACTGATTTCATTTTTGCCTTTCAGACTCACCTGTCCCCCAAAGGAACCCACCCTATCTGGAAGTAAATTCCATGTTTTGAGGTGAACTTTTCAGGAATATTCTGGGCTACCCTGCCAGCTCTCCTCCGACAAAGGGCTGTGGGGAAGCTGCCAGAAAGGCTGTTATAGTGAGATGTTGAGCTTTATTGTGCAAACAAGAGCCAGTGCTCATCAGGGTGGGGGTGGAAGGGGAAGGGGTATTCTCAGGTTCTGTCTAGGTAGCACAAAGCAAAGACTTGGCAACTGGCCGATTGTCAACAATTTATGTTCGAGGGTCCAGCTGTTATTTCAGAGTGGTATTAAAATCTAATACCTTGGGACTTCCCTGGTGGTCCGGTGGTTAAGAAGTCACCTTCCAGAAGTTCGATCAGGGAGCTAAGATCCCGCATGCATAGTGGCCAAAAAAACCAAAACATCAAATAGAAGCAATATTGTATCCGATTCAATAAAGACTTTAAAAATGGCGCACACCAAAAAAAAAAAAATCTTAAAGATGAATAATTTAAAATATTTTAAAAATCTAATCAATTGACCTATATTTACAGAGCTCCAATAGATGTCTCATTGCATCTCACGTTGGATGGTGAGACCTGGATCCCATCTTTGCTGATGTCCATCAGTGCTGGGAAAGATTGAAGGCAAAAGGAGAAGGGGGTGGTAGAGGATAAGATGGATAGATAGCATCATGACTCAGTGGACAATGAATCTGAGCAAACTGCAGGAGACAGTGAAGGACAGGGGAGCCTGGCACGCTGCAGTCCTTATGGGGTCACCAAGAGTCAAACTCGATTTAGCAACTGAACAACAACAATCAGTGCTCCTTCCCACTGTCAGTGTGAAAACCAGCTCTGAGAGCCTGGCCAACTCATGTCCATTCTCGGAGGGTTTCCTCGACACGTGAGGTGTCTGAGGTCGTCTGTTGTCACCTGGTTTGCAGGTTCATGAAAGAGCAGAAACACCGTGACAAGACCACTTGTCTTCACCATCCATTTGCACTCCAGAATTCCTTGCCCTTTTAAAATGCTCTACTAAGATACTTCTCTTTGTTGGCATTTCCTCCTATTTTGCAATGAGGATATTATAAATGCCACTGTTTTCGGACAGAACTTCCCTTTTAAAGATTAAGTCAAGCCAACAGATTAGAAATTCAGCCCAAGGGCAGCAAATGACAATCGCTTCTCCATTGTCGTCCGACTCATACCAAAGGCTGATTCGAGAAGGAAGCAGAATGATGTCCTGTGATAATAGTGTACATCCCTGTCAAGTTTTAGGTGTTTTTTTTTTTTCTTTATCAAATTCCTTTCAGGTCTATTATTTCATTTAATCTTGTGCTATGCCTGTGAGTTAGCTCGAGTTCTCACCAGTTAAATATGATTTATGTTTGTCCTTGGGCACAGGAGAAACTAGAAAATTGGCTCTAGGATTTGTTTATAACCATTTATAAAGGATGAATCATGGCATTAGAGGAATGTTACAACTCAACAGGCCTTCAAGAGCCAGACATCATCCTTCATTCTCCACATGTGGCACTCGAGTCCCCGGAAGGTGAAATGATTTACCCAAAGTCACACAGCCAGCAAAGGTCAAAGCCTTTTCTAATTCCAGACAGGCAGTCTTTCTACCTGGAGATTCAATGACTCTCTGGACAAAGTTGGAAGACGGCTGCTAGGAATGACAGGGTGAATAAAAGCAAATCCGAGGGCCTCTCTGCTGCTGTATTTGGTTGGCTGTGGTATAGCCTCTGCTTCTTGGAGCCACATGGGACCATGTTCACTGTGCATCCCGCCATCTTGCTTCCCATGAAGTTTCTCAATCTATTCCTGCTGCTGCTAAGTCGCTTCAGTCGTGTCCAACTCTGTGAGACCCCATAGACGGCAGCCCACCAGGCTCTGCCATCCCTGGGATTCTCCAGGCAAGAACACTGGAGTGGGTTGCCATTTCCTTCTCCAACGCGTGAAAGTGAAAAGTGAAAGTGAAGTCACTCAGTCGTGTCCGACTCTTCGCGACCCCATGGAGTACAGCCCACCAGGCTCCTCTGCCCATAGGATTTTCCAGGCAAGAGTACTGGAGTGGGGTGCCATTGCCTTTTCCAAATCTATTCCTAGTCAGCCCTTTAAAAAGTCTCTTATCTTGGTTTCACACTAGACTTTACTTTTGGGGGTAGGGCTTTTAATGTTTTTGGGTTTTTTGACTGCACCTCCAGGCATGTAGAATCTTAGTCCTCTGACCAGGGATTGAGTTTGTGTCCCCTGCAGTGGAAGTGTGGAGTCTTAACCACTGGACCACCAGGGAAGTCCCCAATTTTATTTTTTTAAATCATTTTATTGGAAGTGTATGTTACCTATCATAAAATCCACCCATTTCAAGTGTACAATTTAATGATTTCTTAGCAACATTTCTGATAGGTGTAACCATCATCATGGTCAGTTTTAGGGCATTTTCATCCCAAAGATCCCTCACGGGCCTTTTGAGTTAATCCCCATCTCAGATCCTGAGGAGGGCTTGGATTTTTCTAATCCAGCTTTAAAAAAAGAAAAGTAAAACAGAATCAGCTATTTTCTTTATATATATATTGCAAGAGTTTTGACCTGCCACATTCTCTTCCTCCAAAGAACATTTTGCTCCTGGGAAGGTAATTTGCTTGCCATGTTGGTTTATCTCCCAGGGAGTGGGGCATGGGTCATTCCCCCTGGAATAGTGACTCCACTTAACCTTTGAGATGCGAGTGAGTCTTCTTCCTGACTTCCCAGGGCCAGGTGGGCAAGACTACTAATGCTTCTGGCTGTGTCCCTTCTCTCATTCCATCTCCAGGACAACTTTATCTATCCTACTAAGGAATTAAGATGTAACATGAAAAGTTGTTCCAAACCTCCTTCCCCACTCAAAGAGCTATTCCTCTTGCCCCCTCCGACTGGCTCCCTACTGAACAATCCCCATTTTTCTGGTGAGTAAGAACACAGAACGTGGGAAGTAAATTTCCACGCGATCTTATTTTCCAAATCTATTCCTAGTCAGCCCTTTAAAAAGTCTCTTATCTTGGTTTCACACTAGACTTTACTTTTGGGGGTAGGGCTTTTAATGTTTTTGGGTTTTTTGACTGCACCTCCAGGCATGTAGAATCTTAGTCCTCTGACCAGGGATTGAGTTTGTGTCCCCTGCAGTGGAAGTGTGGAGTCTTAACCACTGGACCACCAGGGAAGTCCCCAATTTTATTTTTTAAAATCATTTTATTGGAAGTGTATGTTACCTATCATAAAATCCACCCATTTCAAGTGTACAATTTAATGATTTCTTAGCAACATTTCTGATAGGTGTAACCATCATCATGGTCAGTTTTAGGGCATTTTCATCCCAAAGATCCCTCACGGGCCTTTTGAGTTAATCCCCATCTCAGATCCTGAGGAGGGCTTGGATTTTTCTAATCCAGCTTTAAAAAAAGAAAAGTAAAACAGAATCAGCTATTTTCTTTATATATATATTGCAAGAGTTTTGACCTGCCACATTCTCTTCCTCCAAAGAACATTTTGCTCCTGGGAAGGTAATTTGCTTGCCATGTTGGTTTATCTCCCAGGGAGTGGGGCATGGGTCATTCCCCCTGGAATAGTGACTCCACTTAACCTTTGAGATGCGAGTGAGTCTTCTTCCTGACTTCCCAGGGCCAGGTGGGCAAGACTACTAATGCTTCTGGCTGTGTCCCTTCTCTCATTCCATCTCCAGGACAACTTTATCTATCCTACTAAGGAATTAAGATGTAACATGAAAAGTTGTTCCAAACCTCCTTCCCCACTCAAAGAGCTATTCCTCTTGCCCCCTCCGACTGGCTCCCTACCGGACAATCCCCATTTTTCTGGTGAGTAAGAACACAGAACGTGGGAAGTAAATTTCCACCCGATCTTCTCTAGATGGTTTCTGCAGGTCACCTTATGTATCCTATCCCTTACTCTGTTGTATTTTCATAACCACACAGCTCTGAAACCACCCATAGACTCAATTATAAGAAAATGGCTAAACACATCATCAAATATTTATTTCTATAAAACCATTAAAAAATACACTGCAGAAGATGATCTCAGACCTAGAAAAGTCTGTGTGCTAACACATTAAGGAAAAAAGAGGACACACAATTTTATTTACTTATTTTTTAAAAAATTAACTGTTCAATTAGTTTTTTATTGAAGTATAAAGTTGATGTAACAGGTTGTATTAGTTTCAGGTGTGTAGCAAAGGGATTCAGTCATCCCTATACATACTCCAGTACTTTGGCCACCTCATGCGAAGAGTTGACTCATTGGAAAAGACTCTGATGCTGGGAGGCATTGGGGGCAGGAGGAGAAGGGGACGACAGAGGATGAGATGGCTGGATGGCATCACTGACTTGATGGACCTGAGTTTGAGTGAACTCCAAGAGTTGGTGATGGACAGGGAGGCCTGGCGTGCTGCAATTCATGGGGTTGCAAAGAGTCAGACACGACGGAGCGACTGAACTGAACTGATACATATATTTATTCGTTTTCTGACTCTTTCCCCATATAGGTTATTACAGAATATTGAATGTAGTTCCCTGTGCTATACAATAGGTCCTTTTGGTTATCTCTTTTCTGGTTATCTATTTTATATATAGTAGAGTGTGTATGTTTATCTCAGTCTCTTCATTTATCCCTCCCCCCTCCCACATTTGACCTTTGGTGCCACACAATTTTATGCACAGCATGAAACCTGCCTCTAGCCACGTATTTACATGTGTGAACCTCAGAGTGTGTGTATCAAACAAATCTGGACCCAAAACACTCACATATTAACAGTGGTTACCTCTTCGAGGCAGTATGGGTAGCATATCTTGAATTATTTCTGTCTTCCTGGATTTTGCACACTTTGCACAGTGAACACAGATCACTGTTGGAATGAGAGGAAGAACCGGAAGTGTTACAATAAAGAGAAAGAAGCTGGGCTCCTGGGGCTGAAAGAGCATCTTCCCCGTGTTCGCTGCAGCCCAGGTGCTCTGTCAGTGCCAGGCTCTTGTTCTTATTGGCATTGCTGTTTGTTATTGCTGCTCTAATCGTAGTGTACAGAGCTCCTCCCTCTGTGCTGGTCACCCACCACACCTGGAGGCTGATCTCGGTCGAGGAGACGTGGAACCCTGAGGAGACAGACAGTCTGGACCAAGTTCAGAGGCGAGTTTGCCTGACAATCAAGGGAGCAGGGAGGGTTGTTGCTGGCGAAGAGATGAAAGGGTCTCTGCTTTTATAGCTCTGCTGAGCAGAGACTGGGGGTGAGGGCCTTGAGAACAGCCCCCAAACACCTGAAAACCATGAGCGATGGGGGGGGGGGCCTGGTCCACACTGGTGGTCGGATGCCTCGGTGACCAGGAACTCACAACGAGGACATCCATGGTCTTCCCTGGACACATCCCACCGGGTCCAAAGCAGATCCCCAGGGCAAGAGAAAATCTCCCATTCAGTAAGTAGCACACAAGGCTGCCCTGTCCTGGGAAAGCCCTGGCCTCACGGAGCCGTGGGAACCTTTGATTCTACATTCTACAAGGTGAGGAGCGGCCCTTCTGGTTAGAAGCGCAGATGCACACTGCATCCATCAATCACAGACCAGGCACTTCAGCCAAGCTCCTGGCAGTGTCTGTAGCCCCAGAGACCCGCCCAGCTCTGCTGCATCAGCCTAGGGGCCTCTGCTGTTTATTTATCCTCCTCACACCAGTTCTTTGAGAAGGATTTCTTCAGAGGCCCCTGAGGCCCCATGTTGCACTGAACACAGCTGAGAAGTAAATGCAGCTCGACAAAGGAGTTGATCTTTGCCCTTCGTGAGCTTGCACAATAATCATGAGGTCAAGATGATGACCTCTCTCTCGTAGGCAAGGCCGGCCAAGCTCTGGCACCTTCTGACGAACTTGGGGACCTGGGGCCTGAGGACTGTGATGACACAGGGCAACCCCTGAGAAGCTGAGCAGGGTCTGTCGAACACAGCAAATCAAGCTGAACAGACGGCAGCGTCACTCCACTTCCCAGGCTCCCAGCCAATATCCATTCCCATCCCCAAAGGAGGAGACCTTGAATGCAAGAGGAGGGGCTTTCCACCAAGAGAATCGCGCCAATCAATCCTTCTCTCAAGACCATTCTGCAGAAAGATGGTTAGCTGAGCAGGAGACCAGAAGGGAGGAAGCCCTGTCAGGACACCGCCACGAGGATGGGTGAAAGACCCCAAGATCTTGAGTGGAGTGATGGCAGAAATGCACGGAAAACAAGGGGTGACAAAGGCCACCCCAGCATGGACCCACACACATGGCCTGGCCCAGGTCTCTAGAATTACTGGCCAGTAGGTGCTGCTTCTAGTTTGTGCTGGGGACATCAGAAAGCAAGAACCACAGGACCAGGGGAGGCAGAGGTGTTGTTTGAGACATATCGGCTTTAGAGTTTAAGCAAAGTTTCTATTTGCTGTGGTGGGAAGTTATATATATAGCTCTGAGGCCAATGAAAGGATTGAGCCAAGGAAGGTAGAGTTATGAGACGACTCACCCAAAAAGACCAAAACAATCCAACTGCAGTTTTTGAGGAGCCTGGAGTGAAAACAAGTAACAGGACAATCTTGAGAAGGGAACATAGCAAGAATAAAGGAAAGTGGAGAAGAAAATCCTGGAGAAATTCCACTTGGGGGAGTATATTTGGTACATGAGGAGTATTCAGAGGAAGAGTTGACAATAAAATATCCAGAATTCAAGACTTGGGCTCTAAAGAGAAGGCACAGAGTTGGTACATTTCCTTTCCTGATGCATTCCAAGCACTTCCTCTGTGAATGGGCTACTGGGTGCGTCTGGGACTGGAGAAATGAATATGAGAGGGACCCTGACATTAGGTGCTCATGATCCAGGACAGGAGACATGGAAACTCGGACAAGGGAGGAGAAGATGAAGGGAGAGAATGCCCTGTGATGATGCAGCCGGAGGCGGGAGTGATGGAGCTGCAGGCAAAGAGCTCCAAGTGACACAGGCTGGGACCCAGAACCCTGTACTGCAGTGCTGCCATGCCTGTACCTGGACACACCTCTCCTCCAGCAACAAAATATGGAGAAAGCGTAAGGGACGACAAGGAACTGTGTGCATGCACATTTGGGGCAAATTCTGGAGCAAAGATGAAAAGAGACAAAAAACCCAAAGGCAATTTTGAAGAGCCTGGAGCAAAATCAAGGTGTGGGGAACAAAAGCAGGGTGCTGAGCATGTCCCCTGCACGCAGCATACCAGAAGCATAGGCCAGCCACCTAAGCCACCTCCCTGGTCCAACCCCTGGACTCACCCCTACCTACCCTAACCCCATATAAGAAACAAGCTCACCCCTCCTGCCCCACCTCCACCCCCATCCAGGAGCAAGAAAGGAAACTGTTCTTTGTTCTCACACCCTCCTGCTGCAGCAGAGCCCCAGTAAACCTTTATCTGGCCTTTGTGAATTGAAAGTTTTTCAGTCATATCCAACTCTTTGTGATCCCATGAACTGTAGCCTGACAGGCTCCTCTGTCTGTGGAATTCTCCAGGCAAGAATACTGGAGTGGGTAACCATTCCCTTCTCTAGGGTATCTTCCCAACTCAAGGATTGAACCCGGGTCTCCCACATGGCAGGCGGATTCTTTACCATCTGAGCCACCAGGGAAGTCCTGTGTGGTCTTCATTTTATTTCTATTGATTGGGGGAAAGTCAAGAACCCTGGTCGGTGACGCAAGGAGCTGCAACCACCACTGGATGCTGGGAAGAGGTGAGCGAGGAGCCTACTCGGGGTCCCAAGGGGAGCATGGCCCCAATGACACCTTGATGGAGAACTTCTATCCTTCACAACTGAGAGGGATTAAATGTCCATTGTTTGAAGCTAATTGGCGGCTCTTCGTTGGGCTTCCCAAGTGGCATTAGTGGTAAAGAGCCCTCCTCCCAATGCAGGAAACACATGTAAGCGACATGGGTTCAGTCCCTGGGTTGGGAAGGTCCCTTGGAGAAGGAAATGGCACCCCACTCCAGTACTCTTGCATGGAGAATCCCATGGACCGAAGAACTTGGCAGGCTATAGTCCGTGGGCTCGCATAGAGTCAGACACGACTGAAGAGGCTTGGCACACAGGCACGGTGGCTGTTTGTTACAGCCAGAGGAAAGCCGTAAGCCCTGGTGCAAGAACCCAGTTTCCAGCTGTAGGTTCCACGCGCCTTAAAGATACAAGCACTAGAGGAAGGAAGATGGTGGTTGTGCCCCACGTGGCAGGGACTTGGCAGGCACGTGGACACACAGAGTAGAACCAAACAGATGAGGAGTCATTTTGTCACCGCCCGGCTTGCAGGGCCACCTGACCCCACGCTCCTCCTCCACTCTGAGCCTCATCCTGCTGGACCACGGATGCTTTTCTTCTGAGAGTGAGAAAGGAAGAGGAATGTCAGGTATGAGAGAGAACTCAGGAGCAGCCTAGTCCAAACCCATCTTGGGCATGAACCTCTGTGCAGGAGACTGTTACAGGGCAAACAGCCTCTGATTAAACAGAACGAGATGCTTTGTTCTTACCCAGCAACCTGTGCTTTGTTTACTAGCCCAGCTGCTATTATATTGAAAGGAACATATTTTCTTTTTTAATAAAAAATTTAAAGATAGTTGATTTACACTGTTGTGTTAATTTCTGCTGTACAGCAAAGTGATTCAGTTATACATATATACTCTTTTTTAAACATTCTTTTCCATTATGATCTACCATAGAAAACTGAATATAGCTGTCTGTGCTATACAGTAGGACCTTGTTGTTATATGTTGAAAATATTAATATATGAGAGAAAACGAAGAGTTGCTATAATTATTACATAAAAATTAAATTAACTAATTTTAAATTGCATCTTACTGGGATGTAATATAATATGGATATAATGGCAGTATTTTATATAAAAATATTTAAGCTCATTAATAACCAAATAAAAATAATGAGCTATTATTATGTAGCTATCAGGATTTTTAATTAAAATATCCAAAATTTATATGAGGAAACAGCTATACCTTGCTGGTGGTTGTGCAAAATGGTTTAATCTTTCTGGAAGGCAGCTTGGCAATACATACCGAAAGGCCTTACAATTTCGCTTCTTCTTTGACCCAGCAATTTCTCTTCCAGCAATGCCTCATAAGGAAAGACATGTTCTAGGCATAAAGATTTTGATCCAAGGATGTTTTTTATGGTTAAAAAAAAATTGTGCAGACTAGAATATAACCCTATATCTTAACCAGAGAAAGATCCTATTTAGGGATAACTTCTAACATGGAAAAAGTAAGTTAGAAAGCATAATGTCTAATATGATTTCAATTTTTAGTTTTTTCAAGAGAGAAAGAATATGAGGAAAAAACAGAGGTAAAATACTAGACAATTATACACGTGATTAATCATTAAATTACTAGATATTTATTCATTCCATTTCTCCATGTAAAGAGGTTTGAGCGATTTTAAACTTTCTTCCTTTGCTTCTTTTTAAAAAAAGTGTTTCCAGAATGAACTTGTGTGACTTTTGTAATCAAAAGAATAACAGTTGTGTGGGGAAAAAATAGTATAGACTAGTGTATGTTACAGGAAATACCTGATTTTCAGCACCTAAAATTAATAGTTTTCCAGCATAATATTCTGTTTAACAGGGTGAAGGAAATTTTCTTCTCTCTTATTCATGGAAGTTAGCGATAGGCAAGAAACCTTGGCCGCGTCCACATTCAGCTTTCATTTGATTTAAAACCTCCATCGCTTTATCCTGCCAACATTTTTTTAATGAGATCTAGGAACTATAAAAAAGGTGCCAAATAAAAGGCAGGTTTTCCAGTTGTATTATTTCTGTGGATTACACAGAATATTCCAGTTAAACTAAAATTCAACCTACTTTCAGATGTTTCAATTAATAAGATTGTCTTAGCAGAGTCTTACCAAGGATGGCTGAATGAAGGAAAGAGATTCATGAATTCTCCCAAGCTGTAGAGAAAGGGTGGGCTCCAAAAGTTACCTTGGGAAGTATTGCTCAGAAACCCCCTAAAGTTGAAACTCAGAGGGAAATCGGTGTTAGCAGATTAAACTCGCTTTCTATCGCAAAGGAAGCCCCTCAGGAAACAAAAATAGAGGTTGCCTTTGTTCATTGTTCTGTTACTCACTCCTGTACTACTCTTTGTGACCCCACGGACTGCAGTACCCCACGTTTCTTAGTCCTTCACTATCTCCTGGAGTTTGCTCAAACTCATTTCCACTGAGTCAGTGATGCCATCCAACCATCTCACCCTCTGTCACCCTTTTCTCCTCCTGCCCTCAGTTTTTCCCAGCATCAGGATCTTTTCCAGTGAGTTGGCTGTTTGCATCAGGCGGCCAAAATATTGGAGTCTCAGCTTCAGCAGCAGTCCTTCCAATGACTATTCAGAGTTGATTTCCTTAGGATTGACTGGTTTGATCTCCTTGCAGTCCAAAGGATTTTCAAGAGTCTTATCCAGCATTATAGTTCAAAAGCATCAGTTCTTGGATGCTCGGCCTTCTTTATGTACAACTCTCACATCCATATGTGACTACTGGAAAAACTACAGCTTTGACTATATGGACCTTTGTGAGCAAATTGATGTCTCCTTTTAAATATGCTCTCTAGGTTTGTCATAGCTTTCCTTACAAGGAGCAATAGAGGAAACTGGGGGAAAAAAAAGATGACAGTGTTAGAAAATTATGACTGTGAGAAAGACAATTATGGTGACTTGAGCCCTTTAAAAGAGAAGACTTCAACATTTTAGATTTCAGATATTCAAAGAATTATGATGCAGAGTAAGAGCCAGTGGGATCTGAAGAGATTTCAAGAAAGAAGCAAACCTCCTGGCAACTTGAGGTTTATGGAACTCTAAAGCAGACTACCAACGGATGAATTACTCTTCATTCTTTTGAGAATATAAAGTATAAGACAGAAAAGTATCTGTTCACCGTCATCCCTGATGGTGGAAAAAGATAAATAAGGATATTTACAATTAATAGCTGTTCCCAGTACCCACCTGGGCTGTCCATTGTCCACTCTTAGGTTTCCTTGATTTGTTTACTTGTGTTGTGTGGCTGCGGGGATTGTCTGAGGGTGGACAGGTGCATCCATGGAGCTCTGGAATAGCCAAGAGGTCACAAAAAGGTTGAACCATTTTGCAAATGTCTTGGGGATTAGCAAGAAGTCTTTTGACTATTTTTCAAGTGTTTTCAGATCTGCTAAAATCCAACTGTGGTTTGCCCCTGAGAACTTTCTCGTCTAAATGCTTTATGTTTGTTTATTTTAAGAAAAACATAGGTTTGGTGTTTCTGGGTCCATGGACACTTCACTCGTTCAGTGAGTTTGTAAGTCTGTTCAGTGTCCAAGATGCCTTGTGGGATTCAAAGGAAGCTGTCTCTCCACCGAGGGTTTGCCTTCAGTCGGCATGAACCAGAAGCCAGGCTGCAAAAGGCCTTGGTTCAGTTCTGTCCTCGACCCAGGAAATGAGATCAGAGACTGCACCCTGCAAGGGTTCTTAAGCAGCATTTGTATTAAAGCATCAGTGCTTCCTTCTCACTCTCTGGGCTGAAACCCATAGGTTTGTCTGAACATAGGAAAGTATGTTAGAGCTGATGTCAGATAAATGATCTTTGCTAAAAAATTTGCAGAAGTCTCAAGTTCAGAACATAAGCTTGGATAAGCCCTCATTGATAGGCTTCTGGTCTCATTTGTATCTAATGCTAAACTGAATGGCCTAAATGTTTAAGTCTGGAAAATGTCAGTCATTCAACATTTATGCCTTTGTTCCTTCTGTGTGCACGGAATCGTGCTGGTTAGAAAGTTTATGAAACAGATATAATCTATGGTCCAAGTAACTTTAGAAGGCAGGGTTTGTAGGTGTGAAGCCATAAATATGTAATCAATTATTGATTGTGTGGCACAAATTTCAAGAGTAATAGGAATCCACTGGAAGTAAAGATCTGATTAAAGGACTCGTTAAATGTAAGCTACCTTCAAGATAGCCTTAAATATACTGGGACAGAGATTCGAGAGACATACACACAGAGAGACAAAGAGGTATAAACAGAAAGAACATTAATTATAGACTCATGGCAGGATGTGGCATGGCCTCTGGTCAGAATGAAGTCTAGTTGGAGTGGAATGGAGGTTTCTTCTATTTGGGAGTTGTGGAAAATAAGATTAGAAAAGCTTATTGGAGGAAGGCCAGGCAAATGTGTTTATCCTTGACACAGAAAGCCCTAAAGCACCATTGTTGGTTTGAAATGCAAGTGTGGAAAATGCAATGTTGAAGCAAAATTAATACATGGTGTGCTGCTGTGCTCTGCTAAGTCACCGGGCTAAGTGAAGGTCAGGGAACCTAGCTGTGTAGCTGTTTGAAAGGTCAAGGTGCAAAGTGAAGAGCTGATGTGTATACGAAAGGTTAGGAGTCTCATCTCAGAGAATTTCTTAGGATGTGCTTGCTGCCTTGTGTCTTAGGATGATAGGTACTGGCAATTTCATATGCTTCAACATAAAAAACCAAAAGCCTGGTGGTATGTGGACTTCAGGCACCAATTGATCCAGCAGCTCAGCAGTGTCATCTAGATTCCAGCTTCTATTTATCTCTCACTTCTCTTTGCTTTTTACCAAGTCATCTTCCCTCAGAGGTTGGCTCCCCTCTTATGGGGAAAACAGTGGATTGCAACTCCTTTGAGGAAAACAAAAGAACGTTCTTTCCCAGATGGTCCTAGCAATTGTTCCTTTCAGTTCCTTGGCCTAAAATGAATTGTTCATCACTGAACCAAATACAGCCCCCAGAACTGGATGAGGGGATTGTATTAAGCCAATTAGGAGCCACCTGAGTGCTGAGGGTGGATCAAGCCCACCTGAAGTCATATGGCTTTGAAATTTGAGGTCCCAATAGGAAGGGGGTGAGAGGCAATGGATGAAGGATATCACTAGGATATCACTTCACTGTTGTGTCTAACTGCTCCTGCTACAGTGTTGCTTCCGTAGGCACAGGATAAGGAGGAACTGGTACCCAGAGACCTTCTAACCAAGACCCAGACAATTCTTGGAAACAAAGAGGGGAGAAGGTCAGCTCTGTGTCCAAAGGCTGGCGGGGTCGGGAGAGCTGACTTCTACCGTCTGCTGATTGAGAAGGCTTGGTCACAATGTAATTCAGAAAGAGGTGCAGATGTAAAGTCACTGCTTGCTGACTCAAGACAAGAGTTATTCATATCACTGCAGAGTGANAGAAGGTCAGCTCTGTGTCCAAAGGCTGGCGGGGTCGGGAGAGCTGACTTCTACCGTCTGCTGATTGAGAAGGCTTGGTCACAATGTAATTCAGAAAGAGGTGCAGATGTAAAGTCACTGCTTGCTGACTCAAGACAAGAGTTATTCATATCACTGCAGAGTGAGGTCTTCGTGGAAATGGGGCAAATACAGCTGCCCACAGCATTGTAGCTCTTAAGGGCAGAATAAGATTCTCTACCTTGTCGCCAATACTCCTCTTGGTGTCAGCCAATATTTTCATGATAGTCCCTACGGCACATAGTAGATCATTTCTAAAACCCCAGCCCGATACTGCCAGACCGCTTTCTCAGGCTGTAACCAATACCCGGAGTCCATCTGCCTGCCATGAGTGGATTCTTTCTGCCTTATTTCATTACCAGATACTTCACCTCATTGAAACTCATCCACCACCTTCCCACCCATTAATGCAGACTCCAAAGCTTTGCCTGCAGTGTATCCCCCCATCAGCCTGGCCAGGCACTTTCTGGGGAGCTTTGTGCCATCTGCCAGTGCAGAGATTTCATGGTGCCTGTTTGTCTGGATCATTTATTTGGTGGGTGGGTGGAGTTAAAGACTGGTGCCCACAACCCACCCGTCTCTGGGAAGAATCTCTATTTTTCCCCCGCTGGGAATCTAAGTCAGTCTTCAGTAACTTATAGCTGTTCTGTCTCTGGTGCTGTATTCAGATCCTTTCAGTGCCTTTGCACCTGGAGGTGTTGCAAATGATGCTTTTGTTTTTAAGTGCAACAGTCACAAGGCAGCTAATACAAAACAAGACAGGTGTTTGCATCATAAAATGAATCAGTGGCCTCCAGAGGGGGCTTGGTAGCCTCCCCGATTTTTTTTTTTTTTTNAAGAGGAATGTCAGGTATGAGAGAGAACTCAGGAGCAGCCTAGTCCAAACCCATCTTGGGCATGAACCTCTGTGCAGGAGACTGTTACAGGGCAAACAGCCTCTGATTAAACAGAACGAGATGCTTTGTTCTTACCCAGCAACCTGTGCTTTGTTTACTAGCCCAGCTACTATTATATTGAAAGGAACATATTTTCTTTTTTAATAAAAAATTTAAAGATAGTTGATTTACACTGTTGTGTTAATTTCTGCTGTACAGCAAAGTGATTCAGTTATACATATATACTCTTTTTTAAACATTCTTTTCCATTATGATCTACCATAGAAAACTGAATATAGCTGTCTGTGCTATACAGTAGGACCTTGTTGTTATATGTTGAAAATATTAATATATGAGAGAAAACGAGGAGTTGCTATAATTATTACATAAAAATTAAATTAACTAATTTTAAATTGCATCTTACTGGGATGTAATATAATATGGATATAATGGCAGTATTTTATATAAAAATATTTAAGCTCATTAATAACCAAATAAAAATAATGAGCTATTATTATGTAGCTATCAGGATTTTTAATTAAAATATCCAAAATTTATATGAGGAAACAGCTATACCTTGCTGGTGGTTGTGCAAAATGGTTTAATCTTTCTGGAAGGCAGCTTGGCAATACATACCGAAAGGCCTTACAATTTCGCTTCTTCTTTGACCCAGCAATTTCTCTTCCAGCAATGCCTCATAAGGAAAGACATGTTCTAGGCATAAAAATTTTGATCCAAGGATGTTTTTTATGGTTAAAAAAAAAATTGTGCAGACTAGAATATAACCCTATATCTTAACCAGAGAAAGATCCTATTTAGGGATAACTTCTAACATGGAAAAAGTAAGTTAGAAAGCATAATGTCTAATATGATTTCAATTTTTAGTTTTTTCAAGAGAGAAAGAATATGAGGAAAAAACAGAGGTAAAATACTAGACAATTATACACGTGATTAATCATTAAATTACTAGATATTTATTCATTCCATTTCTCCATGTAAAGAGGTTTGAGCGATTTTAAACTTTCTTCCTTTGCTTCTTTTTAAAAAAAGTGTTTCCAGAATGAACTTGTGTGACTTTTGTAATCAAAAGAATAACAGTTGTGTGGGGAAAAAATAGTATAGACTAGTGTATGTTACAGGAAATACCTGATTTTCAGCACCTAAAATTAATAGTTTTCCAGCGTAATATTCTGTTTAACAGGGTGAAGGAAATTTTCTTCTCTCTTATTCATGGAAGTTAGCGATAGGCAAGAAACCTTGGCCGCGTCCACATTCAGCTTTCATTTGATTTAAAACCTCCATCGCTTTATCCTGCCAACATTTTTTTAATGAGATCTAGGAACTATAAAAAAGGTGCCAAATAAAAGGCAGGTTTTCCAGTTGTATTATTTCTGTGGATTACACAGAATATTCCAGTTAAACTAAAATTCAACCTACTTTCAGATGTTTCAATTAATAAGATTGTCTTAGCAGAGTCTTACCAAGGATGGCTGAATGAAGGAAAGAGATTCATGAATTCTCCCAAGCTGTAGAGAAAGGGTGGGCTCCAAAAGTTACCTTGGGAAGTATTGCTCAGAAACCCCCTAAAGTTGAAACTCAGAGGGAAATCGGTGTTAGCAGATTAAACTCGCTTTCTATCGCAAAGGAAGCCCCTCAGGAAACAAAAATAGAGGTTGCCTTTGTTCATTGTTCTGTTACTCACTCCTGTACTACTCTTTGTGACCCCACGGACTGCAGTACCCCACGTTTCTTAGTCCTTCACTATCTCCTGGAGTTTGCTCAAACTCATTTCCACTGAGTCAGTGATGCCATCCAACCATCTCACCCTCTGTCACCCTTTTCTCCTCCTGCCCTCAGTTTTTCCCAGCATCAGGATCTTTTCCAGTGAGTTGGCTGTTTGCATCAGGCGGCCAAAATATTGGAGTCTCAGCTTCAGCAGCAGTCCTTCCAATGACTATTCAGAGTTGATTTCCTTAGGATTGACTGGTTTGATCTCCTTGCAGTCCAAAGGATTTTCAAGAGTCTTATCCAGCATTATAGTTCAAAAGCATCAGTTCTTGGATGCTCGGCCTTCTTTATGTACAACTCTCACATCCATATGTGACTACTGGAAAAACTACAGCTTTGACTATATGGACCTTTGTGAGCAAATTGATGTCTCCTTTTAAATATGCTCTCTAGGTTTGTCATAGCTTTCCTTACAAGGAGCAATAGAGGAAACTGGGGGAAAAAAAAGATGACAGTGTTAGAAAATTATGACTGTGAGAAAGACAATTATGGTGACTTGAGCCCTTTAAAAGAGAAGACTTCAACATTTTAGATTTCAGATATTCAAAGAATTATGATGCAGAGTAAGAGCCAGTGGGATCTGAAGAGATTTCAAGAAAGAAGCAAACCTCCTGGCAACTTGAGGTTTATGGAACTCTAAAGCAGACTACCAACGGATGAATTACTCTTCATTCTTTTGAGAATATAAAGTATAAGACAGAAAAGTATCTGTTCACCGTCATCCCTGATGGTGGAAAAAGATAAATAAGGATATTTACAATTAATAGCTGTTCCCAGTACCCACCTGGGCTGTCCATTGTCCACTCTTAGGTTTCCTTGATTTGTTTACTTGTGTTGTGTGGCTGCGGGGATTGTCTGAGGGTGGACAGGTGCATCCATGGAGCTCTGGAATAGCCAAGAGGTCACAAAAAGGTTGAACCATTTTGCAAATGTCTTGGGGATTAGCAAGAAGTCTTTTGACTATTTTTCAAGTGTTTTCAGATCTGCTAAAATCCAACTGTGGTTTGCCCCTGAGAACTTTCTCGTCTAAATGCTTTATGTTTGTTTATTTTAAGAAAAACATAGGTTTGGTGTTTCTGGGTCCATGGACACTTCACTCGTTCAGTGAGTTTGTAAGTCTGTTCAGTGTCCAAGATGCCTTGTGGGATTCAAAGGAAGCTGTCTCTCCACCGAGGGTTTGCCTTCAGTCGGCATGAACCAGAAGCCAGGCTGCAAAAGGCCTTGGTTCAGTTCTGTCCTCGACCCAGGAAATGAGATCAGAGACTGCACCCTGCAAGGGTTCTTAAGCAGCATTTGTATTAAAGCATCAGTGCTTCCTTCTCACTCTCTGGGCTGAAACCCATAGGTTTGTCTGAACATAGGAAAGTATGTTAGAGCTGATGTCAGATAAATGATCTTTGCTAAAAAATTTGCAGAAGTCTCAAGTTCAGAACATAAGCTTGGATAAGCCCTCATTGATAGGCTTCTGGTCTCATTTGTATCTAATGCTAAACTGAATGGCCTAAATGTTTAAGTCTGGAAAATGTCAGTCATTCAACATTTATGCCTTTGTTCCTTCTGTGTGCACGGAATCGTGCTGGTTAGAAAGTTTATGAAACAGATATAATCTATGGTCCAAGTAACTTTAGAAGGCAGGGTTTGTAGGTGTGAAGCCATAAATATGTAATCAATTATTGATTGTGTGGCACAAATTTCAAGAGTAATAGGAATCCACTGGAAGTAAAGATCTGATTAAAGGACTCGTTAAATGTAAGCTACCTTCAAGATAGCCTTAAATATACTGGGACAGAGATTCGAGAGACATACACACAGAGAGACAAAGAGGTATAAACAGAAAGAACATTAATTATAGACTCATGGCAGGATGTGGCATGGCCTCTGGTCAGAATGAAGTCTAGTTGGAGTGGAATGGAGGTTTCTTCTATTTGGGAGTTGTGGAAAATAAGATTAGAAAAGCTTATTGGAGGAAGGCCAGGCAAATGTGTTTATCCTTGACACAGAAAGCCCTAAAGCACCATTGTTGGTTTGAAATGCAAGTGTGGAAAATGCAATGTTGAAGCAAAATTAATACATGGTGTGCTGCTGTGCTCTGCTAAGTCACCGGGCTAAGTGAAGGTCAGGGAACCTAGCTGTGTAGCTGTTTGAAAGGTCAAGGTGCAAAGTGAAGAGCTGATGTGTATACGAAAGGTTAGGAGTCTCATCTCAGAGAATTTCTTAGGATGTGCTTGCTGCCTTGTGTCTTAGGATGATAGGTACTGGCAATTTCATATGCTTCAACATAAAAAACCAAAAGCCTGGTGGTATGTGGACTTCAGGCACCAATTGATCCAGCAGCTCAGCAGTGTCATCTAGATTCCAGCTTCTATTTATCTCTCACTTCTCTTTGCTTTTTACCAAGTCATCTTCCCTCAGAGGTTGGCTCCCCTCTTATGGGGAAAACAGTGGATTGCAACTCCTTTGAGGAAAACAAAAGAACGTTCTTTCCCAGATGGTCCTAGCAATTGTTCCTTTCAGTTCCTTGGCCTAAAATGAATTGTTCATCACTGAACCAAATACAGCCCCCAGAACTGGATGAGGGGATTGTATTAAGCCAATTAGGAGCCACCTGAGTGCTGAGGGTGGATCAAGCCCACCTGAAGTCATATGGCTTTGAAATTTGAGGTCCCAATAGGAAGGGGGTGAGAGGCAATGGATGAAGGATATCACTAGGATATCACTTCACTGTTGTGTCTAACTGCTCCTGCTACAGTGTTGCTTCCGTAGGCACAGGATAAGGAGGAACTGGTACCCAGAGACCTTCTAACCAAGACCCAGACAATTCTTGGAAACAAAGAGGGGAGAAGGTCAGCTCTGTGTCCAAAGGCTGGCGGGGTCGGGAGAGCTGACTTCTACCGTCTGCTGATTGAGAAGGCTTGGTCACAATGTAATTCAGAAAGAGGTGCAGATGTAAAGTCACTGCTTGCTGACTCAAGACAAGAGTTATTCATATCACTGCAGAGTGAGGTCTTCGTGGAAATGGGGCAAATACAGCTGCCCACAGCATTGTAGCTCTTAAGGGCAGAATAAGATTCTCTACCTTGTCGCCAATACTCCTCTTGGTGTCAGCCAATATTTTCATGATAGTCCCTACGGCACATAGTAGATCATTTCTAAAACCCCAGCCCGATACTGCCAGACCGCTTTCTCAGGCTGTAACCAATACCCGGAGTCCATCTGCCTGCCATGAGTGGATTCTTTCTGCCTTATTTCATTACCAGATACTTCACCTCATTGAAACTCATCCACCACCTTCCCACCCATTAATGCAGACTCCAAAGCTTTGCCTGCAGTGTATCCCCCCATCAGCCTGGCCAGGCACTTTCTGGGGAGCTTTGTGCCATCTGCCAGTGCAGAGATTTCATGGTGCCTGTTTGTCTGGATCATTTATTTGGTGGGTGGGTGGAGTTAAAGACTGGTGCCCACAACCCACCCGTCTCTGGGAAGAATCTCTATTTTTCCCCCGCTGGGAATCTAAGTCAGTCTTCAGTAACTTATAGCTGTTCTGTCTCTGGTGCTGTATTCAGATCCTTTCAGTGCCTTTGCACCTGGAGGTGTTGCAAATGATGCTTTTGTTTTTAAGTGCAACAGTCACAAGGCAGCTAATACAAAACAAGACAGGTGTTTGCATCATAAAATGAATCAGTGGCCTCCAGAGGGGGCTTGGTAGCCTCCCCGATTTTTTTTTTTTTTTCTGATTTCTTCAGATGTGTCCGCCCCACCAGGCACCACATGCTCCACCAGGGGGACAGCTGGCTGAACAGGACTAAAGGGAGCCTCAGCTGGACGCTGATTTTATGATGACTCCACAGCTCAGCAATAAATAATAAAAAGTCAACTTTAACCACTTTTTCCAAATGCACACTCCAGCCTGGGAGTGCTTCGCACTGTTTTCATATGAGTGTGTGTATCCCAAGGCAGGCTTTTCCTGCAAATGCCCCAAGAGCAATTAAAGCCTAAATAGGGTTGACAGATGCTGGTAATATGCAAGCCAGTCAGGGAAACACTCCTCTCACCAGATGTGTGGGTGGAAGGTGAGCGACCTTAGCATCTGTAAGATTGAATAGATTAACGTCTAAAACGGGGGTAGGGTGGCCAGGAAGTGGGAGGCGGGCAATGATGGGAGGAAGCTGAGTTCCGTAGGGTTCCGGCTCCATCACTGGGCATTTGGAGGTCCAGGAGGATGGAAGACTACCGCACACTTAGAAAAATCAGCATCTTATTTGCAATGTCATTCCAAGTACTTCTGTCACTATAGAGGAGGTGGTTTTTCACCCCAAAGAATCCTCTATTAATTCTTGTAATGGACCACCTTAAGCTTACGTCCTGCTAAGATCTGAACTATAGCCTGACCCAAATTTGTATATTTATCCTTTTCAAAAAAAATGCTCTTTTTAGCTGTGCTGGGTGTTTGATGATTCGCAGGGTTCTCTGTAGTGCCGGCGTACAGGGACTATTCTCTAGCTGTGGGGCTCAGTTTTCTCACTGCAGTGGCTTCGCTTGTGGAGCACGTGAGCTTTGGCCTCAGTAACTGTGGTTCCCTGGCTCTAGGGCTTAGTTGCTCCGAGGCCTGTGGGATCCTCCCAGAGCAGGGATTGAACCCGTGTCTCCTGCACTGGCAGGTGGATTCTTTACCACTGAGCCACCGGAGAAGCCCTGCTTACTGATTCTTGATGGAAACTCTAATAAGGAAAGTATTCTTTCTTCCTAATAACAAAGAAAGGCAAAATTACCCAGTAACAGACCTTGTTTCACCTGCTAAAGAGGCTCCTTTTTAACAGCATCATTCAACGCCAAGTGAAGTTGCCCAGTCGTGTCCGACTCTTTGCTACCCCACCGACTGTAGCCTACCAGGCTCCTCTGTCCATGGGATTTTCCAGGCAAGAGTACCGGAGTGGGCTGCCACTTTCTTCTCCACAATCAATGCCAGAAAGGAGGTAAATTGAAACTGTCTTTGGGAGACAATTTGGCAAAACTTAACAGGAGTTTAATTCTAGTAACAGGAAACTGGTGAACAGAATAAAACCTTTATGTAGATTTCAGCTTGTGAACCTCCTCCAGAACCTGCATCAATGACATTTAACAACTACTTCCTTACTGTGGACCAGACAACGCTGAAAGGAAGGAAAGATGCATGAGATGACCCTTGAAGAGCTGCTGAGAAACTTATGATGTCCACCTAGGCAATGGGATCAAACGAGCCAACAGCATCTCTTTCCCTTTTTCACTGTTTCCCTTGAAAACTGTTATAGTTCTTAGAATGATGAGAAAAATCAAGGTGAAAAGAAGACCCCGTTGCTCAGTCCTTACTAGGAGCCGGGTTCTAGACTGGGTACTGTATGTACATTATTACTAGAGTCTGCTGTTCCCCAGGTGTGTCTATCTGTAGGTGTGTGCGTGAGCACTCAGTCACGTTCGACTCTTTGTGACCCTCTGGAATCCAGCCAGCCAGGCTCTTCTGTCCGTGGGATTCTCCAAGTAAGAACACTGGAGTGGGTTCCTATTCCCTCCTCCAGGGGATCTTCACCACCCAGGGATCAAACCCTCATCTCCTGCATCTCCTGCACTGGCAGGTGGATTCTCTACCACTGAGCCACCAGAGAAGCTATCTATAGGTGACTGGAGGTTCTTTATAGCCTAGTTACAGGCTTTAATGGCAGAAGAGCATGCTGGCCTTTTCTCTATTCCCACAGTTCCTTCCTCTGCAAGGCTATCTTCTGAGCGTGGAACAAGGGAGGAAGAAAAGATGATGGCCACTGCTGCTGCTGCTAAGTCACTTCAGTCGTGTCCGACTCTGTGCAACCCCATAGACGGCAGCCCACCAGACTTCCCCGCTCCTGGGATTCTCCAGGCAAGAACACTGGAGTGGGTTGCCATTTCCTTCTCCAATGCATGAAAGTGAAAAGTGAAAGTGAAGTCATTCAGTTGTGCCTGACTCTTAGCGACCCCATGGACTGCAGCCCACCAGGCTCCTCTGTCCATGGATTTTCCAGGCAAGAGTACTGGAATGGGGTGCCACCGCCTTCTCCGTGATGGCCACTAAAAGTCTTTATTGCTGGGCACCAGTTAACCCTCTGTCCCTCTCTTCTGGCAATCGCAGGGAGTGTGTCATCTACTGTGTTTGGTCAGTCCATTGGGTAACCTCCCCCAGAGAACCTACAGACTTCCTGGTGCAGGTAAATGCACCTCCTTCAGCTGGTCCCTGGATGGATACTTGGTGACATGTCCAGCCTCCTTCTGAGACCTGCTGTCATCCACAAATGTCCCACCTCGGGCAGAGCCCAGTAGTCACCCCAGCAGAGACCTTATTTCAAATCATCTGTTTGCTCACAACACCTACAGGGCAGGTGGCAGTATTTCCATTTGAAGAAAGCTAGAAGCTGCGGCTGAGCAGTGGAGTGCCACTTTTTGAGCACCTACTGTGAGCCAAGTTTGGGCCAAGATGTTCATAGGCATCGGTTCACTGATTTTACAGAACACCTGACATGTGAAGCCAAAGCATTCCTTACCCCCTCCTTAAAAATGAAGAAATGGAATCTTGGAGACTCTAAGTAAATTACTGGGTAGGTGGCGGGGGGGGAGATGTGTATAAGAGACAGGGCTTCGCTTGTGGAGCACGTGAGCTTTGGCCTCAGTAACTGTGGTTCCCTGGCTCTAGGGCTTAGTTGCTCCGAGGCCTGTGGGATCCTCCCAGAGCAGGGATTGAACCCGTGTCTCCTGCACTGGCAGGTGGATTCTTTACCACTGAGCCACCGGAGAAGCCCTGCTTACTGATTCTTGATGGAAACTCTAATAAGGAAAGTATTCTTTCTTCCTAATAACAAAGAAAGGCAAAATTACCCAGTAACAGACCTTGTTTCACCTGCTAAAGAGGCTCCTTTTTAACAGCATCATTCAACGCCAAGTGAAGTTGCCCAGTCGTGTCCGACTCTTTGCTACCCCACCGACTGTAGCCTACCAGGCTCCTCTGTCCATGGGATTTTCCAGGCAAGAGTACCGGAGTGGGCTGCCACTTTCTTCTCCACATTCAATGCCAGAAAGGAGGTAAATTGAAACTGTCTTTGGGAGACAATTTGGCAAAACTTAACAGGAGTTTAATTCTAGTAACAGGAAACTGGTGAACAGAATAAAACCTTTATGTAGATTTCAGCTTGTGAACCTCCTCCAGAACCTGCATCAATGACATTTAACAACTACTTCCTTACTGTGGACCAGACAACGCTGAAAGGAAGGAAAGATGCATGAGATGACCCTTGAAGAGCTGCTGAGAAACTTATGATGTCCACCTAGGCAATGGGATCAAACGAGCCAACAGCATCTCTTTCCCTTTTTCACTGTTTCCCTTGAAAACTGTTATAGTTCTTAGAATGATGAGAAAAATCAAGGTGAAAAGAAGACCCCGTTGCTCAGTCCTTACTAGGAGCCGGGTTCTAGACTGGGTACTGTATGTACATTATTACTAGAGTCTGCTGTTCCCCAGGTGTGTCTATCTGTAGGTGTGTGCGTGAGCACTCAGTCACGTTCGACTCTTTGTGACCCTCTGGAATCCAGCCAGCCAGGCTCTTCTGTCCGTGGGATTCTCCAAGTAAGAACACTGGAGTGGGTTCCTATTCCCTCCTCCAGGGGATCTTCACCACCCAGGGATCAAACCCTCATCTCCTGCATCTCCTGCACTGGCAGGTGGATTCTCTACCACTGAGCCACCAGAGAAGCTATCTATAGGTGACTGGAGGTTCTTTATAGCCTAGTTACAGGCTTTAATGGCAGAAGAGCATGCTGGCCTTTTCTCTATTCCCACAGTTCCTTCCTCTGCAAGGCTATCTTCTGAGCGTGGAACAAGGGAGGAAGAAAAGATGATGGCCACTGCTGCTGCTGCTAAGTCACTTCAGTCGTGTCCGACTCTGTGCAACCCCATAGACGGCAGCCCACCAGACTTCCCCGCTCCTGGGATTCTCCAGGCAAGAACACTGGAGTGGGTTGCCATTTCCTTCTCCAATGCATGAAAGTGAAAAGTGAAAGTGAAGTCATTCAGTTGTGCCTGACTCTTAGCGACCCCATGGACTGCAGCCCACCAGGCTCCTCTGTCCATGGGATTTTCCAGGCAAGAGTACTGGAGTAGGGTGCCATTGACTTCTCCAGCTTATCTTGTCAGGAAGGACCAAATCTCCCAAATGGGACAGGTAGTGAGCATTAAAANAAATGATGCAAATGAACTTATTTGCCTATGTGTGCTCAATCGCTAAGTTGTGTCCAGCTGACTCTCTGAGACCCCTTGCACTGTGGCCCACCAGGCTCCTCTGTCCATGGAATTCTCCAGGCATGAATACTGGAGTGGGTAGCCATTCCTCACCCAGGGATCAAACCTGGGTCTCTTACATTATGGGCAGATTCTTTACCATCTGAGCCACTGGGGAAGCCAAAGTTTGAGTGGATGAAAATGTTCTGGAGATGAATGGTGGTAAAGATGGTGCAGAAATGTGAATGAAATTAATGCTACCAAAAATATATTTTAAATAGTAAATTTTATGCCACACACACACACAGAACTCTAGACAAGGTGACTCTCCCAGTCTGTCTTTGGTGAGCGGTGAGGACGATGTGCAGAAATATGACCAGAGCAACTTCTAAGAAGGGAAGCTGTGCCCATCAGCGGATGAGGCAGTGACTCAGTAACCAGAGGGGACCACACTACATCCAGAAAGAAAGAGTGGATCACAGCCGGGCACCACTCTCTCTGAGTGAGTCCCTCCCCTCTTTCTGCAGCCTGGGGAACTCACACACCTGCATGTAAGATTCTTCCAGCTGCAGGTGAAGGTCCAAGCCTGACGTTAAGAAAGTTGTGGGCAAGTGAGCCAGCGCTGACCCATGGCAAAGCTGCCCACATACTCAGCACCCAACTGAAGAAATGTGACCCAGACCACAGACACCCCCTGCCACAGACCACTTTCCAACACTCTGCCCTCCTCTCCCAGGCTTAACCATCTGGTAATAATATTAAATTTTGATCACCCAATCTTTAAACATTGAGGTGGCAGGAAATAGATTGTATACTCTTGGAACTCAAGAAATACTTGTAAAGAAAATAGATGATGATTTGTTGCAGTATTTTCATACTTTATCGCAAAGTTTAACCCATACCTGAAGATTTTAAAAGATGCTCCTTGTCCAAGTAAAATTTACTTTGGGAACGCAATTGATATCCTTTGTTAAAAACTCTATAAAAGTTCATAATGTTTATAGGTCCAAGAAGCCAAAATATTCATCATTGAAAGTGCCCCCAAGAAATATGATCAAATTTAACGTCCATTTCTCACTAAAGGAATACCTATCATAAATCACCAGTCAGAGTATTCTTTTGTGTTGAAATATGGTTATAGGAACATCTCTTGACAGAATTCTAAAGCACCAGTCAATGCAATAAACGAAAAAATGTTATAAGAAATCTAATCTAATTTGTAGACCGTAAGAACCCAGAAAATCTAAGAGAGTACATTAAAAATCATGAAAACTAGAAAANCAGAGTATTCTTTTGTGCTGAAATATGGTTATAGGAACATCTCTTGACAGAATTCTAAAGCACTAGTCAATGCAATAAACGAAAAAATGTTATAAGAAATCTAATCTAATTTGTAGACCGTAAGAACCCAGAAAATCTAAAAGAGTACATTAAAAATCATGAAAACTAGAAAAGAATTCAGTAAGATGAACAAAGGTAAAAGAAATATACAAAATGTAATAATTTTACCACGTATCAACAATGGCGAAGTAGGAAGTTTAGTTGACTATAGCTTAAAACATCAAGTGAGAATTAAAAGCTATAACTTCCTAAAAATAATTTTTTAAATGGCATGGCATTATTGAAATACATTTTAAAAGGAGAATATAGAAACATAATGTGGACTTAAAAATAAGTCTCACAGTTTTAACAACATCCAGTTCTTACTAAGTAATAGAAGATCTTGATAAAATCTCAATGGTTTAGCTATTTAGTAGGGCATGAAATATTCACCTTCTGATAAATTTATTTTGAGGTCATGTGACCTCCTGTGTCTAAGCCTGGATGAGGACAAAGGCAAAAGAGGGTGACCTGGTGGGAGAGGAAAACGGCATCACTCACTGGGTGCCCTGCATCCTTCAGCTCAGTTCAGTTCAGTTGCTCAGTCATGTCCGACTCTCTGCGACCCCATGAATCGCAGCACGCCAGGCCTCCCTGTCCATCGCCAACTCCCGGAGTTCACCCAAACTCACGTGCATTGAGTCAGTGATGCCATCCAGCCATCTCATCCTCTGTCGTCCCCTTCTCTTCCTGCCCCCAATCCCTCCCAGCTCAGGGTCTTTTCCAGTGAGTCAGCTCTTCATGTGAGGTGATGAAAATATTGGAGTTTCAGCCTCAGCATCAGTCCTTCCAGTGAACACCCAGGACTAATCTTCTTTAGGATGGACTGGTTGGATCTCCTTGCAGTCCAAGAGACTCTCAAGAGTCTTCTCCAGCACCACAGTTCAAAAGCATCAATTCTTCGGCGCTCAGCTTTCTTCACAGTCCAACTCTCACATCCATACATGACCACTGGAAAAATCATAGCCTTGACTAGACAGACCTTTGCTGGCAAAGTAATGTCTCTGCTTTTTAATATACTGTCTAGCTTGGTCATAACTTTCCTTCCAAGGAGTAAGTGTCTTTTAATTTCATGGCTGCAGTCACCATCTGCAGAGATTTGGGAGCCCCAAAAAATAAAGTCTGACACTGTTTCCACTGTTTCCTCGTCTATTTGCCATGAAGTGATGGGACCAGATGCCATGATCTTCGTTTTCTGAATGTTGAGCTTTAAGCCAACTTTTTCACTCTCCTCCTTCACTTTCATCAAGAGGCTTTTTAGCTCCTCCTCACTTTCTGCCATAAGGGTGGTGTCATCAGCATATCTGAGGTTATTGNAAATAAAGTCTGACACTGTTTCCACTGTTTCCTCGTCTATTTGCCATGAAGTGATGGGACCAGATGCCATGATCTTCATTTTCTGAATGTTGAGCTTTAAGCCAACTTTTTCACTCTCCCCTTTCACTTTCACCAAAAGGCTTTTTAGTTTCTCTTCATTTTCTGCCATAAGTGTGGTATCATTTGCATATCTGAGGTTATTGATATTTCTCCTGGCAATCTTGATTCCAGCTTATGCTTCTTCCAGCCCAGCATTTCTCATGATGTACTCTGCATATAAGTTAAATAAGCAAGGTGACAATATACAGCCTTGATGTACTCCTTTTCCTATTTGAAACCAGTCTGTTGTTCCATGTCCAGTTCTAAGTGTTTAACAGTTAGAAACTGTTTTACTGTTTAACTAACACCCTTAGTTCCCCAATAAATTGGTGGGACTGTCCTTATAGTTTATGTTTCTGCCATATATATCTATTGGGAGTAGAGAAACAGAGAGGGTTCTGAGGGTTGGGCGCAAGGTCAAGGTCTACAGACTTTGTGTGCCCTAGATATACCTTCAGATGATCTCTACCATTTTTAAGAGGCCCAGCAAGAAACTCTGGGCTGGGTGAGGAGAATGCCACACCACGCCCTGCAGGTGCCAGAGACACCAACCAAGATCACTCTCAGGAAGGCTTATGGAATCTTGCCTGGATACATCACAAATATCACCCCCAGGAGAAAACTGCAGTCTCCCTAGAACACCAAACTTGCCAGAGTCTGCAGAAGACTTGCAGATAAACCAAAGCTAAAATCTAATATCAAAAGCCACAAACCTTTTTCCCTCCCTCAAGCTAGATGACATGGTAATTTACCTTTTTGGACATTTCACTTGTAGCTGTCTGTTCATCTCACTGTCTCTTATCAAAATATTTCATCGGAGTTTCCCATACAGTAATTTAAATAACCCTTATCTGAACATCGTTGTAAAGTACATTATGCAGCACACCCTCTATAACATTCCAGGTTAAAAAAAGCTCCATCTGCTAAAAGCCTTTCTGGTGCTACTTAATCCAAAAGTACCAAATTCATCCTTTCCTCGCTTTTAACAGTCTTCCTCAGAGTCCTGCTCACTTTCCAAGGCTACTTCCAAACAAATAGCTTTGAGCCAGCACTTTTACCTTAAAATGCAATTTACCTCTTCTGCAAAACTGTGCCACAGTTGAATTCCTCGACTCTGTTATTTAATTTATTCTGGTATGTGTTTGGGCTTAACTCGCTCACTTTCCTAAGCTCTTAGGTTCTAGCAGGAATGTATTTTTCCAAGCAGGATGAGAGGCTCGTGGTAGTGAGTAAGCAGTAGTTTGAGGCTGTTCCAAACATGTGATTTGCCTGAGAAACAGTTTTGCTTTTTTTCTAGTTATAATGCTTTGCTCTTTGAGGGACCAAAAGGTGGTCTTTGGAGTTGAGGGGGCAGGGGAGGAGTCATGATCTCTTTAAGAAACAAAGAAAAGAGCCAAAAGGAAGGAGGAGGGAGAGAAGGAAGTGGAAGAAAGGAAGAGAGAGACAGACGGGGGAAGGAAGGGAAGAAGGAAAGAAAACAGAGCTGAAATTATTCTACTCGTTTTTCTCATTCTGGTTGGTGTTCAGCCAAGAGGTAGATAAAAGGTGTCGTCTACTTATCAATTAAATATCAGCCTGGATATTTTCTATTGCATCACTGAGTCTAGGGTTCATGGTGCCAATAAAAAGTTCTTAGTCCAGCTTGGTTTCCCGTTTTCTCTCTCCCTTCTTCATTCCATCCCTTTTAACTGATGCTTTTAAACAATATGGTGGACATTGTATTTAATTCCCCAACATGCTTTCTGCTCTCCCTCCTTTTTGTAGCATCCATGGTGCTTTAGGAAATAACTCTAGCTCCGGGAACGAGATGAGTATTGATTCCTCAAAGCCAAATATGTTAACCCCATCAGATTCTTTGAAGAGCCTACCCTGAAACCAATCAGTGGATGACAATCTCCTAGTAACAATTATTGGTGCAGAGCCCAAGCACTTGACCATCAGAAGGAAGAGAGGGATTTTATTTAATGACTTGGGAGTAGGCTCTTTTTTTCTCCTACCACTTGATCCTACAATTATTGGGACGGGGTGGGGTTGGGCGGCTCTGGCTTCAGCCTGAGGCAGAAGCCAGAACTATGGCTGACAAAGGAAAGGGTCTGAAAGATACCTTGGGATAGGAAATGGTAACCCATTCCAATATTCTTGCTAGAAAATCCCATGGACAGAGAAACCTCACGGGCTACAGTCCATTGGGGTCACAGAATTGGATGTGACTTAGTAACTAAACCATCAAGGAAAGGGACCATCAGAACCTATGCTCCTGATGACACTGCTGAACTTCTGGATTTACCCAATCCTAAATGCCATTCCCTGCTTTGAGGTTTACAGTCATGTGAGTTCTACATTTCTTGTCACTTAGGCCAATTCGAGTGGCATCTTGCATTACTACTAAAAGTCCCATAATTATACAAAACCAACATAAATGTTTACTTCTGATTATTCAGTGGGGGGAAAGATGTCCACTGGAATGAAACAGTTTAGAGTCAGTTGCATAAATAGTTTGGCAACATATAGACAGAAACTGGGAGATGTATTTTGTCTGTTGAGGAACTGAACCTCGAAAATGTCACTTTGTACATGGGTTAAATTAGCTTGTTTATTTCTCTGGCCACTGGCCAACTCTAGGTTCTGTGATCTGCTGGGACCACCAGGGGGAGTGACCAGCCATTGAGCTGTAGGCTGGAGTCCATCATTCACTGACCATGGTGTTTTGATGGTCTATCTGGAATTTCCTTATTTTTACCAACAATAAAAAATAGAAATGAGACACTATGCAAGCCCCTTGGTAAGATGAGCAAAGATGACTTTATGGGGAATGAGACCGCTCACTCACTGCTCATCAATTCTACCATAAGCACCTCCTCCCCGGGTTAAGCTTTTCCTTGTTAGAGGGCGAGCGTGAAAGCACAGCGTGGGTTCTGCCCTCTTTTAGTCATTTGCGTCCTGCTAAGTCAGCAGTGATTTAGAGTTAAGAGTATTTTACTATGAGAGATTTACAGGTAAACAGCTAAGTCACAGGGCTTAACCTACCCTCCCTCTGGCTTTGCACTCCCATCCTGCTTAATGCCAGCTAGCCTGCCTGGATCCTCATCCTTTAAGCTAAACACAAGGCAGTACCACTCGAAAATGCTTTTCTCAGAGGCCACTTAACAGTTTATGGCTCTGAGTCTGCCAAACCCCAGACCGAGGAGCAGATCGTCTTCTTTGGCATCTTCCCTCAGCCAGCTTTCACATGTTTCCTCTTCATCCCAAGTCTTCATCCACATGACTTCACACTCAATTTGACTCAGTAAATACATCTTGAACACCTGCCAGCCTCACTCTGAGCTCCATGTTGGGATATTTGAGAGAAAAACATGTCCCTTCGCTTCCAGAGGTTATATGTCAGTTACAAAGACATACACACAAAGGTTTAAGTGTAACAAATGTATGTGAATGAGCTGCGAGGCATCTTATCAAGTTTGATTTGTTGTTGTTGTTCAGTTGCTAGTCACGTCCGAATCTTTGCAACCCCACAGACTGTAGCCCACCAGGCTCCTCTATTCATGGATTCTCCAGGCAAGAATACTGGAGTGGGTTGCCATTTCCTTCTCCACAATTGAACTTGATACTAGGTAAGTAAGAGAGAAAAGAAGCTGCCGGAAAGAAACAGCAAGGAAAGGTTTCTAGGGAGAGAAAGCATCTGGGATAAGTCTTGGGGAAAAGAAGAATGAAGAAGCAGAAGAAAGAAGGGGCATGCCAGGCAGAAGGACTGGGGTGAGTAGGAGTGATGGCAGGTGTAGTGAGCAGAGATTCTGTGATCCAAGTAGTAAGAGGCTAGGTCATGATTCCAAATAATTTTGAAGTTCTTTTTAAGGAAATGTTATGATTTGATCAAAATCACAGTCAAGGTTACACTAGCTGATGAACCAAATAATCCCTGAATTTTCAGTGGATTAACACAACAAAAGTGAAAGTGAAAGTTGTTCAGTCATGTCCATCTCTTTTTGACCCCATGGTATACAGTCCATGGAATTCTCCAGGCCAGAATACTGGAGTGGGTGGCTGTTCCCTTCTCCAGGGGATCTTTCCAACCCAGGGATCGAACCCAGGTCTCCCAACTCTCTTTCTAATTTCTGGTCCAATCCATTCAGGGTGTTTTTGGTNCCATGGTATACAGTCCATGGAATTCTCCAGGCCAGAATACTGGAGTGGGTGGCTGTTCCCTTCTCCAGGGGATCTTTCCAACCCAGGGATCAAACCCAGGTCTCCCAACTCTCTTTCTAATTTCTGGTCCAATCCATTCAGGGTGTTTTTGGTTGGATGGTTTCCTCCCAGATGATCCTGGAATCCAGACTCTGGAAACCTTGTGAACTCATCCTGTTCACAAGGAGCTCCTAGGATGAGAAGGATGCTGTCTGGGAAAATTTCCCAGCACTTAACCACTTCAACCCAGAAAGACACACACACACCACTTCCCTGATTCTTCACTGGCCAGTACTAATTATAGGGCTCAACCTAAATGCAATGGAGGTGCTTGCCCTGTGGGCAGCTAGAGAGAGAGACCAGGGATGAGGCTGTGGCCCCCATCCAGGTGACAGATGATGGGGCTCACCTACTACATCACAGATCTGTGGTGGTCAGGATGAAAGAGAGGGAGGGGGTCAAGAAAGGTAGGCTATGCATCACAGGGATTTGGCATTCAAACTCAGAGCCACAGAATGAGGAGCACAGAAAAGAGCGGGTTGACTTTCAAGCTTGAGATATGATCAACGGGCTGGCAGAGGCACCAAATTAGGGAGTTTAGGAGGAAGAACAATTTTGGAAGTGGTGAGAAGAGAAGGCAGAATATTGCATCAGCTTTTTTCCCCCTTCTGGGACTAAGGGTAAAACTTGCTCAGTCCTAAAAGGAGATCCATAAATCTCTATCCACTGGCTCAGGATCTGGACCTGGAAATGAGCCACACCCCACAGCACGGGCTGACACAGTTACCTGCAGGGAGCTGACTCTGAGCTGTGCCACGCAGAGACCTTTTTGCGCTGTGAAACAACTTAAACATGGATGTGGACCTAGTGACCTCCCCAAGGCTGAAGCAGACAACTTTGTAACACTTCCTGAAACCCCTAACCCACCATATTTTGGTAATCTAGCTCACAGGTTGGACTTCCGCTGAAGATGAGTACATGATCAAAAACACACAAGGAAACACTCACTCCTAAAGGACAGGCAATGGAGAAAAAAACAATCATATACTCTAGGAACTAGAAACAAGCGAAACAAAATATTGAAGCAACATATTAAAATTGTTGGAAGCAGTAAAGAAGTGAATTTTCCATGCAACAATAAGAAATGGCTATCTGAGAAATAGTTTTAAATAAACAAAGTAGTAATCCTGCAAATAAAAAAGATAACCAATATAATTTAAAGCTCTGTAGAATTTTACCTAATAGAATATAACATACCTGAAGGCAGAGTTTCTGAGGTTTTGTTTATTGTTTAAGCCCTAGTACTTCAAATAGTATCTTGTACACATAGGCAAACAATAAATATTTGTACATGAATGAGTGAATAAACAAATAAGTGGGCAAAATAGAAATGGCAGAAGGAAATTAGTGAGTTAAAAGATAGAACTAAAAATATCATACAGAACATATGGAGAGAGAAGGCACTGAAAACAAAAGAGAGAAAGTTGGGGGAATTGGACAAGAGAAAGCAATAATACGGTATACATTTACTTTCAAAAACATATGAGAAATAACGAGACAGAAGCAATATTCAGAGAGATGCTCTCCAGGAAGTTTCCAGTACTTAAAATATATAAAGAACTCCTAAAAATGAATAAAATATAAAGAAGCAAAAGGAAAAAAAATGGGCTAAGGCTACTGAGAGGCAGCTCACTAAAAAAAAAAAAAAAGATCCAAAGGATTAATTAACATATGGGAAGATACTGAAGCCCATTAGTAATCAAGAAAAATCAGTTGAAAACAGTAATTAGATATTATATCTTACTCATTAGATGGGGAATAATTAAATCCACTGATAACATCAAGTGTCAGAAAATGGCAACTTTTATACATTTCAGGTAAGAGTATAATTTGGAACAATTAATTCTGACATTAACTGATCTAACTACTGATATGCACCCTGCAGTACACAAAAATTGCTTGTAGTTTCTACCTTAAATAAAGAAATGGTAGGGAGCTAACAGAAGCAGAAGATATTAAGAAGAGGTGGCAAGAATACACAGAAGAACTGTACAAAAAAAGAGCTTCACGACCCAGATAATCACGATGGTGTGATTACTCACCTAGAGCCAGACATCCTGGAATGT
>SJYX01006723.1:178156-195121 GCA_006410675.1 Oreotragus oreotragus | reverse complement strand
GGGTCGCTGAGGGTCGGACACGACTGAGCGACTTCACTTTCGCTTTTCACTTTCATGCATTGGAGAAGGAAATGGCAACCCTCTCCAGTGTTCTTGCCTGGAGAATCCCAGGGACGGGGGAGCCTGGTGGGCTGCCGTCTATGGAGTCACACAGAGTCACACACAACTGAAGCGACTTAGCAGCAGCAGCAGCAGCAGCATTTCATCATTCCTGAAAATTCTTCAGTATCATCACGTCTATTCTCCATCTCATGAATGGTCTATAATTTATTTATTATTTTTTATTGTTGGACATTTCTAAATTTTTTCTGGTATAAATAACACTGCAATGAACTTGCCTACATTTGTAAGTTGTTTCCTGCATGGTTTTATGTCTGTCTTAAAAAATTTTTTTTAATATATTTATTTATTTGGCTTCATCATATCTTAGTTGCTCTGGGCCATGTGGGAGCTCTGTTCCCAGACCAGTAACTGAACCCTTGTGCCCTGCATTGGAAGGTGAATTCTTAACTACTGCACCACCAGAGAAATCCCTATACCTGTTTTCAGCAGACAGAGTATGAAGAGTGAGTGAAGTCGCTCAGTCGTGTCCGACTCTTTGCGACCCCATGGACTGTAGCCTACCAGGCTCCTCCCTCCATAGGATTCTCCAGGCAAGAGTACTGGAGTGGGTTGCCATTTCCTTCTCCAGGGGATCTTCCCGACCCAGGGATCGAAACCGGGTCTCCAGCATTCCAGGCAGATGCTTTAACCTCTGAGCCACCAGCAGACAGAGTATAAGGAGCTAAATATACGAGGGTGGAAACTTATTTATTCTTTGCCATCTTCAGGTTAGCAACTGTGATGGCTGGCATGAGAGAGTTTGACATGTTTAGATTATGTGGATAAATTGATTTAACAAATGTTCCCCTAAATTCATGGCAAGACCCAGAAGGAACAAGAGAAAAATCACATTGGCTCTTTCTCTTGGCACATGGGTGAGTGTTTGCTTTGGTTTAGCTCTGAAGTCACGGAGAAGGCAATGGCACCCCACTCCAGTACTCCTACCTGGAAAATCCCACGGATGGAGGAGCCTGGTGGGCTGCAGTCCACAGGGTCGCTGAGGGTCGGACACGACTGAGCGACTTCACTTTGACTTTTCACTTTCATGCACTGGAGAAGGAAATGCCAACCCACTCCAGTGTTCTTGCCTGGAGAATCCCAGGGATGCGGGAGCCTGCTGGGCTGCCATCTAGGGGGTGGCACAGAGTCGGACACGACTGAAGCAACTTAGCAGCAGCAACTCTGAAGTCAAGATCTCTGTGGACACAGAGATGGAAAGACAGAAATCCTGTTCCCCTGGAGCCCATGCGCTTCTCAGAAGACAACATGTAAATGTGTGGACAACTGCTGTAAGGGAGGACCCAAACCAATATGACAAATCAGTCAATTAGTGCAATACAGAATTCCAAGTATCAGAAGTATATTTAGAATTCTTACTATGTACTTGCGTTCTCTAGAAGCTTTGTTGATGTTCTCAGATGCTCACTTGTGTCTGACCCTTTGCAACTCCATGGATTGTAGCCCACCAGGCTCCTCTGTCTTTGGGATTCTCCAGGCAAGAATACTGGAGCGGGTTTCAGTTTCCTCCTCCAGGGAATCTTCCTGACCCAGGGAACAAACCCACATCTCCTGCATTGGCAGGTGGATTCTTTATCACTTGAGCCACCTGGGAAGCCCAAAACCTTGCCCAGTGTGGGACTTGAACCCACAACCCCGAGATTAGGAATCTCATGCTCTACAGACTGAGCTAGCTTTATTTCCATTTAAATGTCTCCGGGATTAGCGTGGTTTCTCAGATGTCAATCTGACTCTAATCTCTGACTTCCTGAGTCTAATTCCTCTGCACAGAACATACGGGGTCAAGGGCAGCATGGCCCTAGGATTTGGTATTTCACTAATGAACTAATTCCCGGAAGTGCTAAGACCAAAGCAGGATGGGAAGAAAAGATCAAACTTTTTTTTTTTTTTTCACCCTAATGAACTTTTACAGCAATCGCATGGCCTAAAAACAAAGCAGATCCTGGAAACAAGAAGCAGTGCCAACCAACAATGGCTTCACCATAAAACACCCCCTAAAATGTGGTCCCCACGTTCGTACACCTGCCAGCCAGAGGCAGCTCCAGCCACATGTCAGAGGAGACACTGACACACAAGCAGAGCTGAATTAACTGTAACTTAATCCCGTCACTCGGGGCGTTTTTGACTCATGGAGCAGTGATTAAAACTGGTGAGCAGATGTCAGAGGATCTCAAGGAAGTGGTAATATTCAAATAATGTTCTGTAAATGAAAAGCAAGTCAGTGATCAACCAACAAGGATTTATGAGTTTTGGTTATGGTCAGCTGAGAAAAAAGCACATGTGGGACAGTACTGGGTTATCAGGTTTGTCGGGTAAGGTTAGGAAATTTTTGAAAATCAGTGTAGTTGAATAACAGAAGACCAAAAGGTAACTTATATTGAGGCTGAATCCATTCACTTGCCAGGCAAGGAGAACTACATCACTTGGGGGAAAATTCAGTAAATTTCCCTGTATGTGTAGAGGGGGGTGGGGAGGGGTGATGTAGATAAAGTGGATTCTTTTCTTTTTTATTTTTATTGGAGTATAGTTGATTGGCATCATTAGTGTTCGTTTCAGTCATTCACATACATTACTTATTCTTTTTCATGTGTAAAGAGGATTTTGAAAGGTCCTCTTTGGTGGGAGAGGGAATTGAAAAGTATCCGTTGGAACTGATGGTTCTGGCAGGTCCAGGTCACTGGAGCATCCAGGTCACAGGTGTGGCTCTCACGAGGTGTGGGGTGAGCTATGTAAGGTTCAGGCTGTCTTAGGGCCATACTACCTTCGATCCCCGATGTTCTGTGCAGGGACAGAGCCAAGATTTCCCTTATCTCTAAGAGGCCATAGGGAGTTACTGAAGATTCTTGAGAAGGAGAATAAATGATAAAGATGATGCTTTAGAAATATGACTCACCTGATAATCCACTTTGTCATAAAGATATGACCTGTATGATGCTAATGTCAATGTCAGGAATGACTTGGGTTTGCTTTACCCCATTTTCATCCTTTGGTCGTACTTTTTATCACTCAGTATTACATATCTGGGATGACATTTGAAAATGGGTCCTATTCAGTATACACAGTATTCTAGAGTCTTAATTTGGAAACAGAGACATCTAGTCTGCCCTCAGCATCCGTCCATTCCTGTCCTTGTCCAGGGGAGGGAGAGCCTGCGAGCTGGCTGGTCTGGCTGGGGCAGGGGCAAGTCTGTGCCTGGGAGAAATGGGGTGCTGGAGCCAGGAGGGCTGAGGCAGGTTGGGGGGTAGTGCCTGGGCTTTACGAACCCCCTGAGGGCTCCAGCTCCACCTAAGAGGCCTACAGCACGGTTGAATCATGGTTACTGTACAGACTTCTCTTTAGATCAGACCCTGAACTTCCTCCAAGAAAACCTTCGCATCCCTGAGCATCTGGTGCATCGATTTACAAACCTGGATCCTTGGTGCATATCACTTACACTTTATTAAAGAGCCTCTTTCTTCCACAGTCAGAAACCAAGAGAGATTCAAGGTCAAGGCAGTATTTGCAGCATCAAAAGGACCACAGTAACTGCCTTCTCACTTCCCCTCGCCATCGCCTCAATCCCCAGCCTCAGGGAATTTCAGTCCTTATGGGGATCTCTCCACTTCCCTGAGATATACACCCCAAATTTGCCTGCTGTTGGGTCCACCCAGTCTCCTCTTGGAGCCTATGCTCCCTGAAGAGCACGCTTCCTTTACAATGAAATCTAAATCGGAATAGAACGTGGATTTATAAACACATCTCGGGTGAACTGAACAAGGCTTTCCACATGAGATAAATGTGGTAAAGTGATTTTTCCACTTCCTCCCTGGCTTGGGGCCAGCCCTAGTCTAAGGGACGTGTGAAAGTGGTAGCCAGGCTGGGTCTGGAGGGCGTGGGGGCCTGTGAGGACAGCAAGGAGAGCAGGACATGTCATCCAGTCTCCCTGTCGCCTGCCCTGTGACAATAGGAAATCGTTGTTTTATTTTGACAACTTTATTGAGGTATAATTTACAAGGAATAGGATATCCCATGTTGGGACTTTCCTGATGGTCAGTGGCTAAGACTCCATGCTCCCAAAGCAGAAGGCCCAGGTTCCATCCCTGGTCAGGGAACTAGATCCCACAGGCCTCAACTAAGACCCAGCACAGCCAAACAACTCAGCAGTTTACAAGGATATACCTATGTTCAGTATACTGACTCAATGGACATGAGTCTGAGCAAACTTCAGGAGACGGTGAAGGACAGGGGAGCCTGGCATGTGGCAGTCCATGGGGTCACAGCGAGTCGGAAATCACTTAGGGGCTGAATAGCAACAACAACAAATGTTAATGCGGTGGAGTGAGTTTTGACAAATGTATGCCTGTGTTACCAGCCCCATAATCCAGGTAGAGGACATTTACAGGGCCCACGTGACGCCTCATGCCCTTTCCTGTCCTCCCAGCTCAGCTCCAGCCCTGAGCAATCATGATATCTGCCTTTTCTAAAAATTCATGCAATGAGGATGCTCCGGTATGTACTGCTTAATGTCTAACTTTGTAAACTTATTATATTCATGATTATATTATTACTATATTACATTATTATTTACTATTATATTTACCTGTGTTCTTGCTTGTAACAGTATGTTTTCCATTTTATTTTTTAGTTTTTGGCTGTACAAGATGGCATGTGGAACTTTTCTGATCAGGGTTCAAACCTGTACCCTCTGCAGTGGAGTCTTAACCACTGGACCACCAGGGAAGCACCTGTTTGCTTCCTGTTTTAATCCTAAGTAGTTTTTCATGGGATGGGTGTACCAGAATTTTTGCCCGTTGATGTCTATTTAGGATGTTTCCAGTCTGGATGTCTTATTGAATACGTTTAGTCACTCAGTCACGTCTGACTCTTTGTGACCCCATGGACTGACTGTAGCCCAGCAAGCTTCCCTTCTCCATGGGGATTCTCCAGGTAAGAACACTGGAGTGAGTTGCTATGCCCTCCTCCAGGGGATCTTCACAACCCAGGGATCAAACCCAGGTTTCCCACGTTGCAGGCGGATTCTTTACCGTCTGAGCCACCAGGGGAACCTGAGGATACTGGAGTGGGTTGACATGCCCTCCTCCAGGGGATTGTCCCAATTCAGGACTCGAACCAGGGTCTCCTGCATTGCAGGTGGGTTCTTTACCAGCTGAGCCACTGGGGAAGCCCAGCTGTTTCTGAATACAGCCGCTCTGATCATTCACATGCAAGTCTCAGTGCACATTCTCACATTTCTTGGGTAACAACTTAAACAACTTCGTGGGTCATACATGAAGTGCATGTTTGACTTTGTAAGAATTGATGACTCTTCTCCACGATGGCTATACCAGGTACATCCCCACCAGCAACAGAGGAGCATTCCAGTTGCTCCCTGTGGTCATCAACACTTGGTATTGTCTTTTCTTCCTTTTAGCTGGTTTAAAGTTGTGTTTTCTTGATGCCTAATGATGCTGAGCTCTTAAAAAATGCTCTTACTGATCATTCAGATAGCTTCTTTTGTGAAGTGTTAGTTTAAATCTTTTAGACAAGGCACTTTTTAAAAGCTTGGAATATAATGGGAAGAGTCTGTGTTAAAGGCCGGAGGATGAGGGTGTGCGTCTCAGATCTATGAGTGGCTGTGACTTTAAGAAGAGATTCACAGATGCTGGGAGTCATGTCTTACTGTTTCAATAAGAAAAAAATGAATAGAATAGATTATGTTTAAATTTTTTATTCTGCTCTGGAGACCAGGCTTAGAATCTCCATTTCTTTACTATAAGACAGACACTTTGCTAGGGCCCAGAGAAACATAGTCATAGAATGTGAAAACAAACAGGGAAATTGGCCATCTCACTCAGCTCCTGCCCAAATTCAGACACCAAGAGCTAGCCAACACTGCACACTTAATGGCACCCGTGTTGGTTCATCAGTGTCCAACTGTTTGCCACCCTATGGACCATAGCCCCCCAGGCTCCTCTGTCCATGGGATTTCCCAGGCAAGAATACCGGCGTGGGTAGCTATTGCCTTCTCCAGCAGATCTTCCAGACCCAGGGGTTGAAAGCGGGTCTCCTGCATTGCGGGCAGATTCTTTACCATCTGAGCCACCAGGCAAGCCCATTTAATGGCATAGATGTGACTCAACTGGAGTCATCTGACTCTAGTAAGTATAATACAAAAATTTGAGAAATAGGCATATATCTTGCCTCTGACTTCAGGGGAAATAAGAGTTGGGCAACGTGATTTTGCCTTGGGTTTTTTTCTCACCCAAAGTAGGATGTTTTTTTATTTGCATCCCTGGCATCCATGTGAGCAACAGGGGAAAGATAATACAAAGGGTCTGGAGGGGTCCTGAGTCCCGGGGTCTGTCTGGGGAAGCTTCTTCACCCTGGTTCTGCAGGTGCATGCCCACTAAGACACAAACCCAGTGTCCTCGGCCCAGGCAGCCTGTTTACAGAACTGTGACTGCAATAAACATTGCAACGAAAATTACATTTGCACTCCAGCCTGTAGAGTGCCTTCTGTAAACTGCCAAGTACTTAGGGGCCAGGGTAATCACGGCACACCATTCCCATGGGTGTTAATGTTTATAGAAGGCTAGTTAACCTTGCACAGGATCTGGGATCACAAGGCTGTGTGCACTACTCAGCTGCAAATTTAAAGAATGCTAGTCCCTGCCGGCACGTATACTGGGGTTAGGTGGACAATCACAGCTTGTTCCTGGGCTGGACAAAGCCCCTGGACCTGGCTTGCATGGCTTTGAGTCCCTTGATTCCTCAACCAAGGCCCGTGACGTCCCTTTTCCCTGAACAACTCAGACTTAATGGACTGTGATGATTGGCCTTACACGGTAACTCTGTTCTGTTACTTGAGCAAACCATGTAGTTACACATTCGTTTGTAACTTTTTGAGACCCCCTAGGAAAGAAGGGGCCATTGTAAACCTTTGAAACAGAACCCAGACATGCTGAGAGCCTCAAAGATTGTTTCCAGTAACACGAAACTTCTTTTCATCGCGCTCTCGAGGGGCGACAAAGATGGGCAAGACATGGTGCCTTTGTTCCAAAAGTTTACGATCTACAGTTTGTGGATAGACAAGGCAGGCATACGTGAAATAGTCAGTGAAGCACAAGGGGTTATGTGCTGAAACTCAGCTGGAGGGTATAGAGGTTAGCTCACGAGAGATTCTGCTTGCTGTGGCCTGGCTAGATGGAGGGAAAAGTCAGGGAGGAGGTGGGATTGGAAACAGCACCACATAGGTGCTGGGCTTCAGGTAGAGAGTAGATTAAGGTGTGGAAGTGTACAGTGTCCAGGCTGGAGGGAAGAGAGAGGTCTGCTTAGCGCAGAGAGTTACAGCCAGGCACGGAACACGTGGGTCACGGTGGTAGGCCTCCTTCACGTGGTGAAAGTCCTTGAAAGCCAACAGATGCTGGTGCAGAAGAGAAACACACAGGTAACCGTGTGCCGTTTGCCTGTAGTTCCTTGCAATGTTTTCCCAACTCACTCACAGTAAAAAAAAAAAAAAAAAAAATCCTACCAGTGATCCTAGCTCGTCTGCTGCAAATACCCTATTACTTACCTTACCTCAACACCTACTGCTTTCTTCTTTGTTCATTCCACTCCATCTAGACGAGCTTGCTTGTCCCTCCTATACTGGAGGCAACATTTCATCAGGACAATTTTGCATTATCTGTTTCTTCCACCAAAAATGCTCTTCCTGGGCTTCCCCGGTGGTCCAGTGGTTAAGAATCCATCCACTTTGCAAGACAAGGTTTGATCCTCGGGCCAAGAAGATCCCACACGCGGTGAAGCAACTAAACCCATGTGCCACAGCTACTAAACCCTCACGCTAAAGCCTGAAAGTGGCAGCTACAGAAGCCTGCATGCCTAGAGTCTGTGTTCCACAATAGAAGCCCAGGCACCACAGCAAGAGAGTGGATCTACCTGTTGCCACAACGAGAGAAAGCCTGTGTGCAGCAACGAAGACCCAGCACAACCAAAACTAAATTAAATAGATAAATAAAAGATTTAAAAACACAGTGTGTGATACATCAAAAAATACTTTAAAAAAGAAATGCTCTTCCTGCTGATATCCACGGGCTTTCTCTACTATGTCTTTCACATAAACGTCCTCAGTCAGCCTTCCCTAATACCTTAAAATTGCAACTGCTCCTCATCTTGGCTTCTTTCTGTCCTCTTTCTCAAGTTCATTATTTTCCTGAGACATTTCATTATCTGACTATACATACATACACACACAGACACACACACTTTGTTTATTGTTGTTATCAAATGCACATTTGTGTGCCTGACATACAGTGAGGCCAAATAAATTGAGTTATTGACGTCTGGAGCAGAGAAAGGTTTATTGCAGGGCCAAGGAAGGAGAACTGGAGTACCTTGTGCCCCGCATAAACTCCAAATTCCTCGAAGGGTTTCAGCAAAGCACTTTTAAAGGCCAGGTGAGGGAGGGCCGTGGTGAGTTGTTGCAAACTTCTCAGTGTTGGAATCCTTCATTCTTGCAGCTGTCCACGCAGGTCAGATCACAGTGTTCCTGGAAACTTTTAGCAAGACAAATGCTATTCTCTGTTCTGAAACTTTTTATCTCTATATGAATGGATTCTTAGAGGTCAGAGCCCTGGGAATAGGCTATCCTGTACATTTCAGGATGCAGACCACGTTTTTTTACAAAAGGTACAGAGCAAACATGACTCAGCACGGGCAATAGGACTGTTAATAACATGGAGTCAGATTTGTTCTTCCTTATTCTTCTGTCTTCCCCCGTGAGGATGTAAACGCATGAGGGCACAGGATTTTGCCTAGTTTTTTCAGTGCTGTATCTCCAGCACCCCAAACAAGGCCTAGACATTCAGTTGATATTTGATGGATGAATGAATAACCTATTTCTAAGACGCTGATCTGGTAAAGGAGCAGTTGTAAGAGCCACGGGGGCTCACGCGCACAGCAGAACACACAGGGCATGGAACGGGCTGGAGAAAGAGAAGGTATTTTGGTGCACCCTTACAAGACAGGGTAGGGCAGATATCAGTTAGAGCTCCTGTGTTGCAAGCAACAGAAATTAATCTGACTTAGGCTAAAAGTAATTTATTGGAGAGGATCAAGAGCTTCCCAAATAGACAAGAGGGCAGGAGAGCAGGCTGGGAGATGAAGGGGAGAGAGCGGTCCTAGAAGGATCAGGGTTCAGAGACCATGGTGTCCGCCCGTAGCAGGGGCTCAGTGCTCAGGAGGCTGCAGTAGGTGGAACGTGACTGTTTCCAATTTCCTTGTTCCTCTCCCCGAGAATTAAATTCCACTGAAGGAGCCTCCAGTTTGGCCTAGTCTGGATCACATGCCTGCCCTCATCCCTCCTCATAAAGATTTACTGTGTTTTGCGATCCAGCATCCACATCTCTTCCTAATATCATCACCAGCAAGAATTTCTCTCTACTCTGCCAAGGAGTTGAGTCTACTTTTCTTCTCTATGTTTCTACTCAGAAGGTATAACCCAAGGAATTGAACAAACAAGTTTCATTACAGAGATCTTTTAAGAGCTTAGCATAATGAAAATAACTCTGAAGTACATAGGACATCACTGTTGATAAAACACTCCTCACAACTAGTCTTATGGGAACCACGGCATTTCTGTAATGTAGATGCGTGCATTCTCAGTCATTTCGACTCTCTGTGACCCCATGAAGTGCAGCCCACCAAGCTCCTCTGTCCATGGACTGTTCCAGGCAAGAATACTGGTGTGGGTTGCCATTTCCTACTCCAGGGGATCTTCCCGACCCAGAGATCAAACCAGTGTCTCTTGTGCGTCCTGCATTGACAGAGGCACAGTCTGAGTCTTTACCACTGAGCCCCCTGGGAAGTCCCATAATGTTGGTAGGTATGTGTTATATTCTTATTCTATAGATGTGCAAATGGGTGTTTGGAAAGTTTAAGCAATTCATTAAAATTTGTGACACCAGAACTGTTTAGATATTAAATTTTGTTACAGTGATGACCAACATTTATGAACACTTTCCATGTATTCAGCAGTGTTATGCACATAACATGAGTTCACAGCACTGATTCTCACAACAACCCTAGGAGTTAAGCACGGATATTCTAGTTAGAAGTAGGAGACTGAAGTAGATCCATGTAACTTGTCAATGATGACATGTTTATAAGGTTCAAGAGCTTGGCTCCTACCCCTCAGTTTGTACCCTGAATACTATGCTAGAATGCCTCTCAAGTTTTATTAAATAAGTGTCAATTGATATAGGTGGCATCAATAATATTTGTGTTCATAAAAATACTTGGATCAATCAAAGAGGAAAGCTGAACGCAACACTATAAAGCAATTATGCTCCAGTAAAAAAATTATAAGATAAAAATATCTCCCCACCCCCCCCCCAAAAAAAAGAAGAAAGTTAAATGCAGGCGGTCACCAGCTCTAATCTGTCCTAATCCTTCTGAAGACTTGGGGAATGGATATTTTAGCAGCTGCTTGGAAGACAGGGTCCAGTCAATGAACTAAACTCAGATTGGGTACCAAATATCACTTTTAAAAAGGCAAATTCATATGTTCAGTGTGGTTTACAGCTAAGATCAGCTCTCCTTTACTCACACATGGATATAAATCAGTTCAATCAGATGTTTCCTTTATGCTAAAGGAATGGGATGAAGAACTAAGGAAAATAAAGAAAGCAGTTTTCGAGAAATGGGTCCGGCCCTAAAAGAGGTAAGAAAATGCCAACTCTAACTCATGGTTTCCTTGAATTGTTTAGTTTTATCTTTCATGAGTAAAATTGTTGACCATAAATCCAAGTCATCTGCAGAAGCAAATTGAATCTGAGAGATCCTTTGGGTTACCAAGCTGGTACAGAAAATAATCATCAGGAACACAGGGTTTGGGTCATAATGCTCCAGGATCGTTTTATTCCAAGTGTGTATGGCATTGAGTTTATTCTTAGAAAAACACATGTGTTTAACTTGTGGAAAGACCTCCCCCCCCGTCCCGATAAGGGTCCCAGATTTTATGAGTGAACCATTCCATTCCCCAGTCCTACAGTTTCACACCTCCAACGGGCTCTCTCAACATCAACAAAAACTCCAAGGATTTGATGGGAAAATGGTGTTAAGTCTCACGTTGTTTCAGGAATTTCCCAATATGCACTAAATTAACTTTGGAGCCAGATGAGTCTGAGTGGTAGGAAATCGCTCCATTGGACACAGATGGCAGACCCTAATGTTCCCAGCAGCTGTTGCACACACATGAAATCAGATTGGGATTAACACTTACCTTCAGAATGGTCACACCCGGATGTGATGGCTTCTCTGTAATACACACCGAGCTTAGCTTATGTCTCTGAAACCACATGACCTCACGGGCCTTGGGAACATTTGATCCAGGAAATCTGAACCTAGGCAGAAATCATAAAGCATCAGGTAGACGTTAAGCAGGAATTTATCTGCTTTTTGTCTGAAGTGGCTTCACATCCCTGCAGCTTTTGTCTGACGCGGAGTGAAATATTTATAGGCAAGCTGCTTTCCAAGGCAGAGTTACAGGCTAATTCAGGTTCGGTGTGAAATGTCTCTGCCCGTTGGCCACCTGCTGAATCCTCAATGCCAAGTGCAACCAGACCTAAGCTTGTTTGTAGCACCATAGCTTTTATCAGTGATATCAGGTTGATAACCAAAGTAGAATTTACAATGCGATCTAGCTGTGATGCCAATGTAACTGGTTATTGGCAAACAGATTAAAATTTACCAAACTTTTAAGATGACTTAAGACCATTCCCAGACCCCTTTGTCTTTGTCTTGTCTTGAAACGATATATACTTCCTTTAGGGAGGCTGTAGCTCTACAACTTCTGAAATTCTCTTTGACGTTATTTTCAGAACTGTGGCTTGATCGTTCAAATAGACTTACAACTGCATCCTTGGAGGATAGATTTGAATTTTAGAAAGAGCCAAGGGTTATCCAGGGCTAAACCTGATGATTTAGGAGGGGGATCAAGTTTGGCAATATCAATATATGTCAAAATGAGGTGTGACTTTTAATTAGCAAGGCGAATTTTATTTATGGTTTATACATATGGTCTTAAGGCAATTTCAAAACTTTTCTTCTTAATAATGCCTGTGTTGTAGCAATCGGAATGTTTAAATTCTGGAATGTTTGCTTTAAAATAATATTTTATTACTACTATTACGGTCTGTATGTAACCCTGATGAGAGCTAGCATACAGAAGGAGATCAGAAACCTTTTTCTTTGCGGTTAATCACAAAGAACTCAGGATTCCTAATGCTTAATTCTGATACTCTTCACTTAGCAAGACTATTAGTAAAGGCCCCAGATTTTCCTTACTTTTCCATCTTTAAAAGAAAAACTACTAACCAGCTTTAAATGTTCTTCTGTTATTTCTTTTCATTATCCCAATATTTATGGTTCACCTTTTTCAACAAAGGCCAAAAGACCCACATCTAAAACCCAGCTGAGATTTAGTTCTCTCTCATTGCTTTCAAATTTAAGCATCCAAGGCTGATGTAGTGACCCCAGAATTTTGGAAAATTCAGTTTTCAGAACTCAGAACTCAGTTCACGTACAGATTCCAACTTGTTCTCCAAGATGGCGGCTCCAACAGCAGCCAACACATCCATATGCCAGCAAACTGAGAAAGTAAAGAAGGAAGAGAAGTCTTCCCTTTTCTTCCACGATCACAGCTTGGAAGTTGCATACACTGCTCTATCACTTCTGCCTAAATTCTCCTGGCCAGAATGAAACCAAAAGCAAGGTTGGGAAATAAAGTTTAACTTCCGATCACGTGTCCAGTCAACACTTGTGATTTTGTAACTCCAGTGAGGAAGAAAGAATAAATATCTTGGAAAACAAGAGTCTCTGCCTCACATCTTTGACAAAGTTTTATTTAATGTGATTGACGATTTTAACTATGCCTGCTTCCCAGGTGGAGCTAGTGGTAAAGAACCCACCTGTCAGTGCAGGAGACATAAGAGACGCAGGTTCAATCCCTGGATTGGGAAGATCCCTTGGACAAGGAAATGGCAACCCACTCCAATATTCTTACCTGGAGAATTCCATGGACAGTTCTATGGAATTGAATTCCAGAGGAGACTGCTAGGCGACAGTCCATAGGGTTGCACAGACTTGGACAGGGCTGAAGCAACTTAGCACTCACGTAAGGGATTAGGAGACAGGAGATGGGGATAAGAAACCAGCCAAAAGCCTAGTCATCATTTGACAAAACCAAAGCACATGGGGCTCTGACTGAGGTCAGGCGGGAGAGGACAGTGAGGATGGATTTGTGAAGTGGCTACTTTTGTCAGGAGATCCCACAGCTAGTTAGACGGAACTTCACACTGTTGGGATTGGCACTGTCTACTGGTGCTTAGATGCTAAAGGAAAACCAATTCTAGGAAGTGAGAGAACACAGGGACATAGAGGCAAAAGCCAGTCCCTTCCTGAAGTGAAGTCAAGTGAAGGTTGCTCAGTCATGTCTGACTCTTTGCGACCCCATGGACTATACAGTCCATGGAATTCTCCAGGCCAGAATACTGGAGTGGGTAGCTGTTCCCTTCTCCAGGGGATCTTCCCAATCCAGGGATCAAACCTAGGTCTCCTGAATTGCAGGCAGATTCCTTACCAGCTGGGTCACAAGGGAAGCCCTATTACCTGAGGATATTTGCAGTTCTGAAATACCCACCTTTACTTCACCAGAGCAGAAGCCCATTCTGACATGCTTGCTTCCTAACAAATGGTACCAGACCAGAAAGGGGTTGTATTAGGTGAAGACTAATTTAAGAGCATGTGCAATGACTAGGAAACACTTTGGAAGAAATCATTAAACTCCCTGTAGGACTTATTCGCCAAGTGCTTTGGAGCTGGGCCTCTAATCACCCTACAAAGTGAAAAAAGCACTTAATAAACCTAAGATCAAGAGACTCCACAGCATCTGGCCCCATCATCACATCTGTGGATTGATGTCTCAACTCAGGAAATACCACTTGGCTGTAAGGCAAGATATTCTCCTCTGCCATCAATACCTCAGTGCCTGTGAGAATATCTCCCACATTGCTGCGGTTCTCCAAGCCCAGATGGACGCAGCAGCCTGAAAACTGTCCTCAGTGTGCACTTGTTGATAATCAGTGTTCTCTCTGCTTTAGAGCACCCTTACAAGAAGACGCCAACACTACAAAATTAAAATCAGGAGAGATATTCCTCGAGTATACTCTTGGCAAGTACAGTGGAAGCATGAGAGAAGAATCAGTCAAAGTTGGTGAAGAAATATGGAAAATCCACTTTTCTGCAAATACTGCTGAAAAATCAACCGATGGGAGGAGGATTTTCTAGAAGTTTGCAATTAAAAAACTCAGTTTTGCAGAAAGTCAACTAGTTGTGAACTGATGGCAAGGTGTCAAGACCATCCATGGTTCCCCAACTCCTGGTGAAGGAGAAATTTCTTTCTTATTTATTTATTTGCTTTACCTTGATTTCTGGCTGTGCTGGATCTTTGCTGCTGTTCAGGCTTTTCTCTAGTTGCAGTGGGCAGGGGCCGGTCTCCAGCTGCAGCGCTTGGGCTTCTCTTGCAACGGCGTCTCTTGCTGTGGAGCACGAGCTCTAAGGTGCACCAGCTTCAGTAATTGCAGCTCCCAGGCTCTAGAGCGCAGGCTCGATAGCTGTGGTGCACAGGCTTAGTTGCTCTACAGCGTGTGGGATCCTCCCAGACCAGGGATCGAACCCACATCTCCTCCACTGGCAGGTGGATTCTTTACCACTGAGCCACCAGGGAAGCCCAAGGAGAAATTTCAAAAGAGGAGGAGAAAACAACAAAAAGACCATTTTAACAATGTTGGGGAAGATAGGGAGTCACCAGTGAATCAGAAGACCAGAGAGGTTTAGGAATTCTGAAACGACACAGAGCAGATAGAATCAGATCCGACATACAGAAACAGCAACGCCCACCAAAGGAGAAAACCACAGCACAGAATATACACAGAAGGAGCCTCATTCAGGAGANTTAACAATGTTGGGGAAGATAGGGAGTCACCAGTGAATCAGAAGACCAGAGAGGTTTAGGAATTCTGAAATGACACAGAGCAGATAGAATCAGATCCGACATACAGAAACAACAACACCCACCAAAGGAGAAAACCACAGCACAGAATATACACAGAAGGAGCCTCATTCAGGAGACGAGGCAGCTCTGAAGGACCCTGGGCCAAGGGCCACGAGAAGCAGGAGATCCAGAGTTGTCTAAGGAGGCATGTGCTTTCACAGCTGCATTCGGGGCAATTTCTCTTCCACCTTCCCCTTGTGTGCTCATTAGAAGGTAGCCGTGGTAAGCGTGTCAGGGACAGAAATGCAACACGAAGCCCCAAATGCAGTAGCTCCAGGAGGCACTACCATCATCGCCCTTCCTGGCAACGCTGGGGGTGGAGGTTAAAGGATGTGGGGTTTCTTTTCAAGGAGTGATGAAAATGTTATACCTACAACTGTGGGCAAGAATCCCTTAGAAGAAATGGAGTAGCCATCATAGTCAACAAGACTCCAAAATGCTGTACTTGGATGCAACCTCATAAATGACAGAACGATCTCTGTTCATTTCCAAGACAAACCATTCAATATCACGGTAATCCAAGGCTATGCCCTGACCAGTAATGCTGAAGAAGTAGAAGTTGAATGGTTCTATGAAGACCTACAAGACCTTCTAGAACTAACACTCAAAAAGATGTCCTTTCCATTATAGGGGACTGGAATGCAAAAGTAGGAAGTCAAGAAATACCTAGAGTAACAGGCAAATTTGGCCTTGGAGTACAGAATGAAGCAGGGCAAAGGCTAACAGAGCTTTGCCAAGAGAATGCACTGGTCATAGCAAATATCCTCCTCCACCAATACAAGAGAAGACTCAACCTATGGAAATCACCAGATGGTCAATACTGAAATCATATTGATTATATTCTTTGCAGCCAAAGATGGAGAAGCTCTATATAGTTAGCAAAAACAAGACTGGGAGCTGACTGTGGCTCAGATTATAAACTCCTTATTGCCGAATTCAGACTTAAATTGAAGAAAGTAGGGAAAATCACTAGACCATTAAGGTATGACCTAAATCAAATCCCTTATGATGATACAATGGAAGCGACAAATAAATTCAAGGGATTAGATCTGATAGAGTGCCTGAAGAATTATGAGTAGAGGTTCATGACATTGTATGGGAGGCAGTGATCAAGATCATCCTCAAGAAAAAGAAATGCACAAAGCAAAATGTTTGTCTGAGGAGGCCTTACAAATAGCTGGGAAAAGAAGAGAAGCAAAAGGGGAAGGAGAAAAGGAGAGATACATCCATTTGAATGCAGAATTCCCAAGAATAGCTTGGAGAGATAAGAAAGCTTTCCTTGGTGATCAATGCAAAGAAAGAGGAAAACAACAGAATGGGAAAAACTAGAGATCTCTTCAAGAAAATTAGAGATATCAAGGGAACATTTCATGCAAAGATGGGCTCAAAAAAGGACAGAAATGGTATGGACCTAACAGAAGCTGACAATATTAAGAAGAGGTGGCAAGAATACACAAAAGAACTATACAAAAAAGATCTTCATGATCCAGATAATCACAGTGGTGTGATCACTCACCTAGAGCCAGACATCCTGGAATGTGCAGTCAAGTGGGCCTTAGAAAGCATCACTACGAACAAAGCTAATGGAGGTGATGGAATTCCAGTTGAGCTATTTCAAATCCTGAAAGATGATGCTGTGAAAGTGCTGCACTCAATATGCCAGCAAATTTGGAAAACTCAGCAGTGGCCACAGGACTGGAAAAGGTCAGTTTTCATTCCAATCCCAAAGAAAGGCAATGCCAAAGAATGCTCAA
>SJYX01006723.1:152776-178045 GCA_006410675.1 Oreotragus oreotragus | reverse complement strand
AAGGAAGAAAAGGAGAAAAAAGGAAGAAAGGAAGGAGGGCTGGTGGGAGGGAGGAGATCCTGAGTAAACTAGTAATGAAAAAAGCTTCCTAATCTAATAAAGAGTAACCGTCAGAAAACTATACAAAATATCAAATTAAGTTTCCTTTAAAATCAGATTAAAATTAGAATGTCTGCTCTCACGCTCACCAACTGCAAATCAGTGTACTATCACATCAATGCATTTATAGAAGGGAAAACAGAGATTTAAATATTGGGGAAGAGAGGAAAAATAACTTTCCTTAATTTCAAATGATAATATTATCTATTTAGCATATTTAGAAGAATATGCCCCAAACTAGTAGGTCCATTAAAGGGCTCAGCAGAGCAGATGGATACACTGTCAACAGACAACAATTCTACACAGCAGTGTCAACTTGCTAGAAAACTTTTTAGGGAAGAAACATTTTATTTACCACAACCACAGGGAACATCAAATACTTAAAAGTAATGCCTAACACCCAGATGCATAAAGCTATAAAATAGCACCAAAAACATAAAAGATGAATTAAATAAATGGAGAAATAGGTCATTTACTGCACAAGAGCATTTTGTATTGGGAAGATTTAAGTGCTGCCCAAATTAATACACAAATTCAAATCATTCTTATGTAAACCACAGTGGAACTTGATGGAATGTAACAAGCAAAATCTAAAGTTCACGGGGAAGAGAAAATGGTCAAGGAAGCCAAGAAAAGCAGAACAGCAGGGAGGCGTGCCCTGGGCTGGGTTAGCATCGGGGGATGCTGGTGCATTACTTTGCTTTAGTGTTTGGGTCTTTCAGAAAAAAGAATGTATTCATCTATTGATTGTAATAGATACTGGTACTTTTCCTTCCCAAAATATTTACCTGGAGTTATTTGATACTGATGTGTACGTGCAGGCTAAGTTGCTTCAGTTGTGTTGACTGTTTGTAACCCTATGGACTGTAGCCTGTCAGACTCCTCTATCCATGGGATTCTTCAGGCAAGAATACTGGAGTGGGTTACTGAGCCCTTCTCCAGGGGATCTTCCTGACCCAGGGATCGAACCCGCATCTCTTATGTCTCTACACTGCAGGTGGGTTCTTTAACCACTAGGGCCACCTGGGAAGCCCGTATTTGATCTTGATAGTGTGACTTATTAACTTCTGAGCTGCATTTTACAGACAATGCATTACTAATTATTTGTGTTGGGGAAAAAAAAAAGAAAAGGAAGAGCACCAGGTCATCTTTATGGAAGAAGACATGGGTAAAAGTCAAGATGAACTGAGGATTCCTTCAGGAAAGCCCATGTGTAGCGACTCCCCTGGTGATCTGGGGGTTAGGACTCTGAACTTCCATTGCAGGCGGCACAGGTTCAGTCCTTAGTTGGGGAGCTCAGATCCCTCATGCCACGAGGCCAAAAGAAAAAGAAAGAAAACCAATGTGTGACTTTTCCTGTTATCTCCACTGAAGTCCAAAGAAGTCATTCTGGTGTTGTTTGGAATGGTCTCTATTATCGCCACCATGCGTGAAGCTCATTGCCATTTGCTTCTCCCTAATAGACTGAAGTCATACCTTTATAAAACTGGATGCTTCTGGCCAAAAGTCTTATCAAATTCCCCTGCCTCCATCCCCCAGATGCCAACAGGTGCCAGCCACACAGGTGACTTTCCCTAAGAAGGTTAAACCCTCCTATTTTATTGATGGTCTCTATTATCGCCACCATGCGTGAAGCTCATTGCCATTTGCTTCTCCCTAATAGACTGAAGTCATACCTTTATAAAACTGGATGCTTCTGGCCAAAAGTCTTATCAAATTCCCCTGCCTCCATCCCCCAGATGCCAACAGGTGCCAGCCACACAGGTGACTTTCCCTAAGAAGGTTAAACCCTCCTATTTTATTGGAAACAGATGCCCAGAAAGAACCAAAGAGAAAAACTGATTTCTTGGTTTCTGGAAAGACTACTTTTTGTTACACAGTCACAAGAAACTAAGTGTAAATAAGTGATAAATCCAAGTCTGCATTTCCCCGGGCAATATCTTCAGTCCTCTCACACTTGTCCGCAACGATTCTAATTATTTGTTTACATGGACCCAGGCTCATGCTTATCAAATTGTAGACACTCCATAAATATTTGTTGAAGAGATGAAGAAAAAAGAAGTGAGGCAGAGTTCCCACCATTACAAGACAGCAGAGCTGAACTGTTATCTCATCACTCCATTTGTGCTGCTTGTCAGTCTATCACTGGAAGATGGGGTTCTGTTTAGATTCATTCAGGATCCCTCAAACCGTGATGGCTGGCTGCCCTGCCCTGGTCACCATCCTGAGACTTGACAAAAGCCAGAGAGTCCTTTATCTCTGAAGCTCTGTTTCCTTCCAGCTACAGGGAGGTTTCTTCACTCCAGAGGCAGAGCACCCTCCACTCAGACACAAGACTCAGGGCCCTGGGTGCCTGGTAACATTCTGATGTCTCATTAACTTAGTTACAGATTCATTTCCTTAACTAGGCTCCAGATATCCCATTTCTGTTACAATTAACCTCTGGTCCGGGGTGGTCCTCACTCTGAAACTGGGCTCTTTGGCCCCCAGCCTTGTTTACATGGGTTCCCCTTCAGCTGCTCCATCCCCGCTGTTGTGAATCACCCTGGCCCTTAGGATGCTAACCAGGTTAACATACCATGGACAAATTTCTTTAGAAGTAAGCCCCCGCCTTTCAGTCTAAAATTGTTTCCAGTTTCCCATTAAAATGCCTTTTAAAGCAGGGGAAAGCAGGAAAGCCAAGGTACTATAAACTCAAATTGACAAGCAACAGAATATAAGGCCTGAGGAGGCATCTATACTAAATAATGAGGCAAGTGGGTCTGGAAAATTCTATTCACACGATTCCTTTCATCAGATCTCTCCTCTCCAGCTTCTTATCATCTCTCCAGAAAACAGTACCTTCAAAGCTGCCACATCCCTTAAAAGAGTGCCTCATTCGTTCTTTATCTAATAAACAACACAGATGACAAAATAAACTGGTTTGTTTAGAAGAGTGTGCACAGATATTATTGTTATTATTTTACAAATGACTGACTCTCAGCTATTTATTTCCATTCAGATGAATGGGCATCTGAGTTGTCATTTTCAAATGAAAAAGTACTTCCAGATGTCCTCAACCTCTTAGACCTTAAGAGCCCTCCGTGGGACAGAATAATTCCTGGCAGCCCTGAGGCACAGTCAGAGAAGGAGGGAAAGAGGAAACAGCAAAGCCTAAGGGAGAGAAAACTGGACATCATCTTCCTACCCAAATCCCGCCGGAGGACCCCAACATGCTTGGAAGTTCCGAAGCCTCTGTCTGGTGTAACAAGGTCTGCGAGCGATTAGACCCCCTGTTTCCCTAACCTGCCTTGGCCCAGGGACCTCTTTTCCTACAACCCCATGGACTGCAGTGTGCCAAGCTTCCCTGTCCCTCACTGTGTCCACCCCAGTCACACTGACCTCTCTCTTCACTGCTCCTACAGCAGGCCCCTGCTGCTCTTGCCCCAGGGCCTTTGCACCAGCCACTAACTCTGCCAGGAACACTTCCCTCCCCACCTGTCCAAGAGACGTTTTGTCTATTTTTTAATTTTTATTGGAGAATAGTTGATTTACAGTGTCATGTTAGCTTCAGGTGTTCAGTCGCTCAGTCGTGTCCGACTCTTTGCAGCCCCATGGACTGCAGCACACCAGGCTTCCTTGTTCTTCACTATATCCTGGAGCTTACTCAAATTCATGTTCATTGAGTTGATGATGCCATCCAACCACCTCATCCTCTATGCTTCCTTCTCCTCCCGCACTCAATCTTTCCCAGCATCAGGGTCTTTTCCAATGAGTCAACTCTTTGCATCAACTGGAGCTTCAGCTTCAGCAACAGTCCTTTCAATGAATATTCAGGATTGATTTACTTTAGGACTGATTGGTTTGATCTGCTTGTTGTCCAAGGGACTCTGAAGAGTCTTCTCCAGCACCACAGTTTGAAAGCATCAATTCTTTGGCCCTCAGCCTTCTTTATGGTCCAACTCTCACATCCATACATGACTCCTGCAAAAACCATAGCTTTGACTAGTTGAACCTTTGTCTCCAAAGTGATACTTATACTCATTTTTTTTCAGATTCTTTCCCCACATAGGTGTTTTTTAAATTAAGTACTTTAGTTTTAAAAACTAGTCATAATATGATTTCAGCTAGAAATCAGATCCATTTTTCCCTTGAAATATTGGAAGATCTGGTAATGGCGGTCACTTCTGACATGTCAGCTCAGGCCTGTGGCTGAGTAGCAGCCACTTGCTGCCCTACTGTGTGCTGTCCAGTCTCCCACGGTCCCCACCCCTCTCTCCAGCTTCATCTCATGCTGCTTCATGTCACAGATGTAACCAGCTAAGTATCATGCTCTGTGTTGAAGATCCGAGGTTGGTTGAGCTCACATACACAGAAAACGTGGATACAGAGGGTAGAGTGTAGGACCTGAGTGTGTACAGATTTGGTACCAGAGGCAGGCCCTGGAACCAGCCCCCTGAAGATACAGTGATGAGTGTGTTGTATAAATACAATTGGTGCATCTGTCATAAATGCACAGCTCAGTTTAGTTTCACGAACTGAAAACCCTCATGCTAATGCACCAGATCAAGAAGCAGAGCTCTCCAGAATTCTCCAGAATTCTCCTCTGAGACCCCTCCCAGTTATCACCCCCTCCCAGGGGACAAGCTCTATTTCTTTCATAAGTGAAGTGAAGTGAAGTTGCTCAGTCGTGTCCGACTCTTTGCGACCCCACGGACTGTAGCCTACTAGGCTCTTCTGTCCATGGGATTTTCCAGGCAATAGTCCTGGAGTGGATTGCCATTTCCTTCTCCAGGGGATCTTCCCAACCCAGGGATCGAACCTGGGTCTCCTGCATTGTAGACAGACGCTTTACCATCTGAGCCACCAGGGAAGTCCAACATTTTATTTATTTACCTACTGGAGTGGGTTGCCACTTCCTTCTCTTCCCAGGGATCAAACCCGGGTCTCCCGCCTTCCAGGCAGACGCTTTAACCTCTGAGCCACCAGGGAAGCCCAGGGAAGCCCTCGTTTATTTCGGGCTGCACGGGATCTTCATTGCTGCCAGTGGGCTTCTCCCTGCTTGCAGTGAGCGGGGGCCGCTCTGCAGTTGCGGCGCGCAGGCTCTAGGCTCACGAGCTTTAGCAGCTTCGGTTCTCGGGCTCTAGAGCACAGCCTCCACAGCCGGGGAGCACAGGCGCAGCTGCTCCGAGTCATGTGGGATCTTTTCAGATCAAACCCACGTCGAACCCACGTCTCTTGGATTGGCAGGCGGATTCTTTACCACTGAGCCAGCAGGGAAACCATATCATGAGTTCTTGTGCCTGGATTCTTTCTGCCTCTTTTGTGCTTTACGTAGATGGAACACTCGGCATGTCTGCCTTTGAGTCTGGCTTATTTCACTAACATGATGTTTGCGAGATTTGGCCGTTTGTCAGTGGTCCAACCTCATTGCTCTATAGTATCCTGTTGTATAAATATTGCACAATTTCTAGATCCATTCCATGGCAGGTAGACTTTGCTATTGATATTAATACATTTTGACTATTATCAATAATGCTGCTACAAACATTTTAGAATTTATGTTTTGGTGACCCTGTGTCTGCATTCGTGTTGAGTGTGTTCTCATGGATCCAATTACTAAGTTATAGACTCCGTGCTTCAGTTGAGACTATGAAACACTTTACAAAGCCATTGCATCAAATCACCCTTCAAGTCGCTGTGTTGCTGCCTGTTCTTGTCAACACTTGGCATTGTCAGTCCTTTTGGTTTTAGCAACCCTGGAGGGGGTGCTATGACCATAACACATAACAATTTTTATTTGCATGTCCCTTTAGACTAACGAGGGCTTCCCTGGTGCCTCAGAGGTTAAAGTGTCTGCCTCCAATGTGGGAGACCCAGGTTCAATCCCTGGGTCGGGAAGATCCCCTGGAGAAGGAAATGGCAATCCACTCCAGTATTCTTGCCTGGAGAATCCCATGGACGGAGAAGCCTACTAGGTTACAGTCCACGGGGTCGCAAAGAGTCGGACACGACTGAGCGACTTCACCTTAGACTAACGAAGAGAAGCATCTTTTATATACTTAGTGGACATTTAAATATTCTCTCTTATGAACTGTATGACCAAGTCTTTCACCCATTTTTTAATTGGGTTTTCTTTACTTAATGATTTGTAGAACTTATTATTTTAATGACCCAAAGTCATTCATTGGGTGGACAAATAGGGCCAGGGATGACAAATAGAGAGAATTTCCTCTCACTCTGTTAGTTGCCTTCTCATTATTTTTTGAATTCTTTTTTTAAGTTCTAATTTTTAAAATAGTTCTATTTTTTTTTTTCCTTCAGGGCTAGTACTTGTTGTATTCTGGTAAAATAACTATGTTTTTCTATACCAGGGTCATGAAGGTGTTCTCTTGAGTTGCCCTTTCCTCAAAGCATTATTGTTTTACCTTTCACGCTATCTGCAGTCCATCTGGAACTGATTTTGTGTATGGTGTGAGTTAGGGGTCAAGATCATTTTCTTTTTCCATACAGTTACTCAATTGACCCAGCACCATATTTTGAAAGACTGCCTTTCCTCACCATTATTTTTTAATTTTCATTTTGCTGACTCATGTTGAATTTGTGGTCAGCCATACAGTACAGGTGCTTTTCATGTGGACCACATTAAACCAGATCTCTGCCATCCTGTGTATATTGCACAAGTGTTTTATATTTGTGTTTGTTTGTTTTACCTAAATAGAGAGTTTGATGTTTATTCCTAACAAATCTCCATTTATTCCTTTCAACCTATTATTTTTGCTGACCAGAAAACATAAAATTTCATGTCACCATCCAATATATTTATTATGCCCAACAGGTTTCATAAGCGGGCTTTTTTTTTTCCCAACCAAAATGCTTAAAATACTGAAGACGACAAGTCCTTACCTTGTCCCCATGTTAGCCACTAAGGAATGTCCTCTGGGTAAGCACTGACTAATTCAGTAATAGTTTGACAATATAGATGATTAACCAATTGCATGCTCAGTTGTGTCCAACTCTTTGTGACCTCATGGACTGAAACCCATAAGGCTCCTCTGTCCATGGGACTTTCCAGGCAAGAATACTGAGATGGATAGCCATTTTCTACTCCAGGGAATCTTTCTGACCCTGGATCGAACCTGCATCTCTTGTCACCTGCGATGGCAGGCAGATTCTTTACCTGTGCCACCTGGGGAGCCCCCGAGCAATTGCTTAGCTGCATATTTTCTGGCATGTTTACTTCTTGACCTGTCTTCTACATCATCTCCATGGTCATCTATGCCTAGACCTACTTTAGATCACCAATACACTTCCTCCTAGTAAGGGCTTAAAATTCAAAACAGCATCCAGCTAGCCATCTACAGCCCAGTGATATTAATATTGTTCTCATCATCCAGAAAGCAAATCTTCCCAAGGAGTTTAAACCATGCTGGTTTTTATAGAAATAGAGTCCAACAAACTCCTAGCCAATGACAGCATGCAGGATGCCTACCCTAATACACACCATAGAGACCCTTGTCAAACAAGGGCTCACCAAACTCGTCCCCTTCCTGTGGTGAGTCAGTGTTCTTGGGGAGACCCTTTTGGGGAACATTTACTTCCCTCAGCCCATGTGCTGTGGGTGGAGTTGACTCCAACTCTATTTTTCAAGTGTAGAATACATTATTTTGACCAGGGCCAGTTGGCAAATTCTTTTCTCCAGAGGGCCAGATAGTAAATATTTTAGGATTTTCAGGCCATAAAGTCTCCGATGCAACTATTTAAACCTTCCACCACAGCACAGAACAGCCACAGCTTTGCCATAAACAAACGAGCACAGCTGGGTTCCAAAAACACATAATGCGAAAATGGCACCACTTGCCAACCCCAGGCCTCGACTGAAATGTGCTAGTCAGCACGTTTTATACTATCTGACCATGGCAACTGGCTCAAGCGAGGCCAGTCGGGGCCTGTAGACCTCTGTGCTGGGCCTTTGAGGCGCCAGAGAAGTAGGCTTTTTTCCCTCAGACTGGACACTGTGAAGAGGCAGCACTGGAGATGCTGGAAGGTGCCTGGAAATGGAGCCTTCACAGCAGAAGGAGAGGGAAGATGAGCCAGCTGGCCCTGCGTCCTTCAAACCGTGGAGGAGGAGCTGCTCTGCCTGAGCTCTGGCTGCTTGGAGGTCCCTAAGCGAACATGGCAGCAACATGCTGTGCACACACACAGCCTGCGGTCTTGGAAGGCTTTCAAAGGCAGCCATATGCACGGCAGCCCTCGGTCCCCACTTGGGGAGGGCTCCCTCTCAAGTGCTGGGCTTTACTCCATTGCATATGTCAGAGGGGTCCTCCTTGTCAGGGCCAGGCAAGCCCACCCTGGGCGAGCCCTGGATGAGTCCAGGGCATTCCAGACTGCCCATCATAATGGAAGGGTCACCTCCTACCTGAAGCCCTCACCGCCTGCCCACATGTGTGCTCCTGGAGAATTTTAGAGCTGGAAAGGGCAATCAAATGGGGCCACACTCCCTTTCTTTCCAGGTCTTGTCCCCAGAACCAGTTCAGAGGCTATGAGCCTTGAAAATCCCTGATGGAAAATAAATGTGAGCAAAGAAAATAGGGAAGTGGGAGGCTGAGGGTCTTTATTATTGACAAGAAAACCAAGATTGCTTTAACCCACAGCTTTCACAGTTGAGAGCTTAAAAATTATTGCATCTTTTTGGAATAAAGAAAAAGTAAACTCCTGAATGGCAGAAACTGCACCTCATGGAGACATCATGAAATGCCTGTTAGCTATCACAGTGGCTGGTGCACTGTTCAATTCAGTTCAGTTCAGTCGCTCAGTCGTGTCTGACTCTTTGTGACCCCATGGACTGCAGCATGCCAGGTTTCACTGTCCATCACCAGCTCCTGGAGTTTACTCATGCTCATGTCCATAGGGTCGGGGATGCCATCCAACCATCTCATCCTCTGTCATCCCCTTCTCCTCCTGCCTTCAATCTTTCCCAGCATCAGGGTCTTTTCCAATGAGTCAGCTCTTCGCATCAGGTGGCCAAAGTATAGGAGCTTCAGCTTCACACTGCAGGTGCTCAATAAATGTCTCTTGAGTAATCTCAAGAAGAACGTCAGAACTGAAGGCTTTAGTAGGTGGAGGCACATACAAAGCCCTCTTCTGCTCCTTCGCAACTCCTCACAAAGGGAGAATATGTTTTACACTCACTTAATGTACATCTTTAGCCTGACCTGTTCAAATAGACTCAGCAAAGCTACCCTCAACCCCAAAAGCCAGTAGTCAGCCAGGGATTTAGCAGAACAGTGTTAGGAAGCAGAACTTCCAGAAAAGCCTCCTTCCAGGTTACAAAACAAAGGCACTGAGATTGCAAATCTTCACTTCAATACAGCAGAGAGCAGATTTTAGGAGTTCCCTTTCTCTGTAGCTGGATTAATGATCTCAAGCTCACCATCTTTTTAAAAATACTACCTTGTACTGGGAAAAGAGAAGACTCTTGAGAGTCCCTTGGACTGCAAGGAGATCAAATCAGTCAGTCCTAAAGGAAATCAGTCCTGAATATCCATTGGAAGGACTGATGCTGAAGCTGCAACTCCAATACTTTGGCCACCTGATGTGAAGAACTGGCTCATTTGGAAAGACCCTGATGCTGGGAAAGATTGAGGACAGGAGGAGAAGGGGATGACAGAGGATGAGATGGTTGGATGGCATCACTGACTCAACAGATACGAGTTTGAGCAAGCTCCCAGGGTTGGCGATGGATAGGGAAGTCTGGCGTGCTGCAGTCCATGGGGTTGCAAAGAGTTGGATACGACTGAATGATTGAACTGAACTGAAAAGGAAATTCCATTACCCAACACCCAGCCCCTGGCCACCATCAGTGTCTTTCTGAATCTGCAGAGATCCTATTCTAGATATTTCCTCTCTGTGGAATCATACAACATGTGATCTTTGGCTTCTTTCCTTTAGCATAATGTTTTTGAAGTCCACCCCTGTTTTCACATGGATCAAAACTTCACTCTTTTTATGAGACTTTCATTATGGACTTCTGAATGAGGATAGGGCATTCTTTCCTTGTGTCTTGTGAGGCCACTGGTCTGAACCCCCACTGATATATCCCCTCTCTTCTGAAGTTGAGAAAACGTTAGAAAAAACAACTTCAGGACCTTTGACCTTAGAAATACCTGACACCAGAAATTCCAACTAGAAACAAACAAAAATGCCTACACACCTGTGAAGGAGCTAGGGTGAAGAAACACATGTTTCCATTCAGAGCAAAGCAGATCCGGTTAAGATTCTTGCTCTAAATTCTGACTTTCAACAGTTCCATGTAGGGTCTGAAAAATGGAAGTCTGGTCCAGCATCTGTGCCTAAAACACCTCAGAAGCGGAAGACACAGACGTCCGAGCAGATGGATAGATCAGCTTGCATGCATGCATCCGTGCTCAGTCACATCCAGCTCTTTGCAACTCCATGGACTATAGCCTGCCAGGCTCCCCTGTCCGTGGGATTTCCCAGGCAAGAACACTGGAACAGGTTGTCATTTCTCCCTCCAGGGGATCTTCCTGACCCAGGGATGGAACCCGAGTCTGTGGCTGCTGCATTGCCAGTGCATTCTCTACCACTGAGCTACTTGGTAAGATTGGCCTGCATCAGCCTTTAAATATCTCCTCACTGCAAAACACCTTAGCTCCTGTGAGAAAAGCAGGCACTGAAGTGGGAGGAATATTTGCAACACATACAATGAGCAAAACATTTATAGCATCCTTCTATCTCACTCAGGAAAAGGGAGGTACCAGACTTGAAAAAGAAATGAGCAAAATATATGAACAGGCTACTCGAGAAAGAAAAAACAAAATACAAATGGCCCATGGGTGTGGAAAAGCATCTAATTTATTTATAAACAAAGGAGTTTAAATGAAGCACCATTTTTGTCTGTTAACTTGGTAAGATTTTTAAAAAATTTAAAGAATAAAGATCCCTAATTGGCAAGTGTACAGATAAGTAGACATATTTACACACTGCCAGTGAAAGTATAAATTGTGACAGCTTTTCTGGATTCACTTTGACAAGATGTTCCAGATGCCTTGAAAAATGTATGTACCCTTTATCCCAATGTGCTCTGTGAAATTTATGCCAAGGAAAATATCATGAGATTCCTCAAACACAGCTGACATCAGTGGAAAATTACAAACAGCCTAAAGGTTAAAAACAGAAACAAAAACAGAGGACTATTGTAAAGATTATTGTCCTGATACACCATGTGATAGAACGCTATACAGTCTCTAAACATTGTGATACTGAAGTTTGTATACTGACACGTGAAAATGCATGAAAGTGAAGTGAAAGTGTGAGTCTCTCAGTCGTGTCCAACTCTTTGCGACCCCATGGACTGTAGCCCACCAGGCTCCTTTGTCAATGGGATTCTGCAGGCAAGAGTACTGGAGTGGGTTGCCATCTCCTCCTCCAGGGGATCTTCTCAGGGATTGAACCTGTGTCTCCTGCATTGCAGGCAGATTCTTTACTGTCTGGGTCACCAGGAAAGCCCAGGCATATAATATAGTAGTAACTCTGTAAGTGAAGTTACGCAAAAATAACTGCATTATGGTCCCATCTACACTAAAATATAAATATTTATGGATATATATATTCTCTGGTGGCTCAGACTGTAAAGAATCTGCGTGCAATGCAAGAAACCTGGGGTGGATCCCTGCATTGAAAAGATCTCCTGGAGAAGGCAGTGGCAACCCACTCCAGTATTCTAGCCTGGAGGGTCCCCACAGACAGAGAAGCCTGGTGGGCTACTATCCATGAAGTTGCAAAGAGTTGTAAAAGCCTGAGCAACTAACACTTTCACTTTCATACATCCTTTTGAGAATTATGGGGAGGAAGAAAATGCCTGGATGACCATCTGCTAAAATATCAGTAGTAGTTTTCTGTAGATTACTTTTTCTACAGTAATTATTTTGAATTCTTTTTTCTCGAGAAATAAAGGTGCTTAATTTAAAAAGTTATGACCAACCTAGATAGCATATTCAAAAGCAGAGACATTACTTTGATGACTAAGGTCCATCTAGTCAAGGCTATGGTTTTTCCAGTAGTCATGTATGGATGTGAGAGTTGGACTGTGAAGAAGGCTGAGCGCCAAAGAATTGATGCTTTTGAACTGTGGTGTTGGAGAAGACTCTTGAGNCTTACTCCTTGGAGGAATAGTTATGACCAACCTAAATAGTATATTCAAAAGCAGAGACATTACTTTGCTGACTAAGGTCCATCTAGTCAAGGCTATGGTTTTTCCAGTGGTCATGTATGGATGTGAGAGTTGGACTGTGAAGAAGGCTGAGCGCCAAAGAATTGATGCTTTTGAACTGTGGTGTTGGAGAAGACTCTTGAGAATCTCTTGGACTGCAAGGGGATCCAACCAGTCCATTCTGAAAGAGATCAACCCTGGGATTTCTTTGAAGGAATGATGCTAAAGCTGAAACTCCAGTACTTTGGCCACCTCATGGGAAGAGCTGACTCATTGGAGAAGACTCTGATGCTGGGAGAGATTGGGGGCAGGAGGAGAAGGGGACAACCGAGGATGAGGTGGCTGGATGGCATCATGGACTCGTTGGATGTGGGTCTGAGTGAACACTGGGAGATAGTGATGAACAAGGAGGCCTGGTGTACTGTGATTCATAGGGTCGCAAAGAGTCAGACACGACTGAGCGACTGAACTGAGAGGAAAATAATTCAATCCAGGGTCAGAGACAAGGCTTGATTGCTTTTGTGTTATCAAGTTTTATTAAAGTATAAAAGAGATAAAGAAAGCTTCTGACATAGACATCAGAAAGGGGCAGGAAGAGTGCCCCCCTGCTAGTGTTTAGCTGGGTGTTATATAGCTGTCATCAATCTGCTAATTAAAGTAAAGAAATGTCTCAAAACTTAGAGAATGGCACTAGGTGAGTCATCCCGGGCCATAAAAGGATTGACATGAATCTTGAAGAAAGGCAAATTTCCATACAAATATATAGTTTCATTAACATAGATTAGGAGAACAATGTATGAGTATGACACTGGTTTGTCAAGTTGGTTCTGAGCCTTTAGGCAGAACTGGGCTCCAAAATCACTGCAGATGGTGATTGCAGCCATGAAATTAAAAGACGCTTACTCCTTAGAAGCAAAGTTATGATCAACGTAGATAGCATATTGAAAAGTAGAGACATTACTTTGCCAAAAAAGGTCCATCTAGTCAAAGCTATGGTTTTTCCAGTGCTCATGTATGGATCTGAGAGTTGGACTGTGAAGAAAGCTGAGCACTGAAGAACTGACGGTTTTGAACTGTGGTGTTGGAGAAGACACTTGAGAGTCCCTTGGACTGCAAGGAGATCCAACCAGTCCATTCTGAAGGAGATTAGTCCTGGGTGTTCACTGGAAGGACTGATGCTGAAACTGAAACTCCAATACTTTGGCCACCTCATGCGAAGAGTTGACTCATTAGAAAAGACCCTGATGCTGGGAGGAATTGGGGCAGGAGGAGAAGGGGATGACAGAGGATGAGATGGCTGGATGGCTTCACCGACTCGATGGACATGAGTTTGAGTGAACTCCAGGAGTTGGTGATGGACAGGGAGGCTTGGCATGCTGTGATTTATGGGGTCGCAAAGAGTCAGACACGACTGAGTGACTGAACTGAACTGAACTGAGGCAGAACTGACTTGAAGATAGAGTCTAGGGTGAATGCATTGTACATTAACATAGCTTAAGACTAATATTTCCTTAAGAAAAATGTATTGGTTAGCTCAATGTTTGAGAAAATTTAAGTGCAGGTGGAACCAGGTGTCAATATGGCAACATAGAATTTTAAGAGAAACCTCTTTTTAAATTTGTATAGAGAAGGGGAAAAAATATAACACTAGCTTGTTTCCTCCTGCCACTTAAGAGAGAGATAAAAAGTGTTTGACACTTGCAGCCTATTTCTTCTGTTTGGAGACCCCTGGCCTTCCTGCCTGTTACCCTCTCAATAGTACCATGTCCTGTGACATAGCAATGGAAAACTATGACAGTCTGATTCAAGGAGGGATACCAATGGCCCAGACCTTTTAAGAATGAAGTTTTCAGTTACCTACCAGATAAAAACTTCAACCAGTCAAGCTGCTCGCTGAAGGCAAAGAGAATACAGAATAGGTAATGGCAGAAGGTAGTTATAAATACCAGGTACAACCACAACCATGTAACCAGTTACCAAAATAAAGACCATCATTGTCATGAATATTACTTCCTTATTTTGTTATTAATGTTTGGGTATCTGCATTTAAAGCAAATATCTTTGTTTTCTTCCCTCTTTTATTTTTTACCATGTCACATCAGATGTATTGAATCTATATTACAGTATTTAAATATTGTCAGACAAAATGTTTAAGTTATAAAATAGCAAGGAGAATAGTAAGCATTATCCAAGGGCTTTGCATCTTCTGTGGAAAGAATGAACATGCTGTTTGTTATACACAGGATACTTGTATCATGACAGGCAAAAGTAGGATGTGGTTATTGTCTTTATTGGGACTTAAGTATGGTTTAGGAAATACATGAGGGGCTCAAGATGGCCAAAAGTGGACTTTGATGGCTGATTTTTAGTCAACCTGGTTGGACCACAGAAGCACAAAAGATTGTAAGAGAATATCGTAAACATCTGTATAACAAATTGGGGCTTCCCAGATGGTGCTCGTGGTAAAGAACCAGCTTGCCAATACAGCTAGACATAAGAAGATGCAGGTTCAATTCCTAGGTCGGGAAGATCCCCTGGAGAAGAGCATGGCAACCCACCCCAATATTCTTGCCTGGAGAATCCCATGGACAGAGGAGCCTAGTGGGCTACAGTTCATAGGGTCACAAAGAGGTTATACACATGATTGAGGTGTATAACAAATTGGACAGCCTAAGAGAAATAGCTGGATCTTGGAATCATAACAACTTTCTAAGACTGAAGAAATAGAATATCTAAATCAACAACTTGTACAGAGATTGAAATAGTAATCAAAAATTTCCTCCAAACCAAAAGTGCAGGACTTTACCAGTGAATGCTACCAGACATTCAAAGATTTAATACCTATACTTCTCAAACTATTCTTAAAAATTGAAGAGGAGTGAACACTTCCTAACTCATTTTATGAAGCCAACCTCACCATCATACCAAAACCAAAGACAACACACACACACGCACGAACACACACATTACCAGTCAATGTCTCTGATGAACACAGATGCAAAAATCCTAAACAAGATATTAACACACCAAATTCAACAATATGAGAAAATGATCATATACCATGATCAAGTAGAATTTATTTTAAGGATGCAAAGATGGTTCAAACCAATCAACATGAGACACTGCGTTAATAAAATAAAGGATAAAAACCATATGGTAAAAAGCAATCTCAGAAGATGCAGAAAAATTTGACAAGATTCAATATACATTTGATAAAAACTCTCAATAAAGAGTATAGAAGGAACATACCTTAGTATGATAAAGGCCCTGTATGAAAACACACAGCTAACATCACACTCAATGGTGAAAATTTGAAAGTTATTCCTTTCAGATCAGGACCAAGTCAAGGATGCCCACTCTTGCCACTCCTATTCAACATAGTATTGGCAGTCCTAGTCAGAGCAGTTAGGCAAGAAAAATAAATAAGAGGCATCCATGTTGAAAAAGATGTAAAACTATTCCTATTTGCAGATGACATGATTTTATGTATAGAAAACCCTAAAGACGCCACCAAAAAGCTAGTAGAAATAAAAAACAAGTACAGTAGAGTTGTAGGATACAATATCAATATACAAAAATTTGTAACATTTTTATATGCTAACAATGAGCTATCAGAGTGAAAAGACAACCCTCATAATGAGAGAAAATAATAGCAAATGGAAACAACTGACAAAGAATTAATTTCCAAAATATACCAGCAGCTCATACAACTCAATATCAGAAAAACAACCCAATCAAAAAGTGGGAAAAAGACCTAAAGAGACATTCCTCCAAAGAAGACATACAGATGGCTAACAAATACATGAAAAAGTACTCAACATCACTTGTTATGAGAGAAATGCAAATCAAAACTATAATGAGATACCACCTCACACCAGTTAGAATGGCCATTATCCAAAAGTCTACAAACAATAAATGCTGGAGAGGGTGTGGAGGAAAGGGAACCCTCTTGCATTGCTTGTGGAAATGTAAATGGATGCAGCCACTATGGAAGACAGTATGGAGAGCCCTTAAAAACTAAGAATAAAGCCACCACATGACCCAGTAATCTGACTCCGAGGCATATACCCCGAGGAAACAGAACACTGAAAAAGGCACATGTACCCCAGTGTTCACTGCTGCATTATTTACAGTAGCTAGAACATGGAAGCAGCCTAGATGTCCGTCGACAGATGAATGGACAAAGGAACTGTGGCACATATATGCAGTGCAATAATGCTGAGCCATTAAAAGGAATGCATCTGAGTCGGTTCTGATGAGGTGGATGGACCTAAAACCTATTATACGAAAGAGTGAAGTGAGTCAGAAAGAGAAATATAAATATCATGTATTGATGCATATATATATGGAATCTAGAAAGATGATACTGATGTATTTATTTTCAGTGCAGCAATGGAGAAACAGACATAGAAAACAGACCTAAGGACACACAAGGAGGGGAGGAGGGGGAGGGGGAGAGGTACGGAGAGAGTAACATGGAAACTAACAATACCATATGTAAAATAGATAGCCAACGGGATATGCTGTATGACTCAGGGAACTCAAACAGGGGCTCTCTGACAGTCTAGAAGGGTGGGATGGGGAGGGAGATGGAAGGAAGTTTTGGGAGGGAGGGGATATGGGTGTACTTATGACTAAATCTTGATGTATGACAGAAAAACCACAAAATTCTGTAAAGCAAATAGCCTTCAATTAAAAAACTAAAGTGGCAAAAAAAATTCCCATTCACAAAAAGAACAAAATACCTAGAAATAAATTTAACCAAGGAAGTGAAAGACCTATACTCTGAAAATTAAAAGACATTGTTGAAAGAAATTGAAGAAGACACCAAAAAAAAAAAGAAGAAGAAGAAGAAGAAGAAGAAAAGTATTCTGTGCTCATGAATTGGAAGAATTAACATTGTCAAGTGTCCATGTTGCCTAAAGCAATCTACTGATTCAGTGGAATCCTTATCAAAACCCCAAGGACATTTTTCACAAAAACAGAACCAAAAATTCTAAAACATACATGGAGCCACAGAAGGCCCTGAATAGCCAAAGCTCTCAAAGACAAAAAAGAGCAAAGCTGCAGGTGTAACACCTCCTGACTTCAAACTATATCACAAAGTCATAGTAATCAAAATAACATGATACTGACAGGAAAACACACACATATATATCAGTGGAACTAAATTGACAGTCTAGAAATAAATCCACCCTTATATGAACAATTAATTTACATTAAGAACATACAATGGAGAAAGGATAGTGTCTTCAACATTATTAATTATTAGAAAAATGAAAATCAAAACCAAATGAAATAGTACCTCAAACCTATCAGAAAGAATATTTTCAAAAAGGCGAGAAATGACAAATGTTGGTGAGGAGGTGGAGAAAGGAATCCTCTTGCACTGTTGGTGGGAACCTGAATTGGTCCAGCCAGCATGGAAGACAGAATGGAGATGCCTCCTTAGATTAAGGATAGAAGTACCATATGATTCACCTATCCCATTTCTGGCTATATTCCATTTATGACTATGAAAAATGAATATGAAAGAATGTTTTCAAAGAATATGAAAACAGTAATCAAAAAAGATATTTGCACCCCCATATTCACTGAGGCAGTATTTATGATATCAAGATACGGAAACAACTTAAATGCCCATTATGGGATGAATGGATAAAGGTGGTGTTATATAGGTATATATATATTACCATAAAAAAGAGGAAATCATGCCACTTGTCACAACATGGATGGACCTTGAGGGCATTATATCATGTGAAATAAAAGGAGAAAAACAATTGCTGTATGAGTCAGCACTGATGTGTCCTGTGGGGTCAGCTGTGGATCAGTTCAGCAAGCATCTGTGTGTCTCCGGGAGGCGGGAGGGAATACATAGTAGGCAGAGGAATGAAAAGGGAAAATGCAGAATTGAACTTTGTAGACTGGGCAGGTTTATAGCAACAGCCCAAGTGATTTGCACACCTGGGAATGTGTTACCCCAGAAGGTAGAGGAAGCCCATGAGATGCGGGAAAGGAAATCTCAAAAGCGCCAGGTGCGTCAAGAGTGGTGCCACTCTTTATGAAACAGGAAAGGATGGGTAAAGCAGTTGTGGAGGGATGGGAAGGGGTCCATTCATCTTAAATGTGGACCATTTCCAGGGCCAGGGTCAGAGTCTCTACCCGAGGCATCTCCCCACAGCCTGGGTGCCTCTGGAGAAAAGGAACTCATGGTCTTGGGGCACAAAGGGACAGTCGTGCAGAGGAAATGCTTCCAGCCTGGCGCTGAGAAGCCTGGAGGAAACAGACGCTGTGATGTGGGCATTCCAGCCTGCACACCCACACACCCCAACCCCTCAGCTGTAACCTTTGAAGCAAGTGTGCATCCTCAGTCGTGTCCGGCTTTGCAACCCCATGAACTGTAGCCCACCAGGCTCCTCTGTCCAGGGGATTCTCCAGGCAAGAACACTGGAGTGGGTTGCCATTTCCTTCTCCAGGGGATCTTCCAGATCCAGGGATGGAACCCTCCTTTCTTGCCTCACTGGCAGGGGGACTTACCACTCTTTACCACGAGTGCCACCTGGGACATTGGCAGCTGGTATTAAGCCAGCCCAGGGTGTCTCTTCTTTTGGTCTTCCTCCATTATTTTGTCCCAAGAATCTCTGAGAATCCCATGTCCTGAGAATCATTCATGAAATTAGAAGTGTGTGATGTCAGAGTTGGGAAGATGTGACCTGGGGGAAACAGGACCCACCTGTGGGTCCCCACTGAGTTAGTGGCTGACCTGGTTCTAGGCCCTGCACCTCCAGTTCCCCGCTGGTCCCTCCCTGGCCTTGCTACCCGCTGGGCAGTCCATCAGGACCTCATGGATCAGACGCATTAAGAGAGCCTGGCAGTTGGTTAGAGATGCAGAATCTTTTTTCAGTCTTATGAAATGTGAATTTTCATAAAATTCTGAGTCACACTGAAGTTTGCCAAGTGCTTCTCTGAGGAGCAGTTCTTAAACTTTAGGGAGTACTAGAACCCCCTGGAATGCCTGTTAAAACACAGACAGCTGAGCCCACCCTCAGATTTTCTCTTTTATCTATTATTTTGGTGGCTCTGTGGTAAAGGATCCACCTTAATGCACAAGACGTAGGAGTCAGAGGTTCGATCCCTGGATCAGGAAGTTCCTCTGGAGTAGGAAGTGGCAATCCACTCCAGTATTCTAGCCCGGGAAATCCCACGGACAGAAGAGCCTGGTGGGTCACGGTCCGAGGGGTCGCAAGAGTCGGACATGACTGAGCCCACACACAGAGTGAGGGTAAGGAAGATATTTCTGATTGTATTCTGGATGGGGCACGTATAAGGCTACTCCAGACGATCAGCAAAGAAGCATTCAACTCCTTTTACGCATTCGAAAAAAGAGAGCGAGAAACACACAAACACACATACACACAAAGCCATTAAATGACTTCCCCAAAGGTATAGCATGAAAAACACACTGAACTCAGCATCAGTGCCCAAAGGATCAAAGGCTTTCAGGGAGAAACCATCCCCAACAAGACAAAATCTGGTACTAATTTAACTCCACGCTTGGCCATTCACAAAATTACAGGCAGTGCCAAAACTTTAAAGCACTCTGACCCAAAAGTGCAGTTTTTAAGTCCATTTCTTCAAGTCCAAAATGCCTCCAAAACATTCAGGACTGATTGGGCATCTGAAAATTAGTGCATTTCTTTGAAAAGTATCATGATGTGGGGCTCTTTGCCAGGCTAGTCAGTAAAATCCAGTTTCACCCACAAGATACCTGAAATACCATTTACCTCTCTGAAAGTGTCTTTTAAGGGAGATTGCATTTAAACTTCTAATTCAAAGCAAGCATGTGACACCAGACTTCTTCATAATTGTTTCACACTGTTTTATTTCTTTTTTTTATTTTAAGAATGTTCCTTTTTTAAGATTTTTTTTTTAACGTGGACCATTTTAAAAGCCTTTGTTGAATTTGTTATAATATCGCTTCTGTTCTATGTTTTGGTTTTTTGGTCGTGAGGCATGTGGGATCTTAGTTCCCTGATCAGGGATTGAACCGACCACCCCTGCACTGGAAGGCAGATTCTTAACCACTGGACCACCAGGGAGGTCCCTCCTCACACTGTCTTCATTGCTTGATTACTTGCCTGTCTTCCTCCCTCAAAGGTAAGAAAGTAGGAACCGTGGGTCTCTTTTTTCATCATTGTATCCCTAATGTGATGCCTGACACATAAAGATATGTGACAAGTGAACAAGTGGTTTCTGTTTCTTGGGCCTGGACTGCTCTCTGATGGGCTGAGTCTTCTGTCCAGTTGTAAAGCCATGCCTCCCTGGACGGCGTTACTATGCTGCTTTGCTCTCTCCTGGATTCCTCGCTCTGTGAGAAGCCAGCTGACGTGCTGGGAGACTGTTCGAGCAGCCCTGTGCAAAGATCCACATGGTGAGGAACTGAGATCCACCAGCCAACAGCCATGGCGCTGGGCCACTGTAGAAGCAACACCAGCCCCAGTCAAACCTTCAGATAAATGCATCCCTGGTTGACGATGAAACTACGGCTTCAAGAAAGACAGTGGGTCAGAAACACCGCACTAACACACTCCGGAATCCTGAATTCTAGCAGACACTGTGTGAGGTGGTACACATTTATTCTTGCTCCAGTACACTAAGTTTAGGTATATTTTATTGCATCAGTTCAGTTCAGTCATGTCCAACTCTTTGGGACACCATGGACTGCAGCACGCCAGGCTTCCCTGGAGCCTGCTCAAACTCATGTCCATTGAGTTGATGATGCCATTCTCTGTCATCCCCTTCTCCTCCTGCCTTCAATCTTTCCCAGCATCAGGGTCTTTCCCAATGAGTCAGCTCTTCACAGCAGGTGACCAAAGTATTGGAGCTTCAGCTTCAGTCCTTCCAATGAATATTCAGGACTGATTTCCTTTAGGAAATTGCATACTCTGTTGCATAGCTGTAAATAACCAATATACTTCCTATAAACAAGAGAATGAAACAAACCAGTGCTATCAAATTGTTTGTAGGTTGCTCCTTGATGAAGGCTCTGAACCTAAGATTTGCCATTTTTACGTTACAGGAGATTAACAGGTATTCAGGTTAAAGACTAGCCTCAGCATTGACTTTTTCTCCTTAAGACAGCTTTTCTAGGAGACTAGATCTTAAAAGTTCTCATTATAAGAAAAAAATTCTAACTCTGAGTCATGATGGATGTTAACTAGACTTGTGGTGAGCATATCTCTCTGTATACAAATATTGAATCAGAAAACAATAAGAATTCCTTCCCATGGTGACTTGAAATAGATACTGGGGGTTTTGGCTTCTCATAGATGTTTTCCCTAGGACATATTTGTATTGAAAGAATGCTATGAGAATACTCATAATCGAATGAGACAGACAAAATACACGCAGGTGTGCGCACATACACAATATACCACACACACACACACACACACACTCACAGCTTCAACTTCAGACTGATCTGTAGGAATAAGTTCTTCAGCAAGGATTTCATTTCAAGGAGGAGCCGTCACTGATTTATCCTTGTGTTCTCAGAGTCTGAGACAATATTTGGAATACATTTGGCACAATCAAGACAAGAAATAGAGTTGGAATGGGTGTCTCCCTCTGCGGTTCTGCTGTTTAATCCAGTCTCCTGCTCCATCTAAAATGGTTTCAGGAACCAGCCAGGAAAAAGTCATAAACTGCAGAGCTTCTAGGTCCACTTTGGACAATCCTTAATGAGCGACTCTGGCTTCAGCCCAGGGAATCGAACCTCCTCCACTGTCAAAAGAAGGTAGAACCAGATGACACCCGAGGAACCTTCTAGTTCTTATCATGATCATACCAGGTCAGACCCAACATATAAATAACTACAGTTCATCAGAATGTCAGATGACAAACACGACAACCCACACAAAGCGGTCTGCAAAACTGCTCCTTATGCAAAGCTCCAAAGATTTTTAATGTGTTTTCTTAAGTGTCAGATTTGTTCACTCGAGAGTTGAAAAATATATTTAGTCACATGCACCAATTAAAAAAATAAACAGCATTCCTGATCTATTCATCAGAGCTGTTCTAGTCACTGCTAAAAATAAAGCCTTTACCCTGAGCTGCATCCAAGTCATAATAATTAAATACCAAGGAGCAGAAGCTTGAAAGGGCTGAGGTCTGATTTCATTCCAGATGTGCATTTTTCACTGAGTATCAAAGTCACAGAGTTTCTGTGGGGCAGCCAAGGCGGCTCAGTGCCAATCTGAGAATTTTCTTTGACCTACAGAAAGCTAACCTGCTGGACCTGAAATTCTGAGTGAGCTGAGCTCATCTTCCAGGGTTGCCTAATGTTTTAATGACCTCAAATTGACTTTAATCTACCTACGAACATATGTGTAATCACAGCGACATATCAGCCTGGAATAACTTTCATAATATGTCCATCTACTAGCAAGTCACATCGAAGACCAAGGCAATGAGGTATTTCCCGAAGACTAACCTTGTCCTCTGCCTCCCAACCCTCTCCAGTATAGCATGCCTTTCTGAGGTTAATAAGGCTACAAGGCCGTTTTCTACACTGGCTAGTTTTAGTACAGGCCAATGTAAAAGTGAAAGTTGCTCAGTCATGTCTGACTCTTTGCTACCTCATGGACTATGTCTATGGAATTCTTCAGGTCAGAATACTGGAGTGGGTAGCCTTTCCTTTCTCTAGAGGATCTTCCCAACTCAGGGATTGAACCCAGGTCTCCCGCATTGCAGGCGAATTCTTTACCAGCTGAGCCATCAGTACAGGTCAAGGAGGGAAACATTTTCTCTCCTGAGGTACTTGGAGAAAACCATCTTTGAGGATTATGTACCATTTTAAAAACAATTCCAAATGTCGGTGAGGCTGTTTGTCTGTTAAGATAGATGTGTGAAACATTCAACTTGGCTGCTTATAAAGCTTAATTCAATAAATATTGATCATTTTCAACATTAAGGGCATGCAAAAGAAGGAGAAAAAGATGAAGGAAACAACAGAGATGAATGGAAGAAGGAAGAAGGAAGAATAAGAGGGTAACGGAAAAACAGGAGTAATGGACTCAAGTGATGGAAGAACAAGGAGAAAAAAGGAAACAGTATTTTATCTGCCTTACCTCTTCTCCTTAACAAGCAACGAGTTCCCTGTGGCAAGAGTTTAACAGATAGCAATGACGAGATGTACCTAGAAAATTTCCCAATTCCAGCCCAACCTGATCTTCTCGGAGGAGTCTGCCCAAGGTCACATGAGGTCAATGACTAGAGCCGTGTGCTGTGCGTCCTCCCTCCATCCACTCAACCTAAGGGAACTCAGTTGTTGTTGAATTATTGAAGGAGCCCCAGATGATGCTTTAAACAATCACACAACAGTCCTGATCCATCTTAAGAAATTTTTTTTAAAAATTGGTAAATTTGTTGGAGACAGGTGAAATTTCACCAAGGATGAGTGTTTTCCCAGCCTGCTAGGGTAGCTGAGAATCACCAGCCAGTATTCTTCAAAATCTGTGTGAGCCCAGAGCATCTCAGAAGGCCACCATCTGCCCAGATGTCTCGAGGACACGGTGCCCCTCCGTCACTGCTTCAGGGAAGTCGAGTGTGTGGGGTCACCATAGCAGGACAGCACGCATGCATTTGTATTTTCTCTCTATAGATTTTTCTTCCTTCCCGCTTCTAACTGGTAGCCAGTGTTGTGTCTTGCCTTCACGGGTTTTAGAAAGTGGAAAATCTAGAGCTGTGTTTCTTATCGTTGATGAAGCCTAAATTAGTTGATGAGATTAAGCTAGGGGTCTGAAAAGAGTGACAGAGACAGGGAGTGCCTTTAGGACAGCAAGATGGGGGCAAGAGGAAGAGGCATGTGGCTTCTGTCCGACCTGGGCCTCGGTCTCTGTGGTTTTCCATGGAGGAGGCCAGAGCTCAGAGGGGACACCTGTGAGGTACAGAAGGACTCTGGTCCTAGGACCCACAGGAAACTTGGGGCAGAGACAGTGGGCATCTCAGGGGAACTGGTGGCCCCTGGGTCTAGGGGCTTCTCTACACTTTGATGCTATTTCACACAGGTATCCAGGGCCACCTGTGTGATTTGTGTCCTGCACAAAGTTGCCTGCGACAAGAAGTAGCTGGATTCCGGCCTTCATTTAGCTCACCAAGCTATGCCCCATGGCACAGGTGTACCTCCAACAAGAAGAGCTGCCCTTTCCCAGCAGCCACAAAAGTGCCATATGGCCTGGCAGTGACCCTGCTGGTACCTTAGCCCTGCCCGAGAGACAGTGCATCTCCAATGACTAGGCATCAATTTCCCATCGCTAGAGGACGATGAGGGGCTTCCCTGGTGGCTCAGTGGTAAAGAACCCACCGGCCAGGGCAGGAGACACAAGAGATGTGGATTTGATCCCTGGTTTGGAAAGATCCCCGGGAGAAGAAAATGGCAACCCACTGCAGTATTCTTGCCTGGAAGATCCCATGGACAGAGGAGCCTAGCGGCCACAGTTCATGGACTCACAAAGAGTCTAACATGACTTAGTGACTAAAACAAAAGCCACAGAGGAGTATGGGAGGCGCTTGCAGCTGGACGTAGGTGCTTAAAGAAAGAAAGCAGTGGAGTACCAGCTGTAGACAGAAATTCATACCCTCTACAGTGGACACCGCGGCCAGCCTGTTTCACATCCCAGTCCCAGGCCAGCAAGCCTGTCTATGTCTCAGAAGTGCGTCATCCAGAGGCCATGTTCCTGTAGACACACAACAGGAGGTGCAGATGCCTCATTAGGTCTCACTCCCAGGGAGGCAGCCATGGAGACTTATTAGATGTGACTCCACCTGGGTAAATTAGATGCCCTCAGACCCACCCTGGAGGCCAGCAGCTGGGATGAGGGTGGAAGCCCGTCTCCCATGAAAGCAGTGCCGTGTCCAGGAGGCAGTTCTGTGTATCCTGAGGCACACATGGGGCTGCC
>SJYX01006723.1:66438-149502 GCA_006410675.1 Oreotragus oreotragus | reverse complement strand
GGCGGGGGTGGGTGGGGGGTGGTGCAGGGCGGCGCTTCCCTGATGGTTCAGTCAGTAAAAAAAATCTGCCTGCAATACAGAAGACCCAGGTTCAATCCTTGGGCCAAGAAGATTCCCTGGAGAAGGGAATGGCTACCCACTCCAGTATTCTTGCCTAGAGAATTCCATGGACAGAGGAACTTGGTGGGCTACAGTCCTTGGGGTCTCAAAGAGTTGGACATGAATGAGCAACTAACACACATAGTCGATTAACAACGTTGTGATAATTTCAGGTGGACAGAGAAGGGACTCAGCCATACATATACATGTATCCATTCTCCCCCAAACTCTCCTCCCACCCAGGCTGGCACAAAACGTTGAGCTGAGTTTCCTGTGCTCAACACAGTAGGTCCTTGATGGTTACCCATTTTGAAGATAGCCGTGTGCACCTGTCCATCCCAAACTCCTTAAATATTCCTCTCTAGCACCTAGCAACCATAAGTTGGTTTTTCTGTGGGTCTTTTTCTGTTTCCTAAGTAAGTTCATTTGTATCATTTCTTTTTAGATTCCACATAAAAGGGATGTCATAAGATATTTCTCCTTCTCTGTCTGACTTCACACGCTGTTTTTGTTGATGTGATTAAATATCCCTTTTGAGTTGTATCTGAGTTTTGGCAGGAGGTTGGGCGTGATCTCAAACTAAGCTGAGATCTCATTACTATGATCCACTTGTACTAATAAAACTTCATCCTTGATGTTGCATGCAGTGACCCCTTGGTAACATCAAGGCAAAGATCCAGGGTGTCACAGGGGTCCCCCCAGGAAGCAGAAGCTAGAGACACCCTCACTGACTACAACACCCAGAAAGAATCCACTCTGACCTGACCCAGGGAAAATAACGTCCAAACTCTCCAATTCCTTTCGGCCTGAGGGGGAAAATGCATTTAAAAAGAAAACCTAATTCGATTCATCGCCAACAAAGCAAATTCAGATACGAAGAATCAGCTAAGTTTTTCTTCTGCTCTTTCAGCCACTTCTGGCGCTTCTTACAAAGCCACATCAGACAAGTGAAACCCCCAATGAATAAGCAGAAGTGAGTTTACATTAGGCCAATGAAAACAGCACACGCTAATTCTGGAAACTCACATGAGGTCACTTTGGCTTCATCCTCTGTCTCTTTATGTAAAGCAAACAAACGCCTTCTTTTGTTTGCTCTGTTCTGTGACTAGATGCTGCTGGTTGACTGTGTCCAAAGAAAGCTGGTGGGATTAGGAAATGCCCACTCTGCTTAAAACTGCAACCTCAGTCCACTACTGCAGCCCCTACTTACAGAGAGTGTTCCTAGGGTGCAGAAGCCTTTGAGCATCCAAAACCAAGGAGCATCCGAGAAGGGAAAAGTAAGAGGGACCACATGCCCAAGACCACGAGTGGAAATTGACACCCAGATAAAAGGCCCTGGGTCTTCTTCACAAAGGATGCTGAAAACAAGACCAATTATGCGCGAGGGCAGGGTGTCCCAGGTTTCAAAGCACTTTCTCATTTCATTTGCTCCTCACACAGGCTCTGAGAGGTTGTTTGGGCAGGTGTTATGCCCATTTTACAGACGAGAAACTGAGGCTGAGAAAAAGCACAAGACTTGTGTGAAATCCTGTGGCCAGTATAGAAAAATAGAGGCTTTGATGCAAATCCCAGTGTCCTTCCTGCTGTTCCCATGAAGGATGATGGTGGCGGGAAAGACAGGATGCAGTTGTGGGTAAACTCGGCCCTAGGTTCTGATTGAGAAATGACTGCTCGCTCCTGCCTGGGTTGGGCAGCCCCCCTTGTGACCAGGGCACTGGAGGGAAGAACACTGTGCCGAGGGCACGTGGGCAGTGGTCCCTGGAGACACCTGGAGGCGGAAAGGCACCGGCCCCACTGGAGTGGCTCACCTTGGATCAAGCACCTCAGGCTGCATGGAACTCGTTATCCTAGGGGCCTGTTCCAGTGGAGAATTAAGAGGTCAGGGAAGGCTTTGAGTAATGATATGGTCAATTGATGCAAATTGGATTATTAAGAAGGGAGCCAGGACTCTGAGGGCTTTTCCCCTTGTGCTTGGGGGTGATGCCGGGAGGAGGGACTCAGACACTAATCCTCAGATAGGCTGATAGGGGCTGAACCAAAGGGGAGTTTTCTGTGCAGACCATTTTTGTGGTTTTGATAAATAATCCCCTGGGAACAATTGAAAACACTTTGGCGCTAGGACAGGGCTGACATCAGTGATAGAATCCTAACTCTTTTTTTTTCTTCCATTCCTACTTTTGAGTCTTTGGAATACAGCCTTTGGAACAGATTCATTTACAGCCTTTTGGAATAGATTCATTTCTGACTAATTTTAAAAAGAGAAACAGAATAGTAAGACTTCCATGAGTCACATTTCCAATAGGCTATGCTCGCCTCATAGCATGTATGGTTTGCTAAGTTGCTTCAGTTGTGTCTGGCTCGCTGTGATCCCATGGACTGTAGCCCGCCAGGCTCCTCTCTCCATGGGATTCTCCAGGCAAGAATACTGGAGTGGGTTGTCATGCCCTCCTCCAGGGGATCTCCTGAGTCAAGGATAGAATTAGCATCTCTTATGTCTTCTGCATAGGCAATGTATGGTCTGGATCTTTCTCAAGGTCTTTACCTTCAATGTCAGTTTCTTTCTTTCATATATATATATACACACACACACATATACAATCTAGTATAAATTTCTTTGCACCAGGGAGATTCTTATGCACTGATTTTTTTTTTTTTTAATACCCAAGACCACGAGTGGAAATTGACACCCAGATAAAAGGCCCTGGGTCTTCTTCACAAAGGATGCTGAAAACAAGACCAATTATGCACGAGGGCAGGGTGTCCCAGGTTTCAAAGCACTTTCTCATTTCATTTGCTCCTCACACAGGCCCTGAGAGGTTGTTTGGGCAGGTGTTATGCCCATTTTACAGACGAGAAACTGAGGCTGAGAAAAAGCACAAGACTTGTGTGAAATCCTGTGGCCAGTATAGAAAAATAGAGGCTTTGATGCAAATCCCAGTGTCCTTCCTGCCGTTCCCATGAAGGATGATGGTGGCGGGAAAGACAGGATGCAGTTGTGGGTAAACTCAGCCCTGGGTTCTGATTGAGAAACGACTGCTCACTCCTGCCTGGGTTGGGCAGCCCCCCTTGTGACCAGGGCACTGGAGGGAAGAACACTGTGCCGAGGGCACGTGGGCAGTGGTCCCTGGAGACACCTGGAGGCGGAAAGGCACCGGCCCCACTGGAGTGGCTCACCTTGGATCAAGCACCTCAGGCTGCATGGAACTCGTTATCCTAGGGGCCTGTTCCAGTGGAGAATTAAGAGGTCAGGGAAGGCTTTGAGTAATGATATGGTCAATTGATGCAAATTGGATTATTAAGAAGGGAGCCAGGACTCTGAGGGCTTTTCCCCTTGTGCTTGGGGGTGATGCCGGGAGGAGGGACTCAGACACTAATCCTCAGATAGGCTGATAGGGGCTGAACCAAAGGGGAGTTTTCTGTGCAGACCATTTTTGTGGTTTTGATAAATAATCCCCTGGGAACAATTGAAAACACTTTGGCGCTAGGACAGGGCTGACATCAGTGATAGAATCCTAACTCTTTTTTTTTCTTCCATTCCTACTTTTGAGTCTTTGGAATACAGCCTTTGGAACAGATTCATTTACAGCCTTTTGGAATAGATTCATTTCTGACTAATTTTAAAAAGAGAAACAGAATAGTAAGACTTCCATGAGTCACATTTCCAATAGGCTATGCTCGCCTCATAGCATGTATGGTTTGCTAAGTTGCTTCAGTTGTGTCTGGCTCGCTGTGATCCCATGGACTGTAGCCCGCCAGGCTCCTCTCTCCATGGGATTCTCCAGGCAAGAATACTGGAGTGGGTTGTCATGCCCTCCTCCAGGGGATCTCCTGAGTCAAGGATAGAATTAGCATCTCTTATGTCTTCTGCATAGGCAATGTATGGTCTGGATCTTTCTCAAGGTCTTTACCTTCAATGTCAGTTTCTTTCTTTCATATATATATATACACACACACACATATACAATCTAGTATAAATTTCTTTGCACCAGGGAGATTCTTATGCACTGATTTTTTTTTTTTTTTAATCAAAGGACAATAGGGAAGCAAAAGGTGGAGAGGAGATGTGATAAAGTTGTAGGGACCAAGCAAATAGTTCTCCATACAAGACAAAACAGGGAAAACCCCAAGAAAAGGGCTCCCCCTGCATTATGTGCCTCGGTGATAAAAGCAAATGGAAAATTTAAATTAACTTGATGGAGAATCATTGTAAAGCAGTGATATTCCAATAAAAAATAATAAAAGAATAAAATGAATATCTACAAGGATATTTTGTATAGCCAATATTTTATAAAAACTATAAATGGAGTATAACCTTTAAAAATTGAATCACTATGTTGTACACTTGAAACTCATATAATACTGTAAATCAACTACAAGTCAATAACAATAAATAAATAAAAGATATTAAAATCTTTAAAAAGTAAATGGAAAGAAGGACACTGAACAGAAATCTAGGAGAACAGGAGTAAAGGGAAGTACTAAGTACCTTAGAGCTTCCCTGGTGGCTCAGTGGTAAAGAATCCGCCTGCAGTGCAGGGGACGTGGGTTCCATGCCTGAGGTGGGAAGATCCTCTGGAGAAGGAAATGTCAGTCTCCTCCAGTATTCTTGCCTGGAGAATCCCGTGCACAGAAGAGCCTGGCAGGCTACAGTCCATAGAGTTGCAAAGAGTCAGACACGACCGAGCAACTAAGCAACAATCAGTACCTTGGAGAAAAAAAGGATTGAAATCTGAATCATTCCAGTGGGGAACACCAAACCCAAAGCCAGGCACTCTGTGTATAACTAAGGAAGAAAGTTCAAGAGCGGATTAAAGAAAGTCCTAAAGACTGGGGTCATCGGTCTCTCCCCCAGATGATAAGCACTCAACCATCCAGCAAGTGAATGAGTCCAGACCCTCCAGCCCACCATCTCCCCCATCACAACCTTGTACATTCTTCTTCCCAAATTATCTCCCTATTAAGTAGGTCTGACACACACCACGCAGGCTCCCTGGACGGCCACAGTCTGAAATAAACAATGGTGAGGAAGGCTCCCGTGATACCCTCCGGTTCTAATCACCATAGGATTTCATGGTCCTTGTTAACTTGCTATCAGCAGCCACTGAGCTGAGTACCGCTTAGTCCAGTTAATCCCTCCCTGGACAGTAGGAAGGTTTCTCAAGTAAAAGCTGTAAATCTTGGCTGCTCCCACTCTGGGCGTCCAGCTCATTAGAGCAGCTAGAGATGCATGGAGCTTATAATGACAGATCGTCTGCCACACGTCTGACAGTGGGGTCCAGGCACTGTCTAAACACACCCCCAGTGGGGGGAGGAGCGTTTCCCTTCTTGGGATTCCAAGACCCGGAGATGGTCAGGAGAGGCTCCAGGTCAACTCTGCAAAACTCAGAGACATTCCTAAGGGTTCCGTGGTCCTCCCTCCTTCCCAGCGGAGAGGAACCAGGACACAAGACGTGCTTCCCCCGTGGGAGGCAGGTGGAGGCCCGGAAGATGGTTCCGAATCCCATGCTGGGGGGAGAAGGAATCTCTTGTGATCTGTTGACAGAAGACACAGCTGCTTTGTCACTACTCTCCTTCCCAGGATGTCGACACTGGAGCCGCCTCTCAGCTTCTCCCTCCGCTCTTTCTTCCTTGCTAATACCTGCATATACTTTCCCTATGATATCCGCCGCTCCCCCAACCCCAGCATTCCAGTCTCAGTTCAACTTCTTCACCTCTGATGGGAACTGGTGCCACTGCTTGGTTGTTGTTTTTTTTTAAGATTTTTTTTAATATGGGCCATTTGTTGTTGTTGATAAGTCTTTTAAAAATTTGTTACAATATTGCTTCTGTTTCATGTTTTGGGGTTTTTTGGGAGGCCATAAGGCATGTGGGGTCCTAGCTCCCTGACCAGGGCTAGAATGCACATCCCCTGTGTTGGAAGGTCAGGTCTTAAGCCCTGGACAGTCAGGGATGTCCCACCATTGCCTTCCCTCTCCCCTCTGCTCTCTCTCATCCCATCCTTCATGCTAACCTCTTCCTAAGGCGGAACTTTCTTCCCTTCTGGATCAACTTTGCAAACAGTGGCTCCTCTTCCCCTGCTTCTAAAATCTAAACACTTTGTTTTGGCATCAAAGGCTCTCCATCACCTGGCCCATGTAGATTTCCACTGTGCCGCCCACAGCGCTCCTGCAGATGGACTTTACCGCAGGAGTCCCCTGCGCCCACACCAGATTTCCCTGCCTTGTGTCTCTGCCTGGCTTTGCTCTCTCTCTCTGGCTTGTCTGTAGCCCCAGGTCACACAGGATTACTGTGCCCCTGAAACATAGTCTGAATTGAGATACACAGGTCCTGAAACATAGTAGGAAAGAATGAAAACAAATCTCACTTTTATAACCAAATCAACATGTGCTAAAAGATTTCCCAGACCGAACACAGAAAACGCTTTCCCCAGTAGCTCAGCTCCTGCCAATGCAGGAGACGTAGGTTCGATCCCTGGGTCGGGAAGATCCCCTGGAGAAGGAAATGGCAACCTACCAGTATTCTTGCCTGGAGAATCCCCATGGACGGAGGAACCTGGTGGGCTACAGTCCATGGGGTCACAAACAGTCGGACATGACTGAGTGACTAACTCACATGTTATATATTATTTTACTTATATATAAAATTGGGAGTGTGAAAGATTTATGTTAAGGAATCAGCTCATACAACGGTGGGGTGGTCATGTGTGAAATTGGTAGGGCAAGCTGGCCAGCTGGAAATTCAGGTAAGAATTCACATGGCAGTCATGGGGAGAATATCTTCTTTGGCAAACCTCAGTTTTTGCTTTTGAGGCCTTCAACTTAGAAAGCCTACCCATATTATAGAGAGAAATGTATTATAATCAGACTCTAAAGAGAGGGAAGGAGTTTCCACTTATAACCCTCAGCCCATGGGGGCAGGAGGAGAGGCGTGACTTTCGGGACCCACAAGCACAGATGAGTGATTGGCATGCATCGCCCCCCCAGTGTGCTTCCTCACCCCACTGGAGGGCTTCTGCCGCTCTCTCCTGGGCAGTCCCTCAGAGGTCTGGCCAGAGTCCATGCGTGGTCCCGTGTTTCTCTGAAACAGCCTGAGGAGACGTGTGTCAATTGCTTGGAGCTATGACCACAGCCCACTCCCCCCCAACTCCACTTCCTGACGCCCACTCGCTGCCTCACACCTGAGCATCCAGTGTTCATCCCATCGCCTAGATTTGAGTGTCCTGGAATACAGTTTCCCAAGATTCCTAACATCTTGATCTCTGCTTTGCTGGTCTCAGTATTCTCTCTTCTGGGGAAAAAAAAAATGTTGTGTGGAAAGGGAAATTAACAGTTGATGAGTTCTAACAACAGAATCAGCACTGGTGCATTTTCAATTAATCCCAACAGCCTCTGAAGCTCAGGGAGGCAAAGTAACTCTATTAGTCTGAACTGTTTTCCATGGAAATGATAGAAACCTAACTTAAACTAGGGAAACTCGAAAATGATATGTTGTCTCCATAGCTGAAAAGTCCAAAGACGGAGCAGATAGATCAGGCCAGGCTGACCCAGCATTTCAGAGGAGGCCCTGGGAATTTGTGACTTTCTGTTTCTCAACTCTGTTTTCCTTTGTGCCAGCTACATTGATAAAAGTGGCAGAAAAAGCCACTGGAGCCCTAAGTTTGCATTGTCCAAACAGCTGGCAGTCCAAGCAAATGGTAATAATAACAATAATGATGTCTCCTTTCTTAAAAGTTCCTACAAAATCCCTATAGCGGGTTCTCGTTAGGCCAGAGTGGATCCCATGACTATTTTGGAGAAAGGATAGGGTTAGCCTCCCCAAGACCACATGGCTTAAAAATGGGGAAGGATGTTTTCCCCAAACAGAAAATATGTGTTCCCCAAACATATTTTTAAATGTGTTTATCGTCCTCCTCTTTTAGGTCTTGTAGAAAGAACTGATGCTTTTGAACTGTGGTGCTGGAGGACTCTTGGGATGCCCTTGGATAGCAAGGAGATCAAACCAGTCAATTCTAAAGGAAATCAACCCTGAATATTCGTTGGAAGGACTGATGTTGAAACTGAAGCTCCAATATTTTGCCAACCTGATACAAAAAGCCGACTCACTGGAACAGACCCTGATGCCAGGAAAGATTGAGGGCAGGAAGAGAAGGGGGTGGCAGAGGGTGAGATGGTTGGATGGCATCACTGACTCAATGGACCTGAGTTTGAGCAGGCTCTGGGGATTGGTGATGGACAGGGAAGCCTGGCGTGCTGCAGTCCCTGGGGTTGCAAAGAGCTGGACACGACTTAGCGACTAAATGAGAACAAATCATCCTTCTCAAGACAAAGAGGGAGATTGACTGGGGAATGACTCCCATACCAGGGGCCACAGAAAGGACTGCAGCTAATATTGTAAGACTCTCCATTATACATATTTTTAAAGCACTCACTTTCCATTTGACACATGTTCTTGTGGCTGGGTGGTCATATCTTGGTACCTGCCCATCTCTGTTCTGAAAATCACTACCAGCCATTAGCAAAGGATTTTAAAGACTGGCTCTGGAGTGGGGCGAGGCAATGGGGCAAAAAGAGTTAGCCTCATTACAAGATTTAAATTAGAGCATCCAAACTCAAACTTCCTTTATCCCATTTCAAATATTTGCTCTGCGAAACAGTGTTCTCTTGTGATGCGACAAGTAGAAAAGTTTTCATGATCAAATAAGGTTTGGAAATTAACACTTTATATCCTCCTTCTTAAAGGCTTCCCCAAACTATGGGAACTTCTTCAAAGAGGAACCAGTTGAACTCTTTTGATGCAATGTTTACAAATTGCTCTGTTTTCAAAGCACTCTTTATAAGAGACAAATATTAACATCTTCAGAACAAAATGATACATAATGAGAAATACTGATCTGAGGGAGTACCAGTATACCAAGGCCTTGGGTTTTTGGATAGTTCAGCAGGTAAAGAATCCACCAGCAATGCAAGAGACATGAGAGACTCGGGTTTGATTTCTGGGTTGGGAAGACCACTTGGGAGAGGAAGTGGCAATCCACTGTAAAATTTTTGCCTTAAAAATCCCATGGACAGAGGACCTTGGTGGACCACCGTCCAAATGATTACAGAGTTGGACACGACTGAGCAACTAAGCATGGCATGGCATGGATCAAGTTGAGCATATGGATGAAGCTCTCCAGTAGATTCAAGTCTTTGGGTAACACCTAAGGATTATTGTTTTTGTTCAGTGGCTAAGTTGTGTCTCACTCTTTGTGACTCTGTGAACTGCAGCACTCCAGGCTCTCCTGTCCTTCAGCATCTCCCAGATTTATTTTTACCTGATGGTGATGCTGCAAAGGTGTGGGTGATGCAAGAGGAAGGAAAGCAAAGGGAGGGGAGGCATTCTCCTGCCTGCTGAGTGTCTGAGAGGCAGCAAAGCAAGGGCAGAAGGAAAGGAACCCCCTTTTCCCTCCTGGAAAGAGAAAACACAAACACCTGGGTTGTCACCTTGAGAACTACCTTGTCCAAATCTAGACTTCACCTGCAACATCGATCACAAAGGCTTACATTTTCACTCAAAGTCATTCTTCTCTCTGTATGTCCATGGGCCTAATTAAAACCAGACCCCAAGCTGTATGTAAGCTGTGATGAAAATAGTCCTCATTTACCTACAGGATTCTTGGGACCAAGAATAATTCAGGAAACCAAATATGTGTGTGAAGATGAATGAACAAGGATATTCATCGCCTCATTACTTGGAAGAAAACTGCTCAGTGATATGGAAATAGTTAAATACATTACAGTGTATTTGTATTATATATTGCACCTATTTAGACTTATTGATCCTGCAGAATGTATAATGGAATGGGAAACTGTTTATAGAAGTATATGCCATGTAAAAAGCAGGATAAATGTACACAATACAACTCCAATTTGACAAAAAAAGGGATGTGTTTAAAATATGTGTGTGTGTGTGTGTGTGTGTGTGTGTGTGTGTGAGTGTGTACATCTGTATACACACATTTGCTCCTACACATGTCTATTGGGAAATACTCTTAAAAGGTTAACTGTGTTTTTGTCTCTGTGGTAGAACTGTGGATATATTTATTTATTATTTATACATTTCCTAATCTTCTAACTTTTCTGCAGAAAGTCTCGATCATTTTTATAAATGGAGAAAAAAAACTCATCATAAAAGATACGAAACCCCCATTCTGCCCGGGATCAGATTCTCTTATCTCGATATGCACTAAAAATAACGGGCTTCACCCAAGGATCAAGTGTCTCTGAAATACTCCCACCAGGCTTCCTTCCTGCTCCCCATTCTGTTGTTTGTTATTGTTCAGTCGCCCAGTCGTGTCCAACGCTGCATGCCCATGGGCTGCAGCATGCCAGGCTTCCCTGTCCTGCACCATCTTCCAGAGTTTGCTCAAACTCATGTCCATTGAGTTGGTGATGCCATCTCACCATCTCATCTTATGCCACCCACTTCTCCTCCTGCCCTCAACCTTTCCCAGCATCAGGGTGAAAACCCAAATGAAGATAATGGGAGAAAAGTCACACAGAGCTGCCATGTCAGCTCCTGTTTTCCATCCAGATAATGCTTTGTGGGCAGAGGGGAACAGAAGGCATGGGCCACTTCCACTGGCCGTCTCAGTTTTGCACACTGGGTCCCTTTCTGCTCATGTGCCTGGATGGCCAAGATGCCGTGTTCATGTTCTTCTGCCGCAGCGTCCACCTGGCACGAGCCACCTGGCTGATGTTACCCGCACGTAACGAGTGATCCCAAGCAGAGTCACAGTGTGGAAGCCACCTGGCAGTGCTGCAGGTTTCATGAATACCCTTGGGAAGAAAGGAACTTGCTCTGCGTTCCCTGAGACCTGTGGTCTTTCAGGATCGCTGTCTTGAATCTCATCGCTTGAAAAGCATCCTGCAGCTCCCTTCTCCACCCCCAAATCACATGCCAGCTGCTGGCAAACACCCGTGTCCTGAGGAATGGTCTAGTGGTCACCCCACAGACTTTTCTGGCCTATTTGATTGATCCCAACTGGTTACTTGGGAGGAGAAAAGTGGGTGTCCCATAGTTGGGCAGTGGGTTGACGTCCATTGCCCTGAAGCAGAGCTGGATACTGCAGAGTGACAGCTGTGTGTGTGATCAGGAGATTCTCCACTGGAAGCAACGCATCACCTGGAAGGGTGAGGAGGGGTCGGAGGTGCAGCTGGAACAGATGCAGAGCAGACAAGAAACACACCAACAAACAAAAAAGCCTTTCAGATCATACTGAAAGCAGTCAGTCTGTTTTCATTCACAGACAGCACGATCATCTACATGTAAAATTCAATGAAATGTACAAAAAGCGCCAGCTCAGTGGACATGAATTTGAGCAAACTCTGGGAGATAGTGAAGGACAGTGAAGCCCGGTATGCTGCAGTCCATGGGGTCGCAAAGAGTCACGACCTAGCAACTGAAAACACACAAAGCTACTAAACTAGTACGTGAAGGATACAAGCTTGATATACACAAATCAGTTGTATTCTGTATAACCATGAGCAATCAAAAGGGAAATTAAAAACATCCTTTAAACTATCACCAAAAAATATGAAATACTTCAGGGTAAATCAGACACAGTAAGTGTGAGAAGTTTATACCGAAAACTTCTTGCTGNTGGAAAGAGAAAACACAAACACCTGGGTTGTCACCTTGAGAACTACCTTGTCCAAATCTAGACTTCACCTGCAACATCGATCACAAAGGCTTACATTTTCACTCAAAGTCATTCTTCTCTCTGTATGTCCATGGGCCTAATTAAAACCAGACCCCAAGCTGTATGTAAGCTGTGATGAAAATAGTCCTCATTTACCTACAGGATTCTTGGGACCAAGAATAATTCAGGAAACCAAATATGTGTGTGAAGATGAATGAACAAGGATATTCATCGCCTCATTACTTGGAAGAAAACTGCTCAGTGATATGGAAATAGTTAAATACATTACAGTGTATTTGTATTATATATTGCACCTATTTAGACTTATTGATCCTGCAGAATGTATAATGGAATGGGAAACTGTTTATAGAAGTATATGCCATGTAAAAAGCAGGATAAATGTACACAATACAACTCCAATTTGACAAAAAAAGGGATGTGTTTAAAATATGTGTGTGTGTGTGTGTGTGTGTGTGTGTGTGTGTGAGTGTGTACATCTGTATACACACATTTGCTCCTACACATGTCTATTGGGAAATACTCTTAAAAGGTTAACTGTGTTTTTGTCTCTGTGGTAGAACTGTGGATATATTTATTTATTATTTATACATTTCCTAATCTTCTAACTTTTCTGCAGAAAGTCTCGATCATTTTTATAAATGGAGAAAAAAAACTCATCATAAAAGATACGAAACCCCCATTCTGCCCGGGATCAGATTCTCTTATCTCGATATGCACTAAAAATAACGGGCTTCACCCAAGGATCAAGTGTCTCTGAAATACTCCCACCAGGCTTCCTTCCTGCTCCCCATTCTGTTGTTTGTTATTGTTCAGTCGCCCAGTCGTGTCCAACGCTGCATGCCCATGGGCTGCAGCATGCCAGGCTTCCCTGTCCTGCACCATCTTCCAGAGTTTGCTCAAACTCATGTCCATTGAGTTGGTGATGCCATCTCACCATCTCATCTTATGCCACCCACTTCTCCTCCTGCCCTCAACCTTTCCCAGCATCAGGGTGAAAACCCAAATGAAGATAATGGGAGAAAAGTCACACAGAGCTGCCATGTCAGCTCCTGTTTTCCATCCAGATAATGCTTTGTGGGCAGAGGGGAACAGAAGGCATGGGCCACTTCCACTGGCCGTCTCAGTTTTGCACACTGGGTCCCTTTCTGCTCATGTGCCTGGATGGCCAAGATGCCGTGTTCATGTTCTTCTGCCGCAGCGTCCACCTGGCACGAGCCACCTGGCTGATGTTACCCGCACGTAACGAGTGATCCCAAGCAGAGTCACAGTGTGGAAGCCACCTGGCAGTGCTGCAGGTTTCATGAATACCCTTGGGAAGAAAGGAACTTGCTCTGCGTTCCCTGAGACCTGTGGTCTTTCAGGATCGCTGTCTTGAATCTCATCGCTTGAAAAGCATCCTGCAGCTCCCTTCTCCACCCCCAAATCACATGCCAGCTGCTGGCAAACACCCGTGTCCTGAGGAATGGTCTAGTGGTCACCCCACAGACTTTTCTGGCCTATTTGATTGATCCCAACTGGTTACTTGGGAGGAGAAAAGTGGGTGTCCCATAGTTGGGCAGTGGGTTGACGTCCATTGCCCTGAAGCAGAGCTGGATACTGCAGAGTGACAGCTGTGTGTGTGATCAGGAGATTCTCCACTGGAAGCAACGCATCACCTGGAAGGGTGAGGAGGGGTCGGAGGTGCAGCTGGAACAGATGCAGAGCAGACAAGAAACACACCAACAAACAAAAAAGCCTTTCAGATCATACTGAAAGCAGTCAGTCTGTTTTCATTCACAGACAGCACGATCATCTACATGTAAAATTCAATGAAATGTACAAAAAGCGCCAGCTCAGTGGACATGAATTTGAGCAAACTCTGGGAGATAGTGAAGGACAGTGAAGCCCGGTATGCTGCAGTCCATGGGGTCGCAAAGAGTCACGACCTAGCAACTGAAAACACACAAAGCTACTAAACTAGTACGTGAAGGATACAAGCTTGATATACACAAATCAGTTGTATTCTGTATAACCATGAGCAATCAAAAGGGAAATTAAAAACATCCTTTAAACTATCACCAAAAAATATGAAATACTTCAGGGTAAATCAGACACAGTAAGTGTGAGAAGTTTATACCGAAAACTTCTTGCTGAGGGAAATTAAAGAAAATCTAAGTAAATGGGAAGGTATATTGTTAAGAGGTCAGTTCTCCCCAAATTGATCTGCAGAGTTAACACAATTCCAAGAAAAATCCCCACAGATGTTTTTATAGAAATTGACAAATTCTAAAGCTCTATAGAAATGTTGAGGACCTAGAGTAGCCAGAACAACTTCAGAAAGAACAAAAATTAATTATAAAACTACATTTGTCGAGGCAGTAGAGTACTGGCACAGAGAGACAAGTAAACCAATGGAACAGAATTAAGAGTCCAGAAGTAAGCCCAGCAGTATTAAGAAAACTGTGCAAAGGAATTCAGTGGAAAAAGAACTGTCTTTACAACACATGGTGCTGGAACAATTGGATATCCATATGCAAAACAACTTCAATCCATTCCCTACGCCATGTGTAAAATTTTACTCAAAATGGATCACAGACCTAACTGTAATATCCACAACTGTAGAACTTCCAGAAGACAATGTAAGAGAAAATTTTTGCAAACATGAGTTAATAATTCTACAGTGAATAATCTGTACACAGTATTTTGTTCTGTTGGATGTGTGTCTTCAGGGTAAATTCCTAGAAGTAGCATTGCTGGGTTGAAAGGTAACCAGGTTTGTAGTTTTGTTAGATATTGTTAAATTCCCCACCATAGAGGTTGCACTATTTTGCATTCCCACCAGCAGCATGTCTGAATAACTCATTAGGGGTTTCTTTGTTAAAAGAGTTGGTCGGGATTTACCCTCAGAAATTTATTTTCAAAGAGTTTGGGGTGAGGCCAAAGCATCAGGAGTTGTTAAAAACGTGTAGATGATCTTGTATAACCAAAATTGAATCTTGTACACGGTATTTTGTTCTGGAGGAGAAACTGAACACAAAAGACTTAACTCTGAAATGTAGAAGAGAGAGAGAAGGAAAAGGAGAGTCTGAAAAATGAGACAGAGATGATGCATACAGAAAGAAGGGATGGGGGAAAGAGAGCAGCATGCCGGAGAAGACCAAGGGCAAGAACAGACAAGAGCTGTCAGGAGCACCCAGTGTCCGCGACACACTGTGATTTATCATGAGAAATACATATTTGGTCTCCGTGCCAGTTTCTGGGACAGAACACTTAAAACCCTTGGAATTTCCTAAGAGAAGAGAGCTATAAAGGTGTCTTTCATTATGTTAATGAGGTGACTCTTGGAAAGTACCTAAGGGTGGGGGCTGCCAGGGGAACCAATCCAGTGATTAGTGAGTTGAAAGCTTTAGTCTCACCCCAACCTCCAGGGAGAGCAGAGGGTCTAAAGATGAGTTCAAGCCCTAGGGGGCGATGATGTAACCGATGGCGCCTGCGTGATGCTGTTCTGTTGCTCAGTCATGTCCGACTCTTTGCAACCCCCTGGACTAGCCTAGCACGCCCGGCTCCTCTGTCCATGGAATTGTCCAGGTAAGAATACTGGAGCGGATTGCCATTTCCTCCTTCAGGGGACCTTCCTGGACCAGGGACGGAACCTGCCTGCATTGGCAGGCTGATTCATTACCACTGAGCCACCTGGAAGCCATGCCTGTGTATACAGCTTCCATTAAAGATCCAAAGGAGTTCAGAGAGACCCAGGGTTGGATCCGGGGAGAGCAGCATGATCAGAGAGGGCTCAGAAGCTCTGCATCCTTTCCCCACACCCCGACCTCGGACATCACTTCCACTGTCTGCTCCTGACTTACATCCTTTTAGAATAAAACAGCAATCTAGTGAGTCCACAGGTTCTCTGAGTTCTTGGAGTCACTGGACCACTTATTCACTCCCAAAGAGGGAGTCATGGGAACTTCCTACCTGTGGCCTGTTGGTCAGAAGTCCTAGGTGACAAACTGGATTTGCAATTGGTGTCTGAAGTGGGAGTGGGACTGAGCCTGTAACCATGGAATCTGATGCTGTCTCCAGGTACATAAAGTCGGAGTCTAGTTCAACTGAAGGATACTCAGCTGGTGTCTAAGAATCACTGGGTGGTGTTGGGGGGAACCCCACACATTGAGATTGACTGCAGAATCTTAATGTCACTAAGTTAAGTAGAATGGGTACAACAAATTCCCGTGGGAGGGACTCCTCTGGTGGTCCAGTGGCTAAGAGTCCATGCTCCTGAGGCAGGGGGCCTGGGTTGCATCCCTGCTCATGGAAATAGATCCTGCCTGCTGCAACTGAATATCCTGCTAAGACCTGGCACAGTCAAATGAATAAATATTAAAAAAAAAAAAAAAAAAAAAACACCCATGGAATCTACTCTCATGCAGGCTGCAACAGGTCTTATAAGAGGTGTCCTAGTGTGGGGATGGGAATGGGAGTCAGGATGAAGTGAGTTGAGAAGGGCAAGGGAGGTAAGTTGATCTAGACAGTAAGTTTAGAAAACTCCTAATAGAGTCTAAAGGTGAGATCATTTTTTAAAGGATGAGAACATTAAAAAAAATGTTTATAAATGAAGGCAATGGATGAGCTTGAGGAGATTGGCTGTTCAGGAGAAATAAAAGATAATTCATACTATAATGTTCCTAAGAAAGAGGAAGAGGATGAAGTCTGAAGCATGCTTAAAGAATTGCTTTCCATCAGGAAAAGAAACAGCTCTCCAGTAGCTGCAGGAGAGAAGGAAGACCAGAGGGTACAGATCAGATTGTCTGGTAGGACCAGGATTATCGAGGCTTGGATAGCAGGATGGTTGAACTATTCCTACCTAATTGTGTCTGTTCTCTGTGAAGGACAAAATAGGGGGGGTCTGCTCAGAGACTGTGAGGAGGTGGGGAAGCTGGGAGTTGGAGGAGACTGGAGAAGGCTTGAATCAGCCGCTACAGAGAGTCAGAGTGCCAGTTGACCAAAGACATCCAAAAGCTGGTCCAGCATTCAAGGTCAACAGCCATGAATATATGATGGTAAATCCACCCTGCTGTGTTCTTCTCCAGCTGCTCACAGACAGGAAGAGAGAAAGTGTAGAGTGGATTTCTCTAAGATTGGAGGTCAGCCAGAGGGAGCATGACCAAAGTCCAAAGGGGCAGGAAGTTTAGGGAACTGGCAATAGCGCAGTTGAAATAATAGCCACGACATCTAAGTGGGGTAGATATCCACAGGAAGGAAGAAGAGGGGGAACAGAAGATAAAGGGACTGGAGGTCACAATGAGATAAAAAATGGCTTAAGGGGTTTTCTTTAAAAAGCCAAGCTGGTTGAAACTTCCCTGGCCATCCAGCGGCTTAGATTTCACCTTCCAATGCAGAGGGTGCGAGTTCCACTCCTGGTTGGGAAGTTAAGATCCCACATGCTTCGCAGCCAGACAACCACAACGTAAAACAGAAACAATATTATAATAAATTCAGTAAAGACTTTTAAAATGGTCCACATCAAAAATAAAAACTCTTAAGAAAAAAATAATGAATTAAAAAAAATCTGAGCTGGAAAAGGTGAAAGGTGTGGTCAGTAGAGGGTCCCTGCATTAGTGACACTGGAAATGATGCTAAGGCTCAGACAGACTGCAAGTCACAGAAGTCCCTGGAGAGAAACTTAAAGATGGAAAACGTCAGTGTGTTAGATGAGTATGTTTGATACGTGAACTTTGTTTTCTCCGCCCTTTAGTCATTTGGAAAGTATGCTTCCTGTTTTTATCTCGACCAGTTCTTATTTTGAGGTTTAAAAACTACATCCCGGAACATTTATTTCACCGGTTATCTCTATTAAGAATAAAATAATGTCCCCCTGGGAACAATGAGGAAATTGTATTTTCTCCTGTCGTTCTCTCTCTTGGTTTTTGTTTTTGTATGACAGGACATTAGACTCGAATTATTATTATTAGAACATGATCCTTTTTCCAATGTTGCTCTTTACACTTCCATTCTGTTTTGTGATCAAATTTATTAACATAAAACAACCATCTGAAGACTGAATTTTCCCTTTGCCTCCTTCAGGGGGTCACTCCCAGGACTGTCACTTTTCTAGAGTTCTGTATTTTTATTTATTCCACCTTTAACTTAGTGGCTCAGATCATAGAGAAACTGCCTGCAATGCGGGAGACCCAGGCTTGATCCCTGGGTCAGGAAGATTCCCTGGAGAAATGAATGGCTACCCAGTCCAATATTCTTGCCTGTAGAATTCCACGGAGACGATTGAGCTAGTAACACTTTTCCTTTCACCTTGAACTAAACCAAGTCTTTGAGTAACTTTGTTCAGGTTCTAAGTGTGAGTTGTACACCTAAGAACCTTCAGTGATCCAGATATACATATATTCAGATTCTTTTCCATTTTAGGTTATTACACGATATTGAATATAATTCCCTGTGCTATACAGTAGGCCTTGTTTATCTATTTTATATGCAGTAGAATGTATCAGTTAATCCCAAATTCCCAGTTCATCCCTCCCCCCTCCCCTTCCCTTTTGGTAACAATATGTTTTCTATGCCCGTGAGTCTTTCTGATTTGTAAATAAGTTACTTTGTATTGTTCTATTGATACTTTAATATATTGACTTTTTAAAAGTCTCTATATAGAAACATCTTAAAAATACGTCACACTTTGCATCATTCCTTTGTACAACTTACACAGTGCCCAGAGCCTGTGAAATGATCCATACATGGGTGTTAAACAGAGCTATTGTATTAACTGTGAAAACATTAAAAAGGAGGAATTGTCCCTCTTCATATCCTAGAAGGCCTTCCCTGGTGGCTCAGATAGTAAAGAGTCTGCCTGCAATGTGGGAAACCAGGGATCAATTCCTGAGTTGGGAAGATCCCCTGGAGAAGGAAATGGCAACTCACTCCTTATGCTTGCCTGGAGAATCCCATGAACAGAGGAGCCTGGCCGGCTTCAATCCGTGGGGTCACAGAGTCAGACACGACTGAGTGACTAAGCTCACGTGAAAATCTTAGTTCTGCATTTTTAGAAGGAATTGATGGAATTTATAGGAGACACGGAATGGGAGGAACAAAATTTTTTAAAGACAGAAGATTAAGGTTTATTGAAAGATAAGTATCCATTCCCCTATTTCTTTCTTTCTTTCTTTCTTTTTTTTTTTACTCCAGATGGGACTAGAACCCATCATTCCCCTATTTCTTATTGTACATTCAGAAATGTATTCATTTCTGCAGTTGAGAATGTAGAGAAAGAAGAGAAAGAGTTGGTGGCTCAGAGGTTAAAGCGTCTGCCTGCAATGCGGGAGACCCGGGTTCAATCCCTGGGTGGGGAAGATCCCCTGGAGAAGGAAATGGCAACCCACTCCAGTACTCTTGCCTGGAGAATCCCACGGACGGAGGAGCCTGGTGAGCTACAGTCCTCGGGGTCGCAAAGGGTCAGATACAACTGAGCGACTTCACTTTCACTGTAAGGTCAGGAACCAGCTCAGTAGATGCGCCACCCTGCCGTCACAGCCACACAGCTCAGAGCAAATTAACATTCCTGGGTCTTTATCTCTGGATCTGTAAGTGAGGAAGAACAATACCAGGATGGAAGACTTGGAATTTCTAGTGAGATCATGGGTAACTGTAAGAAAAGGCACACACCCAGACACGTGTCGCCTCCGGGGACACCAGCCTCGGGGATCACCTCCATCTACATCCTCCGGGACTTGTGACTCAGAGCGTCGTCCCCTGGGCTCCGCTGGCTCCTTCTTGTCTACGACAGACCTGGCACACAGACCGTGAAGCTCTTCCTCGCAGATGTTCCAGCACACCCGTCCCCGCTGGGAACTCCCGGTGGCCTCTGCCCTGCTGACCCGGGGCTGTGCTACATCCATGGCCATCTGTTCCAGTGCCCTGCCCCTGGCAGAGTGCCCCCAAGGCTCAGGCCACGCTCTCCCGTGCTCACTCGTCTCAGCCAACCTGTGAAAACACAGGCACCTCTGTTCTCCAACAAGCCGCCTCCGAGCCGAGGACCCGACAAGAAGGGGATGTCCTCTCTGGAGATGCAAAATGACATTGGGATAATATCTCCAGGTGATCATGTGCATTAATATCAGATCAAGTCCAAACTCAGCGCAACTGCTTTGTTACTTGACTGCTATCAAAATTGCAGTATTTTATTGTCAATTACTAAAGTAATATCACATTACAAAACATTTGGACTAAAGAAAATAAAAATTACTCTAAATTTAAAAAAAAGTGGGCAGTTGTGAATGCGTGTATGCTTAGTCACTCAGTCGTGTCTGACTCTTTGTGACCCCATGGACTATAGCCTGCCAGGCTCCTCTGTCCATGGGATTTCCCAGGCAAGAATACTGAAGGGGGTTGCCATTCCCTTCTCCAGGGGATCTTTCTGACCTAGGGATCAAACCCAGGTCTCCTGCCTTTCAGGCAGACTGTTTACCATCTGAGCCACCAGGGAAGTCCTGGTAGTGGTCCTTTAAGAGATATTTCCAAAAATAGCTGAAATAAGCAAAGCATCCAGAAAAATGTGGTCTCTTTGCCCTCTGGCCTTCCCAGGAGACCTTCTCAAATGCCTCTATGTTGCCTCATGTCCCCAAGAGGGGGGCTATTTATTGCACCCCACACTCTAATAGAGGGTTCAATTAAAAATCAGGATCTGGCAACAAGCACCTGTTTTCTTGTCAGACACATTGTAAACTGCATAAGAACTATTTTGGTGCAATTTACAACACTGGAAATAAAAACACACTCGTGCGACGATTTGTCTGCTGTAGCACTGGAAGTCTGAATGCCTGGGCTCCTGGTCAGAAGCTGGAAAGTGGCCAATGAAAGGGCCGTGCTTGGGGGTGGAACACATCCAGTGGTGGCCAGCAACATCTAGGAGAAATGCACCTCCCGTCCTCTGGGTGCTGTGTAGGAATGAAATGGACTTATATATATATATACAATTGATCTATTTGGCTGCTCTAGGTCTTGGTTGCAGCACGCAAAATCTTCACTCTTATAGCTGTGGCATGCGAACCCTTAGTGGCAGCGTGTGGAATCTAGTTCCCTGACCAGAGATGGAACCCGAGCCCCCTGCACTGGGAATGCAGTCTTAGCCACTTAACCACCAGGGAAGTTCTGAATAGGATATTTAAAATATTAAGCACAGCATCCAACACATTGTATTTCACAATGTTTTAAGTTTTATACTGGAATATAGTTGATTTTCCTGGATGCTTTGCTTATTTTGGCCATTTTTGGAAATATCTCTTAAAGGACCACTGCCAGGGCTTCCCTGGTGGTTCAGATGGTAAAGGGTCTCTGCCTGCAGTGCAGGAGACCTGGGTTCGATCCCTGGGTTGGGAAGATCCCCTGGAGAAGGAAATGGCAGCCCACTCCAGTATTCTTGCCTGGAGAGCCCCATGGACAGAGGGGCCTGGCGGGCTACAGTTGCTGGAGTCACAATCAGACACGACTGAGTGACTGACATGTGTAACACATATATAACACAGCTGATTAACACTGTTGTTAGTTTCAGATGTACAGCAGAGTGATTTTATTATACATACAAAAGTCTATCCTTCTTCAAATTCTTTCCCCCTATAGTTTATTACAGTGTTGAGCAGAGTTCCCTGTGCTATGCAACAGGTCCTCTTGATGGTCTATTTTATATACAATAGTGTGTATATATTAATCCCAACCTCCTAGTTTATCCCTCCCGCTGAGCTTTCCCCTTTGGCAGCCATAAGTTTGATTTTTCTGTGAGTCCGTTTCTGTTTTGTAAATAAGTTCATTTGTATCAGTTTCCAGATTCCCCATATAAGTGATATGATATGATATTTGTCTCTCTGTCTGAGACAAATACTTACTTCACTTCATACTTACTTTGCTCAGTATGATAACTTCTAGGTTCATCCATGTCGCTGGCACTTGTATTTTAATAGAAGAAGCAGAGAGGATTGGAGGAGGCTGACTTTAATAATAATAACAGAAGTCATCCTGATGGTACTGATAGTAGTCATAAATCCTGAACTAGAGTCAGGAAGACGTAACCTGTCCAATCCGTCTTCCCAGAGTCCAGGAAGGCTTAGTAAAGACACAGAAAGGCAGATTTTAAAAATAGGATAGAGTACTCATGGGAGTACTTCCCAGGTGGGGCTAGTGGTAAAGAACCACACCTTCCACTGCAGGAGATGTAAGAGACACCGGTTCAGTCCACAGAGTCACAAAGAGCTGGACACGACTGAGCGATAATCAACTACACGTGTCTACACACACATATAGTTGTTGTTCAGTCACTCAGTCGTGTCTGATTCTTAGAGGCCCCATGGACTGCAGCACACCAGGCTTCCCTGTCCATCACCAACTCCTGGAGCTTGCTCAGACGAATGTCCATCAAGTTGGTGATGCCATCCTACCATCTCATCCTCTATTGTCCCCTTCTCCTCCTGCCCTCAATCTTTCCCAGCATCAGGGTCTTTTCTAAAGAATCAATTCTTCCCATCAGGTGGCCAAAGTATTAGAGCTTCAGCTTCAGCATCAGTCCTTCCAGTGAATATTCACTGGAATGTTAGTCTGGAAGTTAGTCTGCTATTTTCTGCCATCTTCCCCTTTATCACTGGGAAAAGTGAAAGTGAAGCCACTCAGTTGTGTCTGACTGTTTGCAACCCCATGGATTGTAGCCTACCAGGCTCCTCTGTCCATGGGATTTTCCAGGCAAGAGTACTGGAGTGGGGCGCCAGTGCCTTCTCCAATGTATATATTTTACCACAAAAACTCAAATTGTGGTGCAAAGACTCTTGAGAGTCCCTTGGACTGCAAGGAGATCAAACCAGTCAATCCTAAAGGAAATTAACCCTAAATATTCATTGGAAGGACTCATGCTGAAGCTGAAGCTCCAATGCTTTGGCCACCTGAAGCAAAGAGCTGACTCATTGGGGAAAAAAACCCTGATGCTGGGAAAGATTGAAGGCAAAAGGAGAAGGGGACAACAGAGGATGAGATGGTTAGATAGCATCACTGATTTCAATAGACATGAATTTCAGCAAACTCTGAGAGATATCGAAGGACAGAAGAGCCTGGCATGCTATAGTCCATGGGGTTGCAAAGAGCTGGACACAACAGCAATGGAACAAGGAACTTTATAAAAAAAGCAGTGAACCACAATGAACTCACAAAGAGTTGGACATGACTGAGCACCTGAACAACAACAGCACAATGAATTCCATTCTATCTCTGCAAATGCTGAGTGCAACCCGATATTCAAGCCTGAAAATGTAGAGGAAAGTGGTTTGAGCTTAATTTTCTTCCATGTGGCTGAACTCAGTTCCTCTGATCCAGAACCTTACTCCTCAACCAGACCCCAGGTATCACAGTGAGTGGAGGTGCAGGACTGTGGCCTGTGTGTGTGAGTGGGTGTGTGAAGGGACGGGGTGAGTTTACGCAACTGAGCAGAGCAGAGATAAGCACAGGGCCAAGGAGACTACATTGCAGGTCAGAGGTCACAGAACAGCGTTGGGCAACAGAGATTTCTCCTGCAGTAGAGACAAACTTTTTGGAGGACAACTAGACGAAATGCATTTTTATTTTTAAAACTTGAAGATCTCATATCTACCAACTCCACTTAGAAGAATTTATAGTCAGGAAGAAAACATAAGTATATATCCAGCACTTCAGGCACAAGAATGGTTTGTTGTCACGTCACTTAAGTCGTGTGTGATTCTTTGCGACCCCACGGACTGCAGCATGCCAGGCTCCTCTGTTCTCCACTGTTTCCCGGAATTTACTCAAACTCATGTGCACTGAGTCAGTGATGCTCTCTATCTCATCTTCTGCCACCCACTTCTCCTCTCCTCAATTTTTTTCAGCATCAGGGTCTTTTCCAGTGAGTTAGCTCTTTGCATTAGGTGGCCAAAGCACTGGGGCTTCAGCTTCAGCGTCAGTCCTTCCAATGAATATTTAAGGTTGATTTCCTTTAGGAAAGGAAAAAGTGAAAGTGAAAGTCGCTCAGTTATGTCTGAGTCTTTGCGACCCCATGGACGATACAGTCCACGGAATTCTCTAGGCCAGAATACTGGAGTGGGTAGCTGTTTCCTTCTCCAGGGGATCTTCCCAACCCAGGGATTGAACTCAGGTCTCCTGCATTGCAGGCAGATTCTTTACCAACGGTGCCACCAGGGAAGTCTATCCTTTGACTGGTTTGACTTCCTGGTCTTTGATAATTTTCAAGAGTGCTTTTGAACCCCAAGCTCAACAAATACCTGTTGGTGACCCTCGCCTCTCTACTCCTTGTTGAGAACCGAGTAAACAGCCAGGACTCCTAGGTTTCCATGCTGATGAGCACAGTACATCTGGTGGGATACCTGCAGGGTGGTTCTCGCAGCCTGGTCCCCTCCCCAGGCACCAGTCAGAAGCCTGTCCCGCTGCCCATCAAACACACAGTTCCTTCGCTCATAACAACCATTTGCCAAAGGTGTCATCAAACAACTAACTGCACGTTAATTGAGCTTCAGAAAAGAATGTGCCCCAGGGTGCGTTTAACGGAAACCTTACACACTAAGATAACAGATGATTCTGTAAAACACAAACCAACACTGGCAGAAGGCTGCTAGCCCACAGGTGAACAAACTCGCCAAGCAGACACGCGTGATTCCGTGGCTGTACACTGAGTCCTTCTCAGATTGCTTTATCCAGATTTTGCTGCCTTAGTTGCCGTAATGCGTACTGCACTGCCATATAATCCCAGATTTGTACAAAGGGGTGATTAATACTAAAAAAAAAATACCCTCAATTACTTGAGACACATTTCTGAGGTTTACAAGAAAAACTATCCAGATAGATGGGCTGGAGTCGGGGCTGCCCGTGGAAGGGCATTCTTGCCTCTTTGGATCACTGAAATTGATGGAATGATGATTAGGGGAGTAAGAGATGAGGACATTCCTGGGTGGTTCTCGTCTGCCTCTGTGAGTGGATCACTGAGTTTTCTCAATGGCTAAGCACACCCACCTGGGTTTTGTAGCATTCACCCTGGGAGCTCCTCCACGTCCCGCAGCATCCACCGTGGCCATGAGCACTGCCTGGAACAACTCCCACCGCCCTCACCCTGACTAGCCCCTGCCATCGGCCTCTGCCTGGCCCCTGGGAGCCCCCTCAGCCAGAGTGAAGGTGAGGCAGGGATATAATGGCTCCTGGGAACCCCTCAACCCCTGGCTGGGAAGACTTATGGGTAAATAGCTCTGTTCTCCTTCCTCTTGGGTGGGGCAACTCTGAAGTTTCCCCTGTAGTGTCTCCTGGGGATCCCCGGAGGCACTGAGCTCAGGTACTCACTGTGAGAATTGCTCAGTAATGAATGCATTTAAAATTTTTATTTTTAACTGGAGGGTAATTGCTTTACAATGCAGTGGTAGTGTCTGCTGTGTACATCAACGTGAATCAGTCATATTATCTACTTATCTATCTATCTATACGTCCCCTCCCTCCGGAGCTTCCCCCCCGAATCCCCATCCCACCCCTCTAGGTCATCACAAGCGCCGAGCTGAGCTCCCTAGGCTAGATAGCAGGTGCCCACTAGCTACCTGTTTTACACATGGCGGTGGATATATGCCAACACTACTTTCTCAACTCGTCCTACCCTCTCCTTCCCTGGCTGTGTCCATAAGCCATGTGAGCAATGGTTTCCTTCCACGTCTCTGTCACCCTCCTCCCAGCTGATGTTTCCTAGGATCACCTCCCAAATAAACTACTTACACAAAATCTTCACCTGAGGACAGCTTCTGAGAAACCCAAACTAGGACTCGATTTAAAGAAGCACGTGTTATAGAGAACAAATGTGGTTGCCAAGGGGAGAGGGGTTGTGTTGGAAGTTTGGGATTAGCAGATGCAAACTATTATAGATAGAAGGGATAAATGACAAGGGCCAACCGTATTGCGCAGGGAGCTATATTCAGTATCCTGTGATAAACCATCATGGAAAAGAATATGAAAAAGAATGTATATATATATATATGTTTAACTGAGTCACTTTGCTGTACAGCAGAAATTGACACAACATTGTAGATCAACTAAGTTGTTGTTGTTTAGCTGCTAGGTCGTGTCTGACTCTTTTGTGACCCCATGGACTATAGCCAGCCACTCTCCTCTGTCCATGTGATTCTCCAGGCAAGAATACTGGGTCACCATGCCCTCCTCCAGGGGATCTTCCTGACCCAGGGATCGATCCTGCATTGCAGGTGAGTTCTTTATCAGCACGCCACCTGGGAAGCCTGTAAATCAACCATACTTCAATAAGACAAACACATTTTAAAAAGAAGCACATGTCAAAAGTAGAGTCTTAAGTCATTTTCTTTTTCTCTCCCTGGTTCCCCTTAGAACTGGTGGAACATAGCTGAGCATCTCTCCCACGCTGAGACCCCAGCTCCAGGAATCCCACATCATCCCTCAGGGAGAACCACAGTGGACAAGAAGAACAAAGCTCATCCTTTCCACGACCCACCTCAGCACCCTGCTCTGCCCCACGCTCCTCCCTGCCAGCTGCTTTCACTTGTCTGCACCTAAAGGGTCCCCTGGCAGAAGTGGGGGAGAACGGGTTCTCACCAGGGTGGAGCAGGACGAAGCACAGCTGGGCCCGCTGGCGTGGCCTCTGCCAGGAGCCTCCCCCTGGGGTGACTGTGTGCCCGCCTGCCGGGCTCTGCAGCCCTGCCTCTCTGCAGTGACCCTGGGTTTCCAGGAGCCTCCCCCTGGGGTGACATGTGCCCGCCTGCCGGGCTCTGCAGCCCTGCCTCTCTGCAGTGACCCTGGGTTTCCAGGAGCCTCCCCCTGGGGTGACATGTGCCCGCCTGCCGGGCTCTGCAGCCCTGCCTCTCTGCAGTGACCCTGGGTTTCCAGGAGCCTCCCCACCTGCCTCTCTGCAGTGACCCCGGGTTTCCAGGAGCCTCCCCCTGGGGTGACATGTGCCCGCCTGCCGGGCTCTGCAGCCCTGCCTCTCTGCAGTGACCCTGGGTTTCCAGGAGCCTCCCCTCCCAGCCCGCTGTGTGTCCTTGATCTCAGTTTGCTTTTCTGGCCCCTGACCCCTCTGTCGGCCCAAACTTCAAGTGTTATCAAGCTCTTTTGTCCTCATCTCCGCTCTGTCCTGACCGCCTGAACCGGCCGTCATCACCACACAAACACAGAAGGAGGGGGCATTTCATGTGGTCAATTGAGTGGTTAAGAAGAAAAGAGGTTGCTTTTATTTCTTTTTTAAAAAAGCAAGTAACTTGTTTAACTTGCATTGGTCAACCATTTGACCTAATCGACTCATCGGTTCTGACAGTCAACCCGATAGAATTGGGTAAACAAATGGGAAAAAGCAAAGAGTTCAAGGCCTCCCATCCTTCCCTCCTTCTGATCTGAGAGTGAGAAAAATCGCTACCAAAGAAGTGGAGATTCCAAGCTCGTGCTGTCAATAGACCTTCTCTATTCCATGAAACAGTTGTGTTTGAAGAAACACAGCTTCATCTTCTCTGGGGTTTCAAAAACATTCTGTTAATCTCTTCTAGAAAAATAAAAGCAAATTTCTCCCAAAGGCATCCATGCTTTGGGTGGTATGTTAGGTCTTAAAATTATCTCAAAGAGCAGATAAATAAGTCATCCTGAAGCCACCTGGAAAGTCTTGGTTTAAAAAAAAATCTTCAAAGAAAAACATAACAACAGTGGAGGGGACAAAGTGACGGGAAAGTCCAGAATTCCATCAGCCACACCCATACATGCACATAGGTATGCACTTTCCCTGTAGACTCCCAAATAAGGCTTATGTATCAGTCACCTAAAAAAAACTGGGACTTAATTCCTGAAAAAGAAAAATAGAAATACTTTAAAATATATTTAATATATTAAGAAAAACACACACCTTGGTGTTTTATCTGTTGGGGTACAGCTAAGGCAATGTTTTTCATTCTTTCATTTCCCAGCATCATTTAATAAATTCATAAATGGTAACCTACTTACTTCAGTATACTTTCCTGGGAAATCCCATGGACAGAGGAGCCTGGTGAGCTACCATTCATGGGATCAAAAATGAGTCGGACATGACTTTAGTGACTAAAACCAACAATAACATCCAATTTACAATGAAAATAAAAGCATCTAAAAGCTCTGAATACATAAGCAAATTGATTATTTTGACAAAACAGATTCATCAATATAATTGAAGATGTGAGTAATTAAAAAAATTTATATCCATGTTTCAATTTTTTGGAAAGTAATTTGACAAAATTCAAAATAAACTTTAAAAATACTTATTCTGGGGAATTCTCTGGTGGTCCAGTGGTTAGGATTTCCTGCTTCCACCTCGGCAATACACTCCAGTACTCTTGCCTGGCAAATTCCATGGACGGAGGACCCTGGTGGGCTGCAGTCCATGGGGTCGCTAGGAGTCGGACACAACTGAGTGATTTCCCTTTCACTTTTCACTTTCATGCATTGGAGAAGGAAATGGCAACCCACTCCAGTGTTCTTGCCTGGAGAATCCCAGGGACGGGGGAGCCTGGTCGGCTGCCGTCTATGGGGTCGCACAGAGTCAGACACGACTGAAGCGACTTAACAGCAGCAGCAGCAGCAGCTTCCACCTCAGGGGGTAGTGTTGCAGTGTTGACTATAATAACACAAACCTGGAAGGAACTTAAATTCCAACATTAGAATTAGACATAAGAGCAAATTATGATATAATTATGCTATAGAATATCATCAAAATTATCACAGTGAAAAAACTGTAATCATGCTCAAAAGAAATGTTAAATAAAATAGGGTGTAAAACTCCATAGATGGTGTAATTTCAACTAACTTATGAGCAATATACAGACACACATGTGATGCTGTCATTCACAGCTGACACACTGATGGTGTTCACAGGGACAGAAGCCTGGAAATTTTGTGTTTCCCCAACTTTACAGAGAACAGAACTTTTCTAATAAAATGAGCCCTACCCATGGGTTGGTTGGTGAGACCTCATTCACTCAGTACAAGATTCTGTTACACACTTCTGTGGTTTTAGAACTCACAACATTCAGTGAATTTTCAGGAATATCCAAGGATTAGCGAAACCAAATATTCAATCGATGACTCAATGACTTAGCAAATATATATGGATAAAAAGGACCAGAGGGGGAGAAAAAAAGAATTGGAGTGAAATTACCCTTAAACAACACATTTTTCTTGGGAGTGATATCATGTATATATATATATATGGAGAGAACATATGTATAATCACTACTAGCAGAGGAATTAATGCTCTTGAAGTGTGTTGTTAGATCAGACTCTTGAGGGTCCCTTGGACTGCAAGGAGATCCAACAAGTCAATCCTAAAGGTAATCAGTCCTGAATATTCATTGAAAGGACTGATGCTGAAGCTGAAGCTTCAATATTTTGGCTACCTGATGGGAAGAACTAACTTACTGAAAAAGACTGATGCTGTGAAAGATTGAAGGCAGGAGGAGCAGGGGACGACAGAGGATGAAATGGTTGGATGGCATCACCAACTTGATGGACATGAGTTTAAGCAGGCTCTGGAAGTTGGTGATGGACAGGGAAGGCTGGCGTCCTGCAGTCCATGGGGTCAAAAAGAGTCAGACCTGACTGAGCGACTGAACTGATTATTATGATAATAAATAAAATATTATATAAAATCATTACTATTATTTTATGTTCTCCTGCATTGCAGGCAGATTTGTTACTGTCTGAGCCACCAGGGAAGTCCCTTATAGTAAATATATGTACTATATATATATACATACATACAAGCCCTATATATATAGGCTCAGAGATTAAAGAATCTGCCTGCAATGCAGGAGACCCAGTTTTGATCCATTATATGTACTATATATATATATACACATACATATAAGCCCTGTATGTATATATATAGGCTCAGAGGTTAAAGAATCTGCCTGCAATGCAGGAGATCCAGTTTTGATCCATGAGTCAGGAAGATCTCCTGGAGAAGGGAAGGGCTACCAACTCCAGTATTCTTGCCTGGAGAATTCCATGGACAGAGGAGTCTGGTGGGCTACAGTCCGTGGGATCGCAAAGAGTCAGAGACAACTAAGGGACTTTCACTGTCCTCTTATCCTGGACATGGACAATTCTTTCCTCAGGGCCCACAGTATGACTGAGCCCCCTTCACTGTCATACCCCTCCATTATCTCCCTCCTTCCCGACCTCATGTACCCCTCCCCTTCTCCCACTTCCTGTGGTGACCTCAAATGGGAAACACCTGCACCCACATCCTTGCCTCAGGCTCTGCTTTCAAGTGAGCCCAATGGGGACACTTGGCTCACAGTGGGTTTTCAGTAAATGTTTCTGGATTGGATAGACCAGTGAATAAATTCTCACTGTGCCTGGTTTGGGCCTAACAGTGTCTGGCAAATCCTTTTCTCAGAAAGGGTGAGAAATCATTACCATAAACCAGCCTGTGGTAAAAAGAATCAACACAAAGAAATTTCAGGATAAACCTGCACCTACTTCTTTTCACAGAACAATTTCTTGCTGTATAAGTTATTTGTACAACCCTTGGACCGAAGAGCCTGGCAGGCTACAGTCCATAGGGTTGCAAAGAATCAAACATGACTGAGTAACTGTGCATGCATATAAGTTACTTGTGTTAATAAATAAAGCATGTTTCCCCAAAACCCAGGCCACAGCACTGTAGCCATATTTTTCCAGGCAAGGGAAGCAATCATTCCAACCAGGAAGAGAGCCACCATTTCCAAAGGACCATCGTGGTCACAGTATATTTTTGATCTCCCTCCCTTCCAAGCAAATGAAGGTCATGGGTAGAAATCACATAGGTCACTTTTGACTAGTTACACATCATTAGGAAGACATTTCAGCTCCCCCATTCATGAGTCTCCTAATTTTCTTGGTGGCTGCTTTCAACATCTGTGAACAGCTGGACAAGCCCACGGAGATGGGATTGGTTCTTATATGGCCGAATATAAACAATCATTGGGACACTGATTAATTTCTCAAGACTCAAAAATAACTAAGATAACAGTAATCCCTCACCCACACACTCCCGAATTCTTACAACCATTTAGTGGGGAGGCAGTGGAGGTCAGCCATAAAATCCTGTTCCCATTACTGCCCTGTACATTCTTACATGGTGCACCCTTGAGATTCATTAGGGGAAAAGACCCTTTGGCTGCCTGGACCCACAAGCTGGGAGTCCAACATCCATGCAAACCCCCGGAGAGGGGAACACCTCCTTAGGGGAACCTACACCAGAGAAGGTGCTGTGGTGTGTGTGCTAAGTCCCCTTAGTCTTTGCAACCTCATGGACTGTGGCCTGCTAAGCTCCTCTGTCCATGGGGTTCTCCAGGCAAGAGTACTAGGGTGGGTTGCCAGGCCCTTCTCTAGACACAAGAAAATATTTAAAGGTAAATACCTGGAAAGGATTGAGAGCAGGGACTCACATATTTTGCTCATAGCAGCCAAAAAGTAGAAGCTACCCCAGGTTCTAGCAACAGATGAATGGATCAAAAACTGTGGTCCGTATACTCAACTAAATAATATTCTGCCAATAAAAGAAGAGGGTTTCCACTTCCTTCAGCATGGATAAACTTGGAGGATAGATGCTCAGAGAAGGAAGCCAGTCACACATACTGTATGACTCTATTTTATAAGGTTCGTAGAGGGGTCAAATCCATTGAGACTGAAGGTGGAATGGAGGTTGCTAGGGGCTGGGGGAGGGGAACAGGACACAGTTTCAGTTTAGGAAGATGAAAAGAATTCTGGAAATGGACAGTGGTGAAGGTTGTACAACAAAATGAATGAATTTAATACCACTGAACATACACTTTAAAATTATTAACGTGGTAAAGTTTATAACAATTTTTTAAAAGTTAAGCGCACACCTCCACATCTTTCAGTGCCTCCAGGGGTCAGGCAAGCAGCTCAGACAATGAAACTGGCAGGCTGCCTTTGTCCACTCAGGCAGCTATAACAAAATATCACAGTTGTTCAGTCACTAAGTCCTGTCTGTCTCTTTGTGACCCCATGGGCTGCAGAATGCCAGGCCTCCCTAACCTTCCCTCTGTCCTGGAATTTGCTCAAATTCATGTCCATTGAGTCAGTGATGATATCTAACCATCTCATCCTCTGTCGTTCCCTTCTCCCTTTGCCTTCAATCTTTCCCAGCATCAGGGTCTTCTCCAGTGAGTTGGCTCAGTGAATCAGATGGCCAAAATACTGGAGCTTCAGCTTCGGCATCAGACTTTCCAATGAATGTTCAGAGTTGACTTCTTTTAGTATTGACTGGTTTGATCTCCTTTCAGTCCAAGGTACTCTCAAGAGTCTTCTCCAGCTCCACAATTTGAAAGCATCAATTCTCTGGCATTCAGCCTTCTCTGGGTAGCTTCAGAACAACAGACATTTATTTCTCACAGTTCTGGAGGCTGGAATTTGGAAATCAGGGAGCTAGCCTGGTCCGGAGAGGGTCCGCTTCCAAGTCATGGACTTCTCACCATGTCCTTAGCTGGGTGAAGGACCGAGGAGCTCTGTGCAGCTCGCCTTTAAATGACACTGATCTCATCCATGCATCCTTTTCCCACTTTTGGCTTTGTGCCTCTCTTCCATCTGGTAGTTCCTTTGGGGAGTGATATCTTTTACAATACAGCAACTCCTCTAGATATGAATGGGTTCCAGTCTGAAAGTACATCTGTAAGTCTAATTTGTTCATAAGTCCAACAAAATTAGCCTAGCTACCGAACCAACACAACCGGCTATATAGCTCTGTACCATAATGCATGCGAAGTTGCTTCAGTCGTGTCTGACTCTGGGTGATCCTGTGGACTGTGGCCCACCAGGCTCCTCTGTCCATGGGATTCTTCAGGCAAGAATACTGGAGAATTCCTTACTCCAGGGGACCTTCCCCACCCAGGGATCGAAACTGCATCTTTCACAGCTCCTGCATTGGCTGTGCTGTGCTTAGTCGCTTATTTGTGTCTGACTCTGCGACCCAAAGTACTGTAGCCTGCCAGGCTCCTCTGTCCATGGGTATTCTCCTGGCAAGGATACTGGAGTAGGTTGCCATGACCTCCTCCAGGGGATCTTCCCAACCCAGGGATTGAACCCAGGTCTCCCACACAGCCTTGATGTACTCCTTTCCCTATTTGGAACCAGTCTGTTGTTCCATGTCCAGTTCTAACTTTGCTTCTTGACCTGCACACAGATTTCTCAGGAGGCAGGTCTGGTTTTCCCATCTCTTTAGGAATTTTCCACAGGTTGTTGTGGCCTTTCCCTTCTCCAGGGGATCTTCCCAACCCAGGAATCGAACCCAGGTCTCCTGAATTTTGGGCAGATTCTTTACTAGCTGAGCCACAAGGGAAGCCCAAGAGTACTGTAGTGAGTAATTTATCCCTTCTGCAGGGGATCTTCCCAACCCAGATATTGAACTGGGGTCTCCCCACATTACAGACAGGTTCTTTACCAACTGAGCTATCAGGGAAGCCCAAACAGACAATTTAATAAGTAAAATTCTCTGGAATGTGTGAGCCACTCTAGCAAATTAATTGAACCCGTGAAGGGGATTTGTAAGATCCTCCCACCTATAGCCAGGTGGTCAGGAGGCCGGGTGACAACTTGGACTTGTGATTGGCATCTGGAGCAGGAGGCAGGACAATCTGATCAGACTGAGACCTCACCCATGGATCTGATGCCATCTCCTTGGTGGTGCTGGAAAACTCATTCAGTACTAGAATTATTTTACCTCTCAACAGAGTCTTACCTGCATGAGGTCAAGGATCACACTGTCAGAATATCATAGGTCATCATTAAATGTATTCTGAATAAGTGTATTGTAATAACTAAGACCTTTTAAAAAGCAGTATGCTTTAAAACTCTTTAGTAATTACATGCAACTTAAGTAATTGCAATTGTACTTATAACTTAATACTCTTCTCTTTAAAATTAAATGGTTCTGAATCATGGATGGATCTAATCCTGGCCATGCACCAAGCTTGAGAAAAGTTCATTTTAATTTACCTTGAAACTTTATTTTGACATGAATTATGGGAAGAAAACTTTAAGGCTTCAGCACTAAGTGTGTGTCTACTAATAAAATGTGATTTTGGAGTAATCTGGCATCAGAAGGCTTTGAAGGAGACACAATGTAAAAAAATTCCCCAAACGAGTTGAACCTGAGTGCCTTCTGAGGTGTGGAAAGAGGCAGTGACTCAGGGAGATGTCATTTAGGTTGGAAGCCTTGAAGAATTCACTGGCATGCATAATTTTCATTTATAAAATCAAACATCTTGAAAAAAGAGAAGAAAAAATGAATAGAGAATTTAAGGCAAACAAAAGCAGAGGTGATTAGAGGTGAACACAGCTTACTATGGTGGCTCATAAAAATGTGTCGTGGGGGGCAGGGCAGAAGGACTGTCCACCAGAAACTTTAAAAGTCTAAAGAAGTGAGTAAAAGAATTCACTACTCAGAGGCAATCACTACAATATCCTTGCATAACACATATTTTTAGAGAAGGCAATGGCACCCCTCTCCAGTACTCTTGCCTGGAAAATCCTATGGACAGAGGAGCCTGGTAGGCTGCGGTCCATGGGGTCGAGAAGAGTCGGACAGGACTGAGCGACTTCACTTTCACCTTTCACTTTTCACTTTCATGCATTGGAGAAGGAAATGGCAACCCACTCCAGTGTTCTTGCCTGGAGAATCCCAGGGACGGGGGAGCCTGGTGGGCTGCCGTCTATGGGAGTCAGACACGACTGAAGTGACTTAGCAGCAGCAGCAGCAGCAGCACATATTTTAATGACACAGGTTCAATTCCTGGTCAGGGAACTAAGATGCCCCACGGCATGAGGCAACTAAGCCCTCCTGCCTCAACAATAGACAAAAAGATCCTAGCGCCGCAATTAAGGCTAATAAACAAATATTTTGGAAAAATTAAATAAAAACATTTTAGAGGGAAACATTTCCACGTCTTTATAAAGGTCACGGCCTTTGAGTCTGTGTTTGTCCGCTAATTCTGCTTATATCTAGACTAAGAAAATAATCCAAAATGGATAATATTTATGTCTAGAATTTTCACTGAAGTATTATTTGTAATAGTAAAAAAATTGGAAACAGGCAGATTTTCCAGTAACAGGAAAAAGGCTAAAGAAATTATGATAAATGTGTAAGATGGACTACCTTGCTGTCACTAAAAATGATGTTTTCTAATAACGTGTATTGTCAAAAGCATGTTAAATGAGTAAACACATTTTGTTGAATGAATAAAGCAGGATACAAAATTATATATTTGTATCTGGTCTATAGAATATACATGAATAAATTTATATACAACTCTGGGCAGAAAAAACTGAATATTTAACCTATGGGTGTTCAGCATGATTAATCCCAGGTGGTAGGAATCAAGTGATTTTTATGTTCCCATTATATTTTTCTATAGTTTCTAAATTTTGCATAATAAGTAGGCACTAATTTCCTTATCCAGAAGGGGAAAGATAATATTTTAAGAAAGTTTCTTGATTGAGTTAATGCAGAAAAGTCATTAGAAATCAAAAAAAAAAAAAAAAAAGACTTGGATAATTCTACACTATACATGAGTGATAACTGTAGATAAATCATACTTGTATGACAGTCCTTAATTAGGTGGAAATAGTAGTACTTAAAAAAACTTTCTTGGCTTCAGTTTTAAAGCTTTTGCTTCATAAATTCCAAGCTAAGTACTAGAGCTGTCAGACCCTCCAGATCAATCACTGCATTTCCAGACCACATTTTTTTTTCTTTATGACACTTTTGAAATGTTATTTCACCATCTTAGGGACTGAAGATGATCAAGACGATAGAGGATTGAATTTTACCAACTCTTCAAGCCAAAATTTATTTTTTCAGGGACATATTTATGTTTCTTGCCTCTGACACAGGGCAGTCAGTGCACAGAGCAGCCTGCCCAAGGGAAAGATGCTAATGTTCCATGAAGAGCTTAAATGGGTTTTCTTATCAGTAGTAGAGTTTCCAAGCAGGCCAACCCACAAGGCCATGGGCGAGAGCAGACCCCTGAACAGGGCCTGGTGAGCTGGCCGCAAAGAAGGGAGCAGCTCTCGGCCCCAGGGAGGCACTGTTTCTGTCCACGTTCGCTTTAAAAGTTGAGGCTGATTATTCTACTGGAAAAGATACAGACTCAGGGTCAGACAGGAGGGTAAGTCCTGGATGGACCATCTGAAAGGTGAGTAACTATTTAGATATTTGCTTCACCTCTCTTGATAGATTTGAGTTTATCCCTGGTATGGCAATAAGGGGGCTTCCNTTAAAAGTTGAGGCTGATTATTCTACTGGAAAAGATACAGACTCAGGGTCAGACAGGAGGGTAAGTCCTGGATGGACCATCTGAAAGGTGAGTAACTATTTAGATATTTGCTTCACCTCTCTTGATAGATTTGAGTTTATCCCTGGTATGGCAATAAGGGGGCTTCCCCGGTGGCTCAGACAGTAAAGAATCTGCCTGCAGTGCAGGAGACCTAGATCTGATCCCTGGGTTGGGAAGATCCCCTGGAGAAAGGCATGGCAACCCACTCCAGTATCCTTGCCTGAAGAATTCTCTGGTCAGAGAAGCCTGGCAGGTCCTCTGGCAGGTCCATGGGTCACAAAGAGTCAGACAGGATTGAGTGACTAAGTACACATATGGCGATAGGATTCTTCCAACAGTGAAATAAAAAATCTCCAACTTCTGCAATTTTGGCCATTGATTTTTGTTTTCATTAATGTTTTAATTTGTATTTTTTTGGCTGAGAGACATGTGGAATCTTAGTTACCCGACCTGCATCCCCTGAATGGGAAGTTCAGAATGGCAACCCACTCCAGTATTCCTGCCTGGGAAATCCCATGGAGAGAGGACCCTGGTAGGCTACAGTCCATGGGGTCTTGAAAGAGTCGAACCTGACTTAGCCAATAAACAAAAAACTTTAATGATATATTGCATTAAACCAAGTCATCAATCAGCAATTTGAAACACTTGATGCCTCATGCAATAGATTGTTTATGAATGTGTATGCATGTGCTGAGTCGTGGCCAACTCTTTGCAACCCCATGGACTGTAAGCCACCAGGCTCCTCTTGTCTATGGAATTTCCCAGGCAAGAAGACTGGAGTGGGTTGCCATTTCCTACTCCAGTGGATCTTCCCGACCCAGGGATCAAATGTGCATCTCTTGCATCTCCTGCATTGGCAGGCAGATTCTTTTCCACTAGCACCACCTGGAAAGCCCCAATAGATTGTTTTAAGTTATGCAAATGCCTGGATCCCCAAGAGGCCAAGAAGCCTTGAAGAGCAAACATTCAAGGTGAGAATGTTCCACAGCTATTGACCAAGTTATTATTGGACATTTGGTTCCATTCATGGATCATTGAGGAAAAAGAGTTCAGTTGATGTATCAATAGTATCAGAACAAAACTTTTTAAAAAAGAAACAATTATTATTTAAAAACTCAGTGGAATAATATCATTTTCCCCCAGCGTCCCCAGTCTGGCTAAGATCTTCTTTGACTTCCAACAGTTCAACCTGCCCTTCCAGGCTCCCAGATACTTAAACAGCTCATTCGAATTGGTGGTGCCCATACTGTAACTTCTGGGGAAGCAGGTCAACTGGAAAGGCAGGGGTTAGTCAGCAAGCCAGGACCTGCCCCAGCCACCACCCCAACCAGGCCCTCATTCTGATGCCCCCCTATCACTATGGCAACGAGTGTAGCCTTCTTCACTTCCCATCTCCACCCAGGTTTCCTTCTATTGGTTAAAGCATTCACATGAGCAAGTCAGCATGATACCCAAGTATGTGAATGCCAGGAGGTGTGGCTAACAGGGGTCACCATGCACCACAGGCAGTTAGAAGAGACCCTCCCTGAGGAATTCAAGCAGAACGGGGGGTGAGATCTGAAAGGTGAGTGTCTGGTTAGCAGGGCAAGGAGTTAGGAGAATAGCATCCACAGAGAGAAAGAAAACTACTGCAGCTGGAGCACAGGGACCAAGGAGGGAACCAGGAGGAATGTCCAAGACAAATGAGGAAGTCCGGGTTTATCTGAGATAAGTGCTTGTAGCCAGAGGAGTGCACTGTCCAATCTGAGTTGTGTTAAAAGATGCTGCCAACTTCTGTGAGCAGAAGAGCTTGCAGGGAGCAGCAGGAAACGCGTGGGCGGCCAGGTGCAGGGCGACTGCAGGAGTGCGCGGATGCAATGGCAGCTTGTACCAGGTGTCAGAGGAGAGAGGAAGGAGTGGATGGTTATGGGAGACTTCTGGAAGTCGTCTTGACAGGACTCATGATGGATTGGACACGAGGAATGTGCAGGGAAGAGATGCCAAGAAAGCCTCCAAGTTTTCTAGTTTGAGAGCTGCAAGCAGGCGAGACAAGGGGAGAAGATTTAGGAAGGAGAACCTATTGAATGGATTTCAACTGGGGGCATGCTTTTATTAGAGATGCTCAGGGAGACATCCAAATAGGTGTGTGTGTGTGGGTGGGGGGGGGCGCAACTGGCTGAAGGAGTTTGCACCTCGAAAGTAGCTGGACTGCAGTGAGCTTGCTTGCCTGAACTTGCCTTAGATAGCATCTTCTTTTGGCCCCTCTAGAACCCTCTTGCCCCTCCCCCATACACTCCAAGCACGTCTCCATGGATCTGTCTACAGTTCCCAATTGGCTGGATTCCTGCCCATCTACATCCTTGCAAGGATTCTCTCCCTCTGCCTGCTGACCACCGTCCAGCCAGTCACCTGGCAGCATCCTACCGGTGGGGAGGGTTTGGCCCTTCCCTTCCCCCACCCTACATCTGGCTGGAGCCCCGCTGTCCTGGCTTCCTACAGTACCTCCTCACGGACCCTTATCACACTGTGTTGCATCTTTGCCTCCCCCAGGAATTCCTCGAGGCAGGAAATGTGTCTTGTTTAGGTTGTGTCCGGAGCAGCCATAAGCACTCAGTAAATATTTACTGAATGAATGAACTCATCTCTGCCCCCAGCCTCTTCCTGCTCCAAGTCATAGGGAACAGCGCACCCTAAACAGGCATCTCTGAACTTCTCTCCCATCAGACGACTCCCCTTCCTGAGGACTTCCGGAGTCTTCTGTTGTTGACGCTTCCGATGGAGACTTGGTGGCCTCCGGTGCTCTTTTTTCTGCTAAAGATATCGAAAGAGAAAGCTCGCAAGATTGAGACATTTTGAGGTCAAGATCTGTGGAGAATGGTCACAGCTTCATCTCTATAAAGATGAAAAAGAGCCTCTGACACCTGCACAGATACGTAGGCAGGAGGAATGAGCATCAATGTGTTCTACTCACCTTTCTCAGACCTCTGTGCTTTGGGGTCCTTAAGCTCCTTTTAGTTCCCATAAGATAGACGATCCCAGGCTCTCAACTGGAGAACGCAGGCTTGAGCCCACAGACATATGACTACAGCAAGTCTTGGGCAGTATCGTGAGCACTTGATCAACTTTAACCCCCAGTAATAATAAACATGAGTGGGAATGAAAATATAAATCTAGATGCTAGTGATGGACATTCTGATCAGATGAGCTTCTTGTAATTGAGAAGGTGACCCTGGGGGAATCTTCCACTTTGAATGGCCCATCAGCCCCTGAGGAAGTCAACTGTGTATTCAGTTGTGAAGGATAAGGAGGAATAACAATAGATCCCATACAAAGTGCCAGAAATATATTGGTGAAGACTGAGTCGAGACTGGAAGGTGGCATTAGGGATTTCAAGGGTTTGAGCTCTCTTTTTTTAAATCCCTGATGATGAATCTGTCATCCCACTTTTGGGCAGTTTCAGGGACAGGTCAGGCTTTCCAGATGGCACTAGTAATAAAGAATCCACCTGCCAATGCAGGAGACATGAGACCAGGGTTCCATCCCTGGGTCAGGAAGATCCCCTGGAGGAGGGCACAGCAACCACACCGCTATTCTTACCTGGAGAATCCCATGGACAGAGGAGCCTGGAGGGCTACAGTCCATGGGGTCACAAAGAGTCGGACACAACTGAGCGCTTGTCAGCAGCAGCAGGAACAGGTTAGCAATGATAGCTTGAGGGTGGACCCATCAAAGAGGACCCAGTGGAGTGAGGGACACCAGGTGGGCATGCCCACTGTTTGAAATGCTGCCAGATGGGCTTTCCCTCAGAGAAGACCCAGAGTTCCAAGGGGTGATTGCTTAGTGCTGTTCTCAGTAAAGAACATGCGGCAGAGGAAAAGGTACCTGAAGAGGAATGCAAGCTCTCCAGTGTTAAACTGAAACAAATCTAGGCTCTCACACGCTGGTTTTCAGACTTTAGCAGGAATCAGAATCATCTGAAAGCTTATGAAACCCAGAGCTTCTGACTCAGGAGGTCTGATACCGGCCCGAGGATTTGTGTGTCTATCAAGTTCCCAGGGAATGCTGATGTGGTCCAAGAAACACACACGGAGAACCAAGGCTCTCAGCCTCGGCTCCATATTAGAGAGTCAGTTGGGGAGATGTTCATATTATAAAAACTTTTTCAGCTTTACTGAGATATAACTGACACATAACATTGTGTAAGTTGAAGGTGTATGCCTTGATTGAATATGTTTATAAATTGCAACTTGAGGAATTCCCTGGTGGTTCAGTGATTAGGACTCTGTGCGTTCACTGCAGGAGCATGGGGTTTGATCCCTGGTCAGGCAACTAAGATCCCACCTGCCAGGTTATGTGGCATGGCCAAATTAATTAATTAATTAATTACATTGCAATTTGATGACCACCATTGTATCAGCTGGGCTTCCTTAGTGGCTCAGAAGGTAAAGAATCCACCTGCCATGCAGGAGACCTGGGTTAGATCCCTGGGTGGGGAAGATCCCTTGTAGGAGGAAATGGCAACCCACTCCACTATTCTTGCCTGGAAAACCCCATGGACAGAGGAGCCTGGTGGGCTACAGTCTACGACCTCCTCTTTCCTGTCCCATAACTGCCATTTCTTTTTTGTTTTGTGGAAAGAAACTTCAAGATCTGCTTTCTTAGCAACTTTCAGGTACAGAATACAGTATTATAAGCTATAATCACTATGCTATATGTTAAATAACTCAAGCTTTTATAACTGGAATGTTGTACCCTTTGACCAATATCTCCCCATTTCCCCCACTCCCAGCCCCTGGTAACCCACCATTCTGCTCTGTTTCTCCAAGTTTGCCATTTTTAGATTCCATACATAAGTGAGATGACACAGTATTTGTCTTTCTCTGTCTGACTTATTTCACTAAGCACAATGCCCTCCAGGTCCAAGCTCAGGGGGCTTTTTAAATGTACCAGTGTCGGGGCCTTGTCCCCTAGAGTTTCTAATGTAATTGTTCCGAGGTGTGTTAGAGCGTCAGTAATTTTTAAGACCTCTCTAGGTCATCCAAGTATTTGCCCAAGCTTGAGAAATACTGCTCTAAACTGTGCCATCAGGTTAATGAGTAGATTTTAGGTCCCTTTTATTACCTTTCTGTAGAAAAAGCAAGAAATTGATGGGCTGGGGTGCGAGGTCAGGTCAGCATTCAAGACCCACGAATACATCAACCAGTGGCATACTCCTGGGTTTGAAGGAGTGAGCTCTATAAAATGCAAGCTTTTCAACACTAAGTGTTAACCAGAGACCTGTTTCTTAGCTGAGCAGCAGGCATCCCCCCATTTGGAGGGGTGCTCTTCTCACTGCCTTTCCAAAATGGTAAGCTGGACTCAGCCCCCAAGAGCAAATCATTCCCTCTTCAAGTCTCTTCCCTCCTTCATGGCAAGATGCACATCTCAGGTTAAGTGCGAGCCTTCAACAGGACTGACCTTTGCCAGAAGCAGAGGTTAGCTTATGACAAACATAAGTTTGAGTTATACATAACTAGAAATTATTAGCATCAATTAGTTTTTGTTCTATTAATATTTATGCTTTTAATTAAGATCGCTTCTTTATGGCATGAGAGAATGGCTATTCACCTGAAACTGTTAAGATGTTTCCTTTTTAAATTGGATAAAATGTCAGTTCCACAAAATGAATTAAATCCAAGACACCTAATATACACCATAGTGCCTACAGTTAACAATACTATACTGAATTCTTAAGAGTTTGCTAAGAGGGTGGGTCTTGTGTAAAATGTTCTTACCACAAAAGTATAAATTAAAATGGTGGTGGGGGGAACTTTTGGAGGTGATGGCTATGTTTACGGCATTGGTTTCACGGGTCTGTACTTATACTAAACTCATCCAGTGGTATACGTTAAACATGCACACTTTTTGTATACCAATCTCGCCTCAATAAAGTGCCTTATAAAACAACAACCCAGAAAAAAGAGGTCAGGATTCTTGGGCCTTAATTTATTAACTTAGTGTCGGCCACTTTAAAAGGCAACCAGAGGGACTTCGCTGGTGGTTCATTGGCTAAGACTCTGTCTCCCAATGTAGGGGGCCAGCTTTGATCCCTGGTCAGGAAACCAGATCCCACATGCCGCAACTAAGACCAAATAAGACCACAGCCAAAGAAATAAATATTTTTAGAAAATAACAATAAAATAAAATGCAACCAGAAAGTAAATCTCAATTGAAAATTCAAAAATATCAAGTAGAAGAATGAATTGAATGTTTAAAGTAGTAAATAATAATCCATATAACCATGGAGATGGTGTGCTTTGTTAAAAGAAAACAGGTTGTTTGCTAAAGATATGGACCCTGATGCTGGGAAAGACTGAAGGAAAAAGGAAGAAGGTGCCAGAGGATGCGATGGTTGGATAGCATCATGGACTCAATGGATGTGAATGTGAGCAAACTCCAGGAGAAAGTAGAGGACAGGGGAGCCTGGCACGCTGCAGTCTATGGGGTTGCAAAGATTTGGACATGACTTAGTGACTGAACAACAAGCACCACCTCCCTGTCCATCCACAACACGTAATAAAACACAGAAATACCCACAAGTTGGTAAAATATATTTTATTTGTTCATACAAAGAAATAGTATGAATTACCAGAATTTCATTTTCCTAGAAACATCTTTCTCTGTGTAAAATTAATTTGTGTTATACATAGGACAAAATACTTGATTTAAAATTTTTTTTTTTCCTTTTTGTACATATTGGCTATTCTAACATCCAGGTTATAGTGGAAACAGCTAGGATTTGCACAGTATTTCCGATTACTGGGTTGAATGAAACTCAGTCATAAATTAATGTTACAAAAGTGAAAAAAAATCTAACCACACCTTGAAGTTTTATTGACCATCTTTCTTGATCAACTGAAAAGAAAAAGACATCGACTTCCACCTCCGCCTTTTCGACACTGAGTGTTTCTAGTTGAATGGCCTCTTCCATTTTTCCTCTTATGAAAACATCCTGGTAGGATCTGAAACTCTGTTTCTCCAATGTTTATAATGTACCTGTCACTCAGAGTGACTTTCTAGGAGGAAGGAGACAATTTCTCCTCCTTTATCTTCCAACTAGATGCTTATGATGCATCCAGGTCCCACGTACCAAGTTCACAGACTCCTGGACAAACACCTCAAAGACAGCATGGGCTAGATAGGAACAACAGAAACCTCCAATTTTTTTCTCAGCAGTTTTGTTTGTTTTTAAACACATTGAGTGGAGTGAAGAGTACCTCATGAATATCAGAGCTTTTCCTGTAACCTGGAAGAAACCCAAAACGTGTGTTAGGACAAAATTTGCCAAGAGGTGATATGGTGTTTGCCTTCTAGCAGCGAAAAAGTTAAGTTGGTGGTCTTGCAGATGGCTGGAACAGAAAGAAAGTTAAGGCCTGATTTTATGTGTTGCCTGACTTCTCCAGGAGGAAGACATGTGGGCCCTGTAATACGTATCACGCGACGAGGTGCAACCTTGGGAGCCGTCAGGAGCAGTCAGAAACCGCAAGCCCTCAGACCCCTCGGAAGAGATGCACAGGAAATCTGATTTATTTGTCTTCCACGGAAAAACTCACTCTAGTCCTTCAGTGCTAATTATCAACATCTGTTTGGATTCAAGGATTTGACCTAGAATGGAACCTTGACTCACTTCAGTGTTCATGACTAAATGACCCTCCTTCAAGCTGAGGATTTCCTGTTTCAGTTTTAAGGCAGAGAATAAACAACTTAATCAAAAATGGTCCAGCTTGAAAAGACAAGCAGGGACATGGAGGGGAAGGGGAAGCTTGTGTGCATTTCCCCCACGACTTTGTGGCAAGCCCTTCTCTGAACTTCTCTGCAACTGGACATCACGTGCCATGCAGGGCACCAGAGCGGCCAGAAAGCGGACGGGGCAGGAGCAGGTGGTGGTTGTGGACTGACTCGGACCTGAAGCCATGTTCTACTGTAGCGGAAAAGAGGCGGTGTTCCAGTTTATTTCTAATTAGCTTTCTGACTGGAGAAATGTATGATCAGCCAGCACCCTTATGAGGATGTCTCTGACACCCAAGCAGCAAGAAGGGAGAATCACCCCATGATTATGGGCGTTCCCCTAAGTGCAGGTTCACCTCGGCTTGGTAGAGGCAGTAACAAAGCGATGGAATGATTACAGCATCTCAGGAATGCATAGCTCCCTGCCCCCACCCCATGTCCATCCTCTTACACCCAACCTACAGGATGACAGTTTTGCTGCTAAGCACAAACTAGCTACGTGGGCAAAGACAAACCAGCTTATCCACAAGACATCCCTTAAAGACCAGTGTTTTGTTTCTCTAGCGAGCGAGTTATCACACAGAACAGACAAAAGTGTCCTTTGTAACGACTGTAACCCAACCAGGTTGACATCTTCCCATATATTCCTTGATGAGAGTATAATGCAAATGCCAGTTCCCATTCTCGGTTAGAAAACTGAGGATCAAGTGAAGACACTATTATTATGTCATATTGCTATACGGTTACCCAAGAGCTGGTCAGCATCAAATGACTCCCCCGGCCTTCCCACCCCACCGCTCCCTCCAGAGAGAAGCAGAGGAGAGTATTCCACATCAGCAGCTACAAGGCTGGTACCTCTCCTGCCAGGGCCTGGCTAGAAGAGACAGCCCAGGCTCGAGTGTCACAGGCAACACGGGGCCAGCGTTCCCAGGCTCTTATAAGAGCCACTCCTGGTTCTGTCTGACTGTTGGCTACAGATCAGAGATGAGCTAGAAATTCCAAGGAGAGGAATTCCAGACCCCAAACGGGCTGGTCCTGGCATCTTGGTGGAGTCAGGAGGGGAGGCACCTGATCCCTTCAGGTCTTGACACCCGGCACCCCTGGTTTGTGTTGGCTGGGGTGGGGGTGGGGTTCTTTGGTGTGTCAAGGCAGAAACTGTCTGCCTGAGACCGGAGCATGATGCACTCGCATACAAATTAGAAGGGAACATCTTTATTTCTAAAGCAGCAGCCAAGCACAGGACCTGGGAAAGGAGGGGGGCGGGGCTTACATTTGCGTACACTTCAAGCTGGTTGATGAACTGGGGATGGGACAGAAGAGGAGGAAAGGGGGCAGCCTTCAAAATCAAAAGCTAAAGTCCATGAACTTGACCCCTCACCAGCAGGCTCCAAGAGGACATGGATGTCCCTGCCAAAGTAGCGATTCTCCCAGGTGCTGAGTGGACTTGAGGGCGTGTGTGGGGCGGGGGTCAGACCTAGCACTGTGGTCTGGAGTCTGCGCCCTTGGACGTGTCAGAAACTGGCGAGGAAGCAGCCACGTGGCAGTCTGTCTCCTCAGAACTTCCAGAGGTGGCCAGGCAGCCAGGGAAACCGGAGTTTCAGAACAAGGAGATGACAAATGCATCCAGACAGCGATCAAAGGCTGCATACCCGTAACAACAAAAATCTCAAGTTGTGCTTTTCTTTAAATACAATGGGTAGAAAGGAAACTCAAAGAGGGGGAAAAAAATGGAAGCACCATCCATTGTGAGGACAAGAAAATATTAGAAAACACTTTGGAATGTTAACAGATTACGTGACTCTCTAAAAGAGTGTGGCTAGGCAGCTTAGTGAATTAATTGCTTATGAATTAAAAATAAATTATTATAAAATAGATTTCTGTACATTTTACATACATATAATCTCTCTCAATATTTCCTACGCCCAAGAGGGTGCCATCAGTCCCAGCCGAAGTCGTGGCCCGTCATCTGGTAGAACTTGCGGTTGAAGGGCCGGTAGAAATCCCGCAGCTGCCGCAGCACCTGCGCGTCGATCTCGGGGTGGGGTCTGCCCTTGGTCTTGCCCAGGCAGTGCGGGCGGCCGCTGCCCTCCGCCTTCTTGAGGCAGGGGAAGCCCTTGGTCTGGTTGAAGTAGAAGTGCTTGTCCGAGATGATGCGCTTGAGGCCCAGGAAGTCCTGCACGCGGCCCAGCTCGCCGGCCGGGTCGCGCACCAGGCGCTCGCCGCTCACGAAGAGCATCTGGCGGGCGGGGAAGTGGCGCAGCCAGCGCTCCAGGTGCTCGGCGTACAGGCCGATCTGGATGGCGCTCCACGAGCGGTCCACCAGGCCCGCCGAGCGGTTCCGGAAGGCCAGGCTCTCGAAGCTGGGGATGTCGGGCCGCTTGGAGAGCGTCTGCGTGTAGTCCGACACGGCCCGCGTCACCGGGTCCCGGACCACCACCAGGAGCTTGGTGTCCTTGGACATGGCTGAGATGCGCGCGGGCGCCTCGCGCGTCACGAAGTAGCTGGGCGTCTTCTCCATGGTGATCTGGCCCTCCAGGGTCCTGGGCATCAGGTCCCTGCGTGAAGCAAACAGACCAGGGAGGGTCAGAGGTCACAGCTCTTTGGCCACGCGTCTCAATAGCAATACTTTTTTTTTTTTTTTTTGCTATTTTTGCTTTTTTTTTTCCTGATTTATTTTTTAATTGGAGGTTAACTGCTTTACAATACGTTAATTTCTGCTGTACAACACCTGTGAATCAGCCATATGTATCCATATATCCCCTCCCTCTGAGACTCCTTCCCACCCTTCCCGTCATCCCACCCCTCTAGGTCATCACAGAGCACCGAGTGGCAATGTCAGCACTTTTAATCCTGGCTCCATCTAATTGCAGTCTGTAGAAACACTAAAAAAATGCAAGTCGAATTTCAGAGCTGAGAGATATAGGTACGTCCCATCTGAAGGCTGGAGGCCAGCTGCTCTCCACCTAAGATGGGAAGGCACTTTAATTTAGGGTAGAAGGAGTAAGATTCAACCTTCTCTGAGATCTTCTCCCCAGTGTCACCTCTCCCTTATTTTGGGGGGGGGTATACAGCTTTTAGATGGCCCAGAATATCTGACTCAGAACACAGAGACCTTTGGCCTCTGGATACGTGCCTTTCAAAATAATATCACCTGGAGTGCCTGGAGATTTTGGTGTCCACGTGTCCTCGCTTTCCTGTCTTGCTCTGCTTATCACGTTGGGACAAAAGCCCAATAGATACAGGAAGGAAAATGTCCCCTGAGCCAGTCAGGGTGTACTAGCATCGCCACAGTGACCACTGACCAAACGCCTTCACTGTGAAAGACATCCCTGAAGGCCTCGAGGCACATAGCTGCCAAAAAACCGGGAGGAGTCAGATGAAGTATAAACTGATGCAAAGAGAGAATTTGCTGAGACACAACTCTAGAAGCCTCCAAAACTACTTCAGATTCCATTTTATAGCTAGCTGGTGGAAATCTATTTTTTATAGATCCCTGGTGTATGATGCAGGAAGCTCAAACTCAGTGCTCTGTGACAACCTAGAGAGGTGGGATGGGGTGGGAGGTGGGAGGGAGGTTCAAGAGGGAAGGGACGTGTGAATGCCTATAGCTGATTCATGTTGATACATGGCAGAAACCAACACAATATTGTAAAGCCACTATCCTCCAAATAAAAATAAATAATTTAAAAAGAGACAGGGACTTCCCTAGTGGTCCAGTGGCTAAGACTCACTCCTCGCTGCCAATGCAGGGGTCCTGGGCTTGATCCGTGGTCAGGAGATGAAGGGTCCACATGCCACAACTAAGACCCGGTACAGCCAAAATAAATAAGCTAATAAATAAATATTTTTAAAGGGGGAGAGAGACTTGTATGATATTTATTTATTGCCACATAATTTAAATGTACCTACACAGCAGAACTTGAGCAAACTCCGGGAGATAGTGGAGGACAGGAAAGTCTGGCAGGCTGCAGTCCATGGGGTCACAAAGAGTCAGACGTGACTGAGCAACTAACACTCAGGATGTTCTAAACGTCCAGCTTCAAGCTACTGAGCCCAAAATTGCTTTACAGATGTTTCTAGAAATGATGATATAAACTCTATCACATGAGCCAGAAAGGGCAACAGACTCCTCCTTCACAGCAAATTAGAGGAAGCAGGCTTCTCCCTGATGGGGGGGTGGCCCCGCAACCCTGCCACCAGCCCCAGCTTAAGCTAAAGCTGGATTGACCCACTTTGCCCATTTACCACTTAGATGAAGGTAGCCCTGTCATCAGGCTAATTCGATGGAGGATTAAAGAGGGCCCGGCTCTCAACTTATTCTGCAATTCTCTCAAAAGCAGGTCGAATCTGATTAAGTCCGAATTTTTTCCCTGTGTTCCGCCACCTACATCTAACCGAGTCTACAAGAAAGGGTTCAATAGTCAAAATCCAACTGCTATCCCTCTGACTGAAGAAAACCCCACCCGCCACGTTCTCCAGGGCCATGCACACGGGGCAGGTTTGGGGTCTGTCTGCAGAGGGTCTGAGTGACCAAGCAGAGGCACTGAAGTCCAGCCCCTGGGCTGAATCTCAGCACCCCGCGGACTGAGGTGTGTGCCCCTCACCTGTCCATGCCTCCATTTTCTCAACTGGCCTGTGAGAAAAAGGATGATGTCCACCACCCAGGGTTCCTTCTTGGGACCGAGCCTGGGAGCTAATCGGTGCCAAAGAAAGGTTGTCAGTTCCCTGCTATTGACAGTGTCAGGCAAAGGGTGCAAGGAGGCAAGGCTCGCAGGCAGGGACTGGTCCCTCCCTTGGTTCACCTCCAGAGGAGCCATGGGGATGCCCCTGGGACAAGCAAAGCTTCAGGAAGAGTGGACGTGGCTCTCTGCCCACCTGGGCTCCAGAACCACCTCTGAACCTTTGCTGCATGCATCCCCTCGACGTCCCTAAACAAGGGCCAGGCAATCATGGAACAAAATGGCCGAGTGAGAGAGCCCATACCAGGATGAACAGAAAAGGAACAGGAAATGGTCACCATCTTACAGTCCAAAGGCACAGCCTTCTCAGCCATAATGCATCCCTGGACCGGGGTCAGATTCTTGGGTGACCCCCTGCCACGCTGCAGTATAGGCTCCAGAGGACCCCATCTCCCTAGGACAGTCCAGAGGTTGCACCCAGATGTCAACAAGCACTCAGGGTCGTAAGACTTTCTCTGTTTATCAATAACAGCTGGGGAACTGCTGACACCGAGTCTCAGTCCCCGTCCACTGCAGGCTCCACAGCCACCTTCCCCTGGGCGTGCGTGGTGTGGACACAGAGCAGCTAATGGGCGAATACGCTACGGGATTCTCCATCACTTCACCAGGTGTTCCCTGAGTCCTCTCCATGGGTTTCCAGGTGCATTTCTGTGGTAGGGGGTGGGGGGGGCGGAGTAGAATAATCCACAAGAAATATGTCTCTTTGGGTTAAGGATTATTTTAGGCTGATTATTTTTAAGAAACAATGGACACTGAAAAGCTCTGAAAACCAATGAATGCTAACTTTTAGTAAGAGACATTTATATTTATAAGGGAAATGCTGGGAAAGATTGAAGGAATGAGGAGAAGAGGGTAACGGAAGATAAGATGGTTGCATGGCGTTATAGACTCAGTGGACATGAGTCTGAGCAAATTCCAAGAGACAGCGAAGGACAGGGAAGCCTGGCGTGCTGCAGTCCACGGGGTCACAGAGTCGGACACGCCTGAGCAACTGAATAACAAGTGTCTTCCTGTCTGTACCAGGAGGGGAAGACTGGCTATATCTCTAGAACCTCGTATCCATGGAGTTAAGTCTGCCCAACAGCTGTGCCCTTATCTACTGGGCTTTTCCCTGCCACCTCCCAGAACTGGCCTCCCCCTTCTAAAAATCTTTTGTCTCCAGCTGGAGATGGCATTTAAGATGGAGGCTTGGGCTGTTTCCAAGACTTGCTCAGGTTTCCTGGGCATCTCCCTTGTACACAGGAGGGACACGTTATTAAACTTGTTTGTTTTTCTTCTGTTGACTGTCTTTTATTACAGGGAGCTGGGTTGGGGTGGGGGTGTCTCAGCTAAGAACCTAGAAGGGAGGAGGGAAAATTAATTTTCCTCCTCTCCCCTGGTCCCGAGGCCTGGGCTCAGACAGAGTGGGGCACCTCCCCAGCATGGCTCAAGAAGTGTGCTGTTGACCCTTCTAGGCAGTTACAGGCAAGACCCTGTTCTTGCCTCTGTCAGTCCCCGCACCCCTGGTCCTGGAGAGAAGCCCTTTTCCGTTCCCTTCCTGGGCCCAGCTTCCTCCCACTCCCATCCTTCACTGGCCAGGCTCTTCTGTCCAGACACTCAGAACCTCTCTGGGCACAGCAGTGGCTCCGAGAAGAAAAGATGGAGACATGGCCGAGGGTGACCCCCTTACGTGGGCCCTGCAGCTCACCCCAGTGACTCCTCCAGTGGTGGCTCCAGCCACCAGCGGGCCTCTCAAGCCAGCAGGTGGGTTGCAGTTAAATTGAGCAGCTCATTAGGAAAGCCAGTTTCTCAAACTGATAGCTGTAGCTAATAATCTAGGCAGCACTTTGGGGCTCTCAGAGAAACTTTCACATACTGCGCCTCACCTAATCCCTCGCGCACAAGCCTTCGAGGGGGCACTGCCAGCCCCAACCTACTGAGGAGGGAGCTGGGGCTGACAGGGAGGGTCACCCGCTGCCAGCAGGCCGAGAGCTGAGACCCGGAGTCGGGCCCTCTGATACCCCCATCACCACACCTCCTCCACCCAGCCTTCTGCGTTTTTCCTACTATGATGAAATGTACAAAGAGCTACACACCTGTCCTTTCTTTAAAGAGATATCTGTATTTCTTCTTCTCATTTGGAGATTAGCATCTTAATAATAGGTATTCCAGGGCTAGAATCACATGACTATAATCATAATTGTTCAACGATGAGTCAGATTTCGAAACAATAGATGTCTTAGGCTCACACACGCTTGCTGTTAACTGCATAGGATGAGGCTGGGGGATCAGGACAGGATGGAACAGTAGTTCCTCCTGCCAGAGGCTGCCCCCCCCACCCCGCCCCATCCTCCCCTCTCCACTACGTGGGCAGGAAGGGACACTCTTCCACACCTAGCACACATTCCTCAGGCTGCTTATGAAGCCAGTGGACCTGGAGGTCTCTCTGGGGCAAGTCTCAGGAAGATGCATGCTCCCACCCACCCATCCTCAGGACAAGAAGAAGAGATGCTAAGCAGAGGTGTCAGGTGACACCCACGACATTCAGGCCTGGGGATGACCAGTCTGGGAGTATCAGGGCCCTCAAAGAACTGGACCACAGAGCAGGAACCTGGGAAACTGGAGGATTTGCAGCAGGTATTTCAGGCTTTCAACATGTTTCAGGAAATTCAAAAGAAAGCAATGGGTCCCTCGGCACTAGGGTATTCAGCCTTGATGCCGAGGGTGCTGGATGCCCGGGTCCCGCCCTAGGCCCACAGAATCAGGCCCCTGTGGGTGGGGCCCTGACAGGGGAATCTCTCTGATGATGCCAACCTGCAGCCAGGCTGGAAGTTGTCACCCTGGGGCATCCATGAGCCTGGCAGCTGCCCTGCACTTCAGCCCCTTATTCGGCGGATGCCCTGTGCACCTATGTGGGGAGGGCATGGTGCTGGGTGGTGATGGAGGACCCCCATGGTAGAAAAAAAAAAATCAAGAAAACAATATTGTTAACAGAACAGAAGCTGTTCAGCTAATCCAAGGCAGGATTTGAACCAAATTCCTGGAGTGAAGTCTAGAGAACTTGGGGTCATATCTTCCCCCCCAAAGCAGACCAGGCCCCAAAGGGAAGGTGATGCCCCACCTGCCAATGCGTGAGACACAGGTTCGATCCCTGGGTCAGGAAGATTCCCTGGACAAAGAAGGGTGGCAGGCTACAGTCCATGGGGGTCACAAAGAGTCAGACATGACTGAGCAACCAAACAACAACAAAGACATGCATGTGTGCAGATGCACAGAGATGTACACACACACACACACACACACACACACGACACCGAGCTAATCATCAAACACAAATCAGGCTCTCACTAAAACAAAATGAGGCACACTGAAAGAGCTAGAGGAAACTCGTGTGATGAGAGACTAAACGACGCATCTAACTCTTTCATCATCTAAAGTCAGATAATATCAACATAAACAGAGGAAAAAAAACAAACAGGTGAAGAATAGTACAAGGCCCAAATTATCTGATTTATGCTTTTGCCAAATTCATAGCTTAAAATGAAACTAAGGTCTCTTCATTTTTGAAAAGCTCATGAAACTAAGATGAATTGAGGTCAAAACGACCACTGGGCCGTTTCCTCTTTCACAGGCTTGTGGCAGGTGAACCAGGAGGATGTCTAGAGTCAGGTTTGAGGATATAAAATCTCAGCCCCGGGTCTGGGCGCTCACTTGCACCTGTGCCTTCGCCAGACTCAGGAGTAGCTGAGAGCCGACCTATGGACTCAGCCTCGCGAGGGGCATGGCAGTCACCGGCTTTGGAGAAGGCCAGTGTTTACAAAGAACAGCCCATGTCTCGACGACGGGGCTCTTATGCGTTACCTCGGAAAGCAGACTCTTAAAAACAAACCTTCAAGCCAACAGGCGGAGGAAATTTGAATGAACCAGACAAGTTCTAAAAGCCTTGTAATTCTGATGTTCTTCAGCAGCCAATGTTGCCCTAATTTTCTTTTTCTGCTTCTTTTCTTTCTTTGGATGGCATGTCGGCTCCCAGAGTCCGGCAAGTGAACTTACTGTTGGAACTGGCAAGTTACGCAAGAAAAGAGAGGAAGATTATAGAGATGGGTGTAACCCACCGCACTACAGCCAAACAGATGCTGAGACGCTGACACAAAACAGATGATGGACGTGAGTGAACTTGAACTTCAAGCCACAAACGGGGTGGGGTGGGCCCAGCTCTCTCTGGGACTGACGAAAACTAGAGAGAGGGGAGGATGATCTCTTTGTTTGGTTCCAGAAACACCCCATATAAATATACATATTCTATAATGATCTATATGAGAAAAGAATCTGAAGAAAGATATAGTTAAACAGATAGAGACAGGTATATGGATAACTAAATCCCTTTGCTGCACACCTGAAACTAACATAAATTAGTTGTAAATCAACTATACTCCAATTAAAATAAATAAATAAAAGAAATAGTCTCATGTTTCCTGACCTCCAATAAAGATCTTTTTTCTTCCTTTTTAGAACCTACTTTTTAACCTACATACACAAATCATCATTCTGTCCAGTTCTATGACTTTGGACAAATGCACAGAATTGTCTAACAGCCAGCATCATAGTCATGATCCAGCTCAGTTCCATCACTCTCCACTCTCTCTTGCACTGCTCCTTTCCATCAAAATCTAAAATCGAACTCTGTGTACAAGGCAAATCCCCTTACAAACGGCCCTAGGCTGCCCAAATCCTTGTGTTGATACCATTGGGACAGAAATATTGATTGAGAAGAGAAAATGGTCAATAGACTTAGACATTTTGACATCACAAATCTATTTACTGTTGCTTTAAGAGAAGAAGAAGCTACAAGTTGTTTCCAGCTCTCTGTCTGTCTTCCAGTTCTGCCTCCTAACTAGCTTGTCCCCATCCCCCACCCCACCCCCACATCCCTGCATCCTTGGCTTCCTGGTCTGTAAATCAGTACCACAGAGGAGGTCAAATTCTGATAAACTGTCCTGAGGTCAAACTCAGGGTTGGGAGGACAGGCCAGGAAGCAACGATGCCGATGCCATCATCTTTAGCTGTTCCCAAAGCCCACATCCTGGTGGCTCAAATGGTGAAGAATCTGCCTGCATTGCAGGGGATGTGGGTTCGATCCCTGAATTGGGAAGATCCCCCGGAGAAGGAAATGGCTACCCACTCCGGTATTCTTGCTTCGAGAATTCATGGGCAGAGGAACCTGGCAAGCTACAGTCCATAGGGTCACTGAAGAGTCAGAAATGACTGAGTGACTAACACTTTCACTTTCAAAGCCCACATCCAGCCTCTGAGAGCTCAAAGCCCACAGTGCGGCTAGGAGAAACCTTTACAAACAGAATAATCAGCATCTCTAGGAAGGTTACATCTCTCCTCTCACCCTGCAAACAGACAGTAAGTAGTCAGACCTCCTCTCACAGTCCCAAATCGGTGCGGGAAGTAGGGATATCCTCCCCTTAGAAGGGTTAAACAAATAAGGTGCCATTTTAAAAACATAGCTGTTAAGTCACAAGTATCAGCTGCAAAACTCAAAAGCCCTGGGATCCCAGGGATGCAGGGAGTGGGACACTGAACAGAGCACAGAGGAGTGAAAACACCCTGAACGATACCATCATGATGGACACATGGCAACATGTCACACAGTCAAGCCCACAGAACACAGCTCACCAAGGGTGGAGCCTGCTGTGAACTGTGGACTTGGCGTGATGATGCCTGATGTGTCAGTATGAGCTCATCATGACCAGTGGACTGCTCTGACGGGGGGTGTCGATGGTAGGGGAGGCTGTGCTTGAGGGGGAGCAGGAAGCACATGGGAATGTTCTAGAACCCCAGTTTGAATGCCCATGCTTGGTTTCCAGAACTCTGCCCTTTCTGCTGGATTTTGCAATGAACCTAAACCTGCTTAAAAAAAGAAGAAAAAGAAGAAGAAGGTTGAGATCCTGTCTGTCCGCTTCCTGTCTGTGGCTGTGGCTTCCTCCTTGGGAAGGACGGGGTCACGCACCCTCGTGTCCTCAGCCTGGGCCACCAGCACTGGTGTGCCGTGCTCATGTGAGTCTTTTCCATACCCTCGCCTTCCCCTGCGACTCCGGGCCGAGGGCTCCTCCTGGGATGCTGGGGTCACGGCACATTTGCATTCTCTATGCTGCCTCCTTCACCCCCAACCACTCAGGAAGAAAGAAAACCCTTTCCTCCTGGGGTTTGTCCCTGACATCTTGACCTGTGAACACAGGTAGAATATCTTAACCTGTAAGCAGCATAAGGGACTAAATCTCCAGCTTCCTGCCTTGAAAATATATGACAAAAAATAAACTCAGAAAACAAACAAAAAATAACAAGTCTCCTTTTATGAAAGGATGCCCTTGGGTTCTTTGGATCTGACTGCCCAGGCCCCTCCCTTAGCCTTTCCTCCTGGGCTCAGAGGCCCACTGCTTTGCCTGTTCCTCAGGGGAGGGAGTTAGGCTGGGGTTAGCTGAGTGAGTGCCTCAACTTCCCATCACTGAGGCCAGGGAAGCACTCAAGTGGCCAACTTGAAAAGGGCAGAAAGGGCTGCTGGGAGCGTGGAGGGGAAGGGATGCTGCCTGGAGGAAAAGCGCAAAGCTGCTGACAGTCCAGGAGGTGACAGATGCTGACGGGTTGGCGGGAGAGGCAGGGGGACGTGTCCCCAGGCTTCAGTGGGCACTGGGTGCTCTGGAGTTAAATCATTTTCAAAAGAAAAACTGGGGCGAGGGGCTTCCTTGTTTGTCCAGTGATTAGGAATCCACCTGCCAGTGTAGGGGACGTGGGTTCAATCCCTGGTCTGGAAACTAGAACCCCCCTGTGCAACGGAGCAGCTGAGCCTGTGAGCCACAACTACTGAAGCCCACACGCCCTGCAGAGCCCGTGTTCCACAGGAGAAGCCCCTGCAACGAGAGGCCCCTGCCCACCACAACTAGAGAAAGTCCACGCAGCGATGAAGACCCAGCAGAACCAAAGTAAGTAAAAAAATAAATGAGTACGTTAAAAAATGAAAAACCAGGGGGAAGAAAAAGAGCAGTCTCCAGGGTCATTACCATCCTAATCAGAGGGGTTTCTGCTGTGACAAGTGTGGGCAGCTGGGGTCCTCTTTCCTGAAGGCCTGTCTACCAGCCCTGAACCTCCATCCCTGGTGAGTACCGCAAACTGTCCCCAGGGCAGTGTCCTTCTCCCTTGTGAGTTTGTAAGTCACAGTGGACTTCAGGTGGACGGGGGACAAAGACAAAGGTCTAGGCTTGTGGCTTCTGTTCCCTTCCAGAAGATGAGAGCTGTAGAGATGAGAAAGGAACTCTTCCTGCAACCTCGACTGTGGACAAGGAGACATGGTTGCTCCTGAGACTTGTAACTCGAGCTGTAAGTGGTAACCCTGGGAAGTTTCATCTTTAAAGCAGTTTTCTTCCCTGGGGAGGAGGGAGGAGGCAGGAGGGCTGGGAGGAAAGTGGGGATCAGCTCGGCCCCTTCTTATCTGAAACCCTCTTCCTTTGTAGGAAGTCTCTGAGCCCAAGGATTCGAGAGCTTCCTTTCAAACGGCCACACATCTCCATAAATAATTATCTCCGTTTGGGCAAGATGTTTGCATATCAAAGAACTCCTTCGGGAGTGTTTAAAATAATTTGAAATGAAATTATAAATAGTCTGTTGTTCTCCTAGTTTCTCTGGTCCCTGGAGCGGTTGGGCTCCCGGAAGTGATGTCATTATTCATTATAAAGTTTACTGGGTCTTTTTACTTAACTTTTTTTTAAAAAAAGGTAATGGGTAGGAAAGAAGAGACATAACAAAGGATGGACTCCCCCAGGCCCCCTCCTCTGCCAGCCCTCGCCCCTTTCGCCCCTCCTACCCCTCAACCCCCACTGCAAGGATTTGGCCTCCATTGTATGAGAATTTCAATACTGCTCAGAAAATGAAAAGCCTTTGAGTGCCATAAGGGGGTGGTGCTCAAAAGAGCATCTCGCAGCTCTGGGTCAACCCAAGATTCCTTTCATTTTGGCAGAATCCTCCACTATAGACCCTGCTTCACAAAGGCCTGAGTTCCTGTTCCTGGAAGGGACTGGGGGGGTTGGGGGGCAGAGGGAGGGTTTCAATTAAAAGCTAATAGCCTTTTGTGTCTGGGCGCTCTGGGGCACTGCTCGTGTTTATTAGGCCTCACTGTGTGCGGGCACAAACCATGTGAAATCAGAGTAATCTGTGCCCCCCGTTTCCTGGAAAAAAAATTGTTTTTGATCAATAGAAAGAGAGGAAAAAAAAAAGTTTTCTGGGAAGCACTGTCTTTAGAAAGTAAAATCAGCCTGTTTGTGGGCAGGGGGGTAGGGGCAGAGCTCAGGATCCAGAGGGAGAGGAGACCTCGGCAGCCCAGCCAGATGTGGGAAGGCTGTCCCTCCCTGGACAGATTCTTCTCTGTGTAGACCCGACCCGCCCTCACTTCTGATCCGTGTGGCTTCCCCTCTGGAATCCGCTTCTTCTCCCCAGGGTGCTGGGAGCCCGGCTCTGCCTGGGTGACTCCCCAGCAACAAAGGGCCAGCCCTCAGGCGGCTGCACTGGCTGGTATGTTTCACAGACTCCTGAAATCCTCTCCCAGCTCAGGCCTCACCTCAAGAAAGGCTCCCCCCAACCCCACCCCACCTCTGTGCTCTTGGCAACCAGGTATAAATGTTAGTAAACAGACCCTCACTCAAGACTGACCCACTCAGCACCGCCAGTCAACACAGAGTGCATGGAAATCACTTCCCCACCCAGGGAAGCACCCCCCGACCCCCGACCGCCCACACCCAGGATAAGGGAAGGGGGCTTCCCAACGTAGTGAAGGCTACCGGGTGCTGGAGGCCTGAAGCCCCAGCTCTGGTTCCTGCGCAGCCGCTGACAGGACCTGACACTCAAAGCTTCGGGCTCAGTGTAGAAAAATTAATGGGTGACTTACTTAACTCAGAAAGACAACCTCTAGGTCCATCCATGATGCTGCAAATGGCATGATTTCATTCCTTCTGACAGCTGAGTGGTATTCCATTGTAAAAAGACGTGATATAAACGAACTTATTTCCAAAACAGACTCACAGAGAACGAACTTATGGTGGCCAGGAGGAAGGACAGGGAGAACGGGTAGTTGGGGAGTCTGGGATGGACATGTACACGCTGCTACATTTAAAATGGATAACCAGCAAGGACCTACTCTGTAGCACAGGAACTCTGCTCAGGGTTACCTGGAAGCCTGGATGGGAGGGGAGTTTGGGGGAGAATGGATACATGTCTATGTATGGCTGAGTCTCTGCTGTCTGAAACTACCTCAGCATTGTTGACTGGCTATATTCCAATACAAAATAAAAAGTTTAACCATAAAAAAAGTTGATTTTGACACTAATAAAAAAAGTTAATGGGAATTTTCCTGGCGGTTCAGTAGTTAAGAGTCCATCTTCCAGTGCAGGGAGTGTAGGTTTGATGCTTGGTCAGGGAGCCAAGATCCCACATGCGTTGTGGCCAAAACCTCAAACATAAAACAGAAGCAATGGTGTAAAAAAAAAGTAAATAAAAACTTAAAATGGTGTCCATCTAAAAACCTTTTAAAAAGTGAATGGACTGGTTTAAAAGGGATGTTGGCTCCAAAATTCTGTAAGGGGACCCTTACAATCTCCATCTCTCCCACCACACCCTCATGCCACCTCCTTCCCCAGCCAGTCGTAGGTTGGCACAAGTCGGTACAGGAGAATCTATACAAATATTTAATGATTGAATAGGTACAAAGGGTACTTTAGGCACCTTGAGGATACAGGTCAACCCTAAGAATGTAATTCAGCTGGAGGTTACTGCCAAGGGCTCCCTCAAACTAGGCAACCTGGTGCCTGAGAAAACAGAAAGGAAAGTAGAGCTCAAGGTCAGGCTGTGGGTCCTCAGGCAAGTTGTCTAACATCTCTGAGCTGTCTCTCCTCATTTGTAAAATGGAGATACTCTAAAAAAAAAAAAAAAAACCCAAGAATGAGACTTAGTCGTACTTCATATGTGAACAAGCTCCTAACGCAGCAAAACCCTACCTAAGGGTAAGGTGGGATGACCCTCACACATGTCCCCACTTTATCTCCTTTGACTTATGGCTCTAGGTACTAGGGAGATTTCTAGGGAAATATTGCTAAGGAAAAGGAAATTCCACAGTGGTTCTCACACTCAAAGTCTCTTGTAAAACAAGTATTTGAAAGAGTCTGCATTTCCTGAAATTCTCACTTGTGCCAGGAAGGACCCCGTGTGTGGACCTTCTTTCTTAGTCCCCCTGGTAGGGCTTTGGCAACCAAGAAAAACCAAGCTCCCCCTCTTGCACTGACATTACCGAGCGGATGTGATGATCCAAGCCAGAAAGGAGCAGCAAATGAGGCAGTCTTCCAGATGAATACATCCTGCCTTGGAAGGTTCTTTCTTTCGTTCCTTCCGTCCTTCCTTCTCTCTCTCTTTCCTCCCTGCCTCCCTTCTCTCTCCCTCTCTCTCTCTCATTCTTTCTTTCTCTTTCTTTTCTCCTGCTTTCCCTCCCTCTTTTCCTTTCTTCCTTTCTTGCCCTCCTTCCTCACCTCTCTTTCTGCCTCTTTCTTTCCATGGCAGAGAATGAGGTTTACAGGAAGTGAAACAGTCCGTTTAGGGGCAGGAGCCATCTGAGGCTGATGAAAAGAAACAACCCAACTGCTGAAACCAGATCCACAGAGTGAAGACTTGACATAATCCGTTACCTTCCTGGCCCCTGACTTCGGGGCCAGCGGGAGTTGGGGATGAGAGAAACCCCAGTCAACTCTTAAGTCTAAGACAATGGCTCCATCCTGCTCCCCGCTCCCCTTCCACTTGACAAACAGAACCCCATTTTATGGTTATCAGCTGAAAACAGTATAAAGTAAATTAGGTCAATAAAAACTCCAGACATAAGTTTGAGTAAAGCTCAACGGATGGGAAATGAGAGCAAATAAACTCCCCTTATCACAGGCTCTAAATAGCTAAGAACATTTTAGAGAAGAAAAGAGATGCTTTCTGCCCATAGAGAACATCCCTGGGAGTGTATTAAGCCAGAGACAGACGTGCAGACAAAAAAGACCCGCAGTTTCTTATCTCACACACCTATCAGCAGCAGCACTTGTTTCTTCCCAGTGGGTCTGACCTAGTGCTTGAAGCCGATCGGAAGGTGTCTTGAGACAGGAAGTGACACGCAAGGCTGATGGAAACTCTTAAAGACACCCATCAAAGTCCACCTTTCCTACGCTTATGGAGACTCTCAGTTTGGAAAGGATGGAGGCTTCTAAGAGCCGATTTTCAGGAGGAGAAAGGTAAGTGCAACCTCCTCAGAGTCTCATCCACTTATTGTCACAGTCACCATTTTTCATAAAACCTCAATACACCTGTAACAGTTTGCTAAGCAGAGTCCAACTTGCCTGTATATTTCATGTCTGAGGATAGGAGAAATGGAAAGTCTTGGAGGCTTGAAGTTTTGCTTAAGTGTTCCGGATTATTTGAGCACATTCCCTCATGACGGTTCATATTCTGTGAGAACCTTTTCGTAGATGGTGAGTCTTAAAATTTCCAGCCTTGCTTCTGTTCTTGACACAAAGCATTCCCTCCCCCTCCCCCACAACTCCCACAAGGGAACAAAACTGCAAGCACCAGGGGGATCAAATAACCAAATGGTTAGTGAGAGGGCTGCTAAGAATTACAAGTGAGATTAGCCTTTTACCCTGCATTAGCCCCAGTGAAAAACTAACCCTGTAACTACTTTTAAGCCTAATGATGATTTCTAAGAACAGGATGTTTGCTTCAATCTTAGGGCCTGCCATGTTTTGTTCTGTATTTCTTTGGACGGTACCTTGTAAGACGGTACATCTTCAAAAGAAATACAAGAAAAATGGCAAAAAACCCTAGGATAGGAAGCACTGGAAAATAATCTGCTGAATGAACACAGGAATGAATGAAAGGAAATTAACTTGCAGTGCTTAAAGCTAATGACTGGGGGTCACAGGGCAAATATGTAAAGAGAATTGGGGGCAACCTGGGATGATAAATTATCATTTGGGGAAGGTTTGAAAATGGTGACCATATCAGGATCTGAATGCCCAAAGTAATTAATCCTAGAGCAACATTTATGTACCATCACACCCATTACATTAAGTGACACTATTCCATCAGGAGGCCNGCAAATATGTAAAGAGAATTGGGGGCAACCTGGGATGATAAATTATCATTTGGGGAAGGTTTGAAATGGTGACCATATCAGGATCTGAATGCCCAAAGTAATTAATCCTAGAGCAACATTTATGTACCATCACACCCATTACATTAAGTGACACTATTCCATCAGGAGGCCATCCACATAAAGAAGGTCTTGACCTTGCATGCGAAGCTATAGCAAAGAACAACTCCCTTATTTCACCTGAGGGACAGACACCAGCCATGAGCTCTTCTCACTTTTGAACTTTGGATGCCCCAGAGTTTTCGGGGGGGGGTGGCGGTAATAAACCACCAATGGATATGAATCTGAGCAAACTCTGGGAGATGGTGAAGGACAGGGGAGTGTGGCATGCTGCAGGCCATGGGGTTGCAAAGACTCGTACATGACTTAGCAACTGAACAACGGTAATAATAAAAGGCCTTCTCTATTAAAGTAATAAGTGGTTGCAGAGGTTAACAGGAAAAAAATGACTATAATGAGCTGATTTCTATTCATTGTCATTTTACTTCTTATTTTGCTTTAATTATTAAAATTCATTTGCATTTACCAAGAGATGGTGGGGTGAGAGACCCCAGATGTCTCTCCTCTGGTCGCAAGAGGAAAGACTAGGACTGTGGACAGGATCTCTCATTGATGGTTAAAGAATCAGGGAAGGACTAGGAACGTGGGTGGGATGCCTCGTGGACAGTTAAGGAATCAGTGACACGGCGTGAAGGTATCATTCACGGGGACGTTTCTTGCCCTCCGGGGGCTCACTGTGTATTTGGAGAGAAATTCCACATCCAGGAAGTTCCCCAATAGATACTGCATTGAAATGTGCAAAACAAGCATCCAAAAGTCATGTCCTTCGGGACGTCTGCAGCTTGCTTGAGCTGGTGCCAAGGCCGAGGGGAACAAAGATGTCAAGAAGAAAAGATACCCAAGCGTAGGAACATAAGGCAGTGGTTGAGACACTGGGCTTGGACTGAAGTTTGTTTGTTTGAGGAATGGTGAGAAATAAGACTACCATGATTAGGAAGTGGCTGGAGTGGCCCCCTTTCCACTCTGTCCAGCCCTCCCCCTACTGCTTCCCTAACATCTTTTCCAGAAGCCAAACCTAGAAAACTTCACAGCTTCTCATGACATTGAACAAGATGTTCAAGTTTCCTGGCCAGGAATCTCCCTACCTTTCCAAAAGGACATGCTTGCCCCATTCCTCCATTCTTACCCTTCACCCCAGCCACGGGTAAGCACAGTCCCCCTCCTTCTCGTACATTCCTACAGCACTCATTCCCACCCTAGGCTGGGTTAGCAATTCTTGCTCCCTTCTTATGATCCCACCCTGCCAACAGCCTCCCTGCAAATATACACACGTACGTGCGCACACGCACACACACGTTAGCATACCCTTTCTCTATCTGCTATTATCCACTTCCAGGGGGTTGAAGCCTGGACTCTGCCTTATTTGCACTATGGCCAAAATCAATGGCTCTTAGATGAATGAAGGGTGCACAAATAAAAAAAACAGTTGCTAGAAAGAACTTGGATTTGATCTCAGACAATGAGAAGCCATATCAAACATGGGAGTGAGCAACTTGAAGGTATATCAGGAGTCGAGGAGACAGATCCGGGCTGTTAGCTGATGATAAACTCCGTGAGGCTACTGAAGCTTGATACAAGAAGGTGTAAAGAACATTGGAATAAGCAGAAAAGATCACGGGGCGTCTCCAATGGAAAACTGAACACATTATCTGGAGATAGCTTTCTTATTGCTTTTGAGATATTTTGCAACTCTGTAAATTATAGGTAACAACACAGCAAGGCAATGATTCTTGACCACAGGCATGCAAATAAGTGCTTTCTGGTAGAACTTCTGCGGGTTTCCCTCTCCACTACTCACTACATGGGAAAAGTCAATTTCGCCCGCTTGTAAAGTCATCTCAAAGTTCCTTTATTCCAAGGAAACTTAGGTTCTTTTGACTTCTTTGGACCAATGGTAACAGCTGCCAAGTTCTCTCATTAATAGTAAGTAAAATAAAATCCTTAAGATGGTCATTAAGGAAATATAATCCTTAACATTGTAAGTGGATTAATCATGATTTTACCTTTTGCCTTTAGAAAATTATCCTTTACCAAAAGCCTGGATTAGCCATGTGCTTTTCATAAGAGTGCTATCCAAACGAAGATGTGGTATGCATGTGTGTGTGTGTGAATATACACATGGATTTCCCTGGTGGCTCAGATGGTAAAGAATTCAATCCCTGCGTCAGAAAGATCTCCTGGAGAAGGGAATGGCTACCCACTCCAGTATTCTTGCCTGGAGAATTCCACGCACAGTGGAGCCTGGAAGGCTACAGTCTACGGGGTTATAAAGAGTCAGACATGAGTGAGTGAATAACACTTTCAGTTTCATACATGTACATACATACATACATACATACATACATACATACAATGGAATACTACTCAGCCATAAAAAAGAATGAAATAATGCCATTTGCGGCAACATGGATGGACCCAGAGATTATCACACTAAGTGAAGTAATTCAGAGAAAGCCAAATGCCATATGATATCGATTATACGTGGAATCTGAAATATGACAGAAATGACCTTATCTATGAAATGGAAATAGTCTCACAGACATAAACCTGTGGTTGCTAAGGAGGAGGGGAGGGATGAAGTGGGAGGCTGGGGTTAGCAGATGCGAACTGTTACATATAGAATGGATAAACAAGGTCTGACTATATAGCATAGGGAACTATATTCAGTATCCCGTGATGAGCCATAATGGCAAGGAAAATGAAAAAGAATGTGTGTGTATATATATATATACTTTTCTGTACAGCAGAAATTAACACAGCATTGTAAATCAACTATACTTCAATAAAATAAATACAAAAAGAGTGCCACCCACACCAGTGGCTTTTACCCCATGGCATCCTCTTGATACCAACCACCTTCCCATCTTAGTACCAAGAACAGTCATGCTTTCTGTTGAGCAAACAGCTTGTTTGAATGACTTGAATAACTGAGGCCTGTCTGTCTGTGAAGGCTGCCATGAACCTGAAGGTCACGTCCACTTTGTGGCCCCCACTATGGATTTTCCTTTCTTACTCTCACATTTCATGTGTTTGTGGCCCTTTAAATATCCTTCAAAAACCACCTGAAGTACGTGTTCAAGAAGGCAGACACAGAGTAAATGCAATTCTGTAGATCTGAATGGGAAGGGGGTGTGGGGGGCGAAAAAAAACGGGACAGCTGATTGGAAAACACACTGAAGGAAGGAAAAAAGGAAAGCAGGTTAGAGATGAGGAAAGACCTTCAGTTTTTAAGCAAGATGGATTGAGGGCGGGACGCTTATGGGTTCTGAGTTCACCCACAGAAACTGTGGCTTCCAACCCATTTTTCAGGATGGAAGTCAGGACACAGTGAAGGTGCTCAGCCCGGAAATGATATAAACACAAGAGGGTTTAGGATTCAGTGTCTATGTAAAAAGCAGAAATGGAGATAAGGTGAACATGACCCCAGATTCTAAGCTAGCTTTGGGTCCAGATAGATTAGCCCAAGTGGTGTGCAAGGCTCCCTGGCAGGCCAGCCTGGAGGCCGGGGTCGTGAACAACGACTGCCTCTCCCTGAAACGCTCAGCACTGCCCTCCATTCACTGACAAAACCAAACAAAGACCTTTAAGATGCTACTTTCCCAAATGAATCCACTTCCAAGTCCAGGGCTAGGAACACACAGCACTAAGCCCGTGAGCAAACACTCCTAAAGAGGGGAACAAGAGACTCCTCTCTGCTGCCCCATTAGCACATTTGGGAAGTTAATATACCTCCCTTCCCCTGGCTACTCCCCCCAAGGACACCGTTTCCCTGGGTTGGCTGAACGCACATCAATTAACTTGTCACACGGAGGCAGGCAGGACCGCCAGGTACCAAAATGAGGCATGGAATCAACTGATTGTGTAAGGATGCCAAGAACTGGAGTCCTGACCATCTTTTTTCTCTTCCCTTTTTTTTAAAAAATTGAAGTATTGGGCTTCCTGGGTGGTGCTAAAGAACTTGCCTGCCAATGCAGGAGACAGAGAAATGGGGACTCGATCCCTGGGTTGGCAGATCCCCTGGAGAAGGTCATAGCAACCCACTCCAGTATTCTTACCTGGAGAATTGCTTGGACAGAGGAGCCTGGTGGCCTACAGTCCATGGAGTCGCAAAGAATCGGACACGACTGACGTGACTTAGCATGCATAGTTGATATATATATCATGTAAGTTATAATTAAACAATATAGTGATTCTATGTTTTCATACATATACTCCATTTAAAGTTATAATAAACTATTGGCCAGATTTCCTGTGCATAGTAGTTTGTACCTTTTAATCCCCTCCTCCTATCTTGCCCCTCCCCCCACCCTCTCCCCAGTGGTAACCACTGGTTTTTTCTCTGTGAGTCTGTTTCAGTTTTATTAATTTCATTGTTTTATTTTTTAGATTCCACATAAAAGTGATATCATACAGTATTTGTCTTTCTCTGGTTGACTGATTTCACTCAGCATAATACCCTCCAGGGTCATCCAAGTTGTTGCAAATGGCAGGATTTCATTCTTCCTTACGGCTGAGTAATATTCTATTGTATATGTATATACCACATCTCCTTAAGCTGTCACCATGAATGTGTAATTCTGAGAGATTTCTTTATGAGACAAATACAGTGTCTATCCAGGAAAGGAACCCTTTTCCTGGGGCCCCTCCTCTTCTGAAGAGAGAGGGTTCTCCTCTCTCTCAGGTCATAAATGGGGCTTATTAATTATCACCACAGAACGTTAACCTTGCTGCCTGCAAAACCAGGCTTGTGAATCTCAGAGTCATGCCCTCAGAGCCGAGTGCTCCCACTTTTAGGGGTTTCAGAGAATTTGGGGAAAGGGCTGTGTTCTCTGGAATCTCTAAGATCTCACATGCCGCACAGTGAGGCCAAGAAAGAAAAAAATCTCTCAAAATTTCAGCATTCTGCAAGAGAAAAAACACTTGCCCCAAATCCTAAGACCAACCTCAAAGACCAAAATGGTTCTATACAGCTCGCCCAGAAGGCTCTGCTCCCCACTCTGCTGGGGACAAGGAAAGAACCAGGATTGCGCACAAGGTGTTTTCAGGTACCAGAGACAGAGGCTGCATCCACCCTGCTCTCTTTCTTCTCTTTAAACAAACCAGGTGCAGAAGGCAAAGCAAGCTGGTTCTAAATGTCCAGAGGCCAGAAGTCATGGCTCAATCCATCTTTAGAAGCGGGGAGATACACAAAGCTGTGCCAGGCTGAACAAGTCTCTCCAACCAAGAAAAACAGTCTGATAAATTAGTTCTGCGAAGCCACAGAGCAGAGCCCCCAAGAATCAACTCAATAGGCTGCCTCCTCTTCTAGCTCATTAACTATTTGAGATTACCATCATGTGGGGAGTCGCCTCTCGGCTGGAAATTAAATTAGCCTGGCTATAAACCAGGAATGTCGAGTGGAAAGTATCTGATGAGCCATCCTGGGGAAAAAAACTCCACTACCCAACACCACCCCCAAGTAGCTTACTCCCATCCTCCAAGCTGGGCCCCTCGATGCAGGGAGACGTCTCTTCTGAACGATGAGGAAAACAACACAGCCAAAGGGGCAAGACTACTTTCTTGGTTTTGGTTTTAAAAGAAAAGCACAGCTCACCAGGGCCACTCCTAGTGAAATAACCAAAGAGGTGGCTTCATGGGATGAAATGGTCAGGAATGTGGCATTCAGAAAGAGACAGAGTAACAAGTGTTCAAATTAGAAAGAAAGAAAGATTAGAAAGAAAGGGGAGGGTGAGGAGGGAGAGGATAAACACACACACACACAACTAGCATCCTTGGGGATGCTCCATGCACAGTCGTCTGCCCAGTGAGGGGGCAGCAGGTCCTGCCTGCACCTTCACAACAGGTGTGTGCTTGCAAAGCCACTTCATAATTACCAGGTTTGGCATTTTGGCTCTGGCAGCCGGGTTTGCACAGATCCTAAGATTTCAGGAACCAGCCTTTGCAGGGCTGTTCCTGCCGCGGGTCCGTGAGCCGAGAAGTAGAATTTCTAATTACACGGCTTTGGGCTTTACCCTAATGACAGGCTCCATCCAGGCAGGCAGAAAGCACGCAGCTAAGAGGATATAGGTCTTCGAGCTCATCCTGAGAGGCCCCTAATGCTTGCCTTATTTTTTTTTCTGGATGGCATCTTCTCTGATCACCAGCAAAACAATGCCTATTTCATACTATTCAGCGGCACCTTGTAAATACCTCTTCCAAGCTGAAATACTTGACAGAGAGGAAAAGAAAGATGCACGATGAACTGAACTAGTTGCCCCCTGATTGTTAAAGGCTTGCTCACCAAAGACCTCAGTCCCCTTGACGCTGTTTTCCTTTCCTTCCTTTCTCCTCCTCTGATCCTTCCCTCATCCACAACACTTTTCCACACAAACCTCATTGCCTTTTCACGTGTGTTCCTTCTGCCAAGAAGACCTCCTTCCTTACGTGGTCTGCATACGAATTCCTACTCATCCGTCAACCACCACCCCCCCCTCATCAAAACCCTCCTCTCTGAAGCCTTTCCAGGGAAGCTCCTTCCCACTTAGATTTAATCACTCCTTCTTCTGCAATATTTCTTTGCCTTGAGCATCCTTCTCTTTTTGCCTGCATTACACATGACTGTATTTAGCCACCTCACCTCCTGCCTTTGCTTGCACACTCTATACCCAATATCCACATCATAGGCTAAGCCCTGTCCCTGCCCTCATTTACAGAGACCCCAACGGGCACCACTTCACACTAAGAACAAGGCTAAGAACACAGAGAGCTTCCTCTCTGCCCCTAACCTGACCTCTTTCTTTGATCTCTGACCACAGTAGCTGCTCACAGGGGCCAGCTCTCGTGGGCAGGGATCTCAGATATCCTTTTTCTTTCTTCAGGTCTCTGTCCAACATCACCCCTTTAAAAAGGCCTAAAATAGCCCTTTTCTCCCATCATCCTCTCTCTCTGTTTTATGTCTCTTCATGGCTTCCATCACCACAGGGCGTCTTCTATTTCTGGTAGTTTGCTTGCGTATCAGTCTCTCACCCATCTCCCTAGTAGAATGCAAGTGACAGGAGGGCAGGATCAGTGCTGACAAAATAAGCAGTCAATAATATTTGTGAGATCAATGAGTGGCTGCATCCACAGAGTCTGGCACAGAATAGCTGCTCAGTAAATTAATAAAATCAATGTGCAGCTATAAGGAAAAAAGCTGACATCTGTGGCCATTCTAACCCAGGGACACCACAAGCTAAGTGAAACCAACTGGATTGGTCCAGAATTCTCTGTCCCCATAGCTGGTTTTCAAACGGCACAGTCCACAGGGTTTGTGCTGTTGTTATTCTTCAGTCGCCAAGTCATGTCCAACTCTCGCAACTGCATCGACTACAGCACTCCTGGCTCCCCTGTCCTTCACCATCTCCCGAAGCTTGCTCAGATTCATGTCCATCGAGTCAGTGATGCCATCCAGCCATCTCATCCTCTGTTGCCCCCTTCTCCTCCTGTCCTCAGTCTTCCCCAGCATCAGGGTCTTTTCCAGTGAGTCAGTTCTTCGCATCAGGGGGCCAAAGTATCGGAGCTTCAGCATCAGGTTTGTGGACCTGTCCTTCACTATCTCCCGAAGCTTGCTCAGATTCATGTCCATCGAGTCAGTGATGCCATCCAGCCATCTCATCCTCTGTTGCCCCCTTCTCCTCCTGTCCTCAGTCTTCCCCAGCATCAGGGTCTTTTCCAGTGAGTCAGTTCTTCGCATCAGGGGGCCAAAGTATCGGAGCTTCAGCATCAGGTTTGTGGGGATACTCCTAATGCCTGCCACCCTCAGGTGGTCCTCTCGAGAGATTTCACTGAGGAGAGAGAAGCCAAAGGCTTTTAGAGTCAAGACAGAACAGCCCCAAATCTCAGTTAGAATGTAATCGACAGCCGGCAAATTTTTCAGGGAGGTCACGTGCTATAAACGAGTGGGGCTGAACCTGAATGGTGCTGTCACCCAAGAGTATCTTTATCTGCTGCCCAGACCACAGCTGCCCACTAGCGCCGGGTCCACAGCTCCAGCATTTGGGACCTGCCTCCCATCTGCCACAGCTAGTGGGTGAGTAACCATGGAGGATACACGCCCCTAGGTGCCAAGCCCTGGCACTTCCCATCCCCTAATGAAGAGTCCCCCAAAGACACCATCTGGGGTAGGTCCTCAAAACACATGCAAGCTTGAGTCTCGAGGAAACTGGCACTCATTCTGTCTCCCGCACAAATGCTCCTTTAACAGAACACACACAAAAAAAGGCACGGGCCTGTTCCCTACTTCTGTTTCTAGCTGGGACTGTAAGAAAACCACCCTAAAAATAACCATGAGTCACAGAACATCCCCCCGGAGGGGACGGATGGAGAGAAACGGGGCCAGTGCACAGGGTCCAACACTGGTCACATTGGCAGCCCCCTTACCCAGAGCCCCTAGCCAGACTCTCCTGGATCCACCCCTTGACCTCTGGCTCTGGTTCTTCTAAACTGAAATAGCCTCTGGATCAGGGAAATGCAATTCTAAGCCAGGCTTGATCAATAAGTCCCATCACTTTTATAAGCCAACACGGGCCACTCTCAAGCTTAACTGAGTTCCTTCATGGTAAGTGGCGGGAATAGCACTATATCACTTTGGGGACGCTGGAAACCAGGAGCCCAGAGTGCTTCTCTCGGATCTGCCCAGGTTCTGAGACAATGGCCAGGGTTAGCCCTACCCGGCAGGGCCAGGGAGCAGCGGCCACGTGGCATCGTCCCCTGGCTTTCTCTGCTTGCTCAGAACCTCACCCCAGAGGGATGATGGGGCTGCCCCTGCTGCAGAACCGGGAACCAGAGGAGGGGGTGGGCGGTCCTGCCTGTGGGCTGCAGCCATCTGTTCCTTCCCCACATCTGCAATCCAGTTGGGACTTGGGAAGAAGGGCTGTCTTTCCCCCAAAGCCCTTTGGGACAGTCATCCAAGTCCCCAGAGACGAATGCTGGCTTCTGTCCCTCCTGAGCACCACGGAGACACAGACTCATCCTGGAATTCCAAGAGCCTCGCACAAACCATCCAGTGGGGTTGTGTGTTATCCACCCCAGAAAACCATCCATATACATTTCTTGCTTTCTCTGCCTTGGAAAGACCAAATCATTTCATCTTCCTTAAAAATACATTCATATGATTCATGCATAATTTGTATAAAGTCTGAATTTCTTCAGTATGGCAGGCTCTGCTCACTCCAAAATCTCCCAGTGAGTTGAAGGCCTAGCTTCAAGATAACATTCTGCCTCTGAGCCAGCTTCCTGCACCCTCTCCCCATCCCCAACGTGTCCATAGCACTCAACCAGGCCTTGCTCTGGGCCTCTGGACCTTTTCCACAGAGTGGCTCTACCCTGAATGCTTTCTGGGATAATCATCCAACAAACTCCTATGCATACATCAAAGCCCAGCTCAACGGTGACCTCTCCTTTGGGCCCTCTTCTCTCTGTTCCTCTGGCATTTCTCATTTTGTTCTATATTATCTATTACTACAGCCCATTGCATAAGACCATGAGCTCCCTGAAGTGACTGACAAACAGTTTAACATCTAATTTTTCCAAGTACTTTCACACTGCTTGGCCCATCCCAGTTGTTTCAAACCGTCTGGTGGATGCAATCAAATCAGGAGGGAAGTCCCATTAGGCTGGCCACCCAGACGCTCTGGTCATGACTTGGCAGGAAGGCTGTGTCATTACTGCCTGATGCTCATAGCCCCATAGAAAGAGAAGGTGGGTATTAAGTGTCCCGGTAAAAGATACGTAACTTTATAGGAAAGGAAGTGTGATAAGAGTGAAAAGCTAGTCAAGAATACACCATTGAGGACCCCACTATGGTGTGAAACTGTTCACCTCCAGACCGTGGGAAATGCCCTAGCCAGACTCCTCCCCCACCTCCAGGCGGGGTGAAGGGGCCATGCAAACAGGCACTCAGATTTCACCCAAGACGAGGAGGGGTCCTTGCTAAGTGCATCAGGAGATAACAAGGTCGTTGGAGCAAGCAGAGCGCACGGAGGGAAATGCAGATCCACCCTCCTGTAACTCAAGGTTTGTACCAACAGGGAAACTAATCCCCATCTCACTCTGTAAAAGGTCCCACTCATCTCCCTTGCCAGCGACACCCAATCTGAAGATTTCCTTCGTTTCCTGCGCTGGGACACCAAAGAAGACTTCTAAGTGTCCCCCCCTTAGTCCTGACACAAAGAGGGGAAAATGCATGTTAAGAAAAAAAGGCTGTCGGCTTTGTTTGCGACTCAAGGCTGCCAGTGTTTCCACATGGTCCTGCAGTTACTTCTCAGGCTTCTGTGCGGGAAGAGCAGTCAGCCTGGGGTGATGATAACACAGATGGAGACCATGGGGGCGACCCTGGACCAGGCAGGGTGCAAAACAGCCTCGCCCCTTTGCCCAGCATCATCAGACATCCTGCTCTGTACAAACAGCACAGAGACAAGCCTTTACCTTTGAAAACAGACATCATAAGCTTCTTGGAAAGCTGAACCGGCAATTAGCCTGCCGAGGGCACAGCGACGGAAGCCAGCGAAAGAAGCTGGTAGCCAGATCCGACTGTGAGACAATAAGGAACAGTGTGGACTCTGTTCAAGGGAGAGACAGATGCGTGCCCCACCCCAGTTCACAGACCTAGCTGTTCTCCAGCTCCAGCCAGCTGCTGCCGTGAGGAAGGCAAGCCCAGAACTGTCAGATCCCTCTTCAAACACAGAAAACTGGAGGTGGGAGGATAGACTGGGAGCTTGGAATTGATATGTACACACTGCTATATTTATTCTTCTAAAGGAAAGGGGTTGCGGGGGGGCGTTGTTTTGGCTGTGCTGGATCTTCATTGCTGTGCATGGGCTTTCTCTAGTTGTGGCGAGTGGGGGTTACTCTCTAGTTGGGGTGCGCGGGCTTTTCACTGCAGTGCCTTCTCTTGCATCAGTTCTAAGCATATGGGCTTAACCACCCTGCGGCATGTGGGATCTTCCTGGACCAGGGATCGAACACATGTTCCCTGCATCAGCAGGTAGATTCTTAACCACTGGACCACCAGGGAAGTCCCACATTGCTATATTTAAAATAGATGACCAAAGGACCTAGTGTATATCACAGGGAACTCTGTTCAATACTGTGTAATAACCTAAATGGCAAAATAATTTGAAAAAGAATAGACACATGTATAACTGAATCACTGTGTATACCTGAAACTAACAAAGCATTGTTAATCAACTATGTTCCAATATAAAGTAAAAGTTAAAAGAACAGAAAATCTGCATTTGTATGTGCAACCTCCAAATCTGTCAACATCAGCAATAAATTTGCATGTTTTTAAAACACTATAAATATCGCCGACAAAGGTCTGTACAGTCAAAGTTATGCTTTTTCTGGTAGTCATGTATGGATGTGAAAGTTGGACTATAAAGAAGGCTGAGTGCTGAAGAATTGAACTGGGGTGTTAGAGAAGACTCTTGAGAGTCCCTTGGACAGAAAGAAGATCAAACCAGTCAATCCTAAAGGAAATCAGTCCTGAATATCCTGAATATTCATCGGAAGGACTGATGCTGAAGCTGAAACTCCAATACTTGGGCCACCTGATGTGAAGAACTGACTCATCGGAAAAGACCTGATGCTGTGAAAGATTGAAGACAAGAGGAGAAGGGGATCACAGAGGATGAGATGGTTGGATGGCCTCACCGACTCAACAGGCATGGGTTTGAGTAAGTTCCAGGAGTTTGTGATGGACAGGGAACGGCGTACTGCAGTCCATGGGGTCGCAAAGAGTTGGACACTGAGTGACTGAACTGAACTGATAAATATTCATTCAAAGATTTCATTTACTTTAAGTCCATCAACAGGTGAACCAATCAATAGTGGTAAGAGGTAAGACAGTGGTCATCCCCGGTACAGGAAGAGTGTCCAGAAGGGAGTATGGGTGTGGCCCTGGGGACTCCGGAACCACCATTACACAGGGATGTGGCCTGTGAAAATTCATCAGGGTGCACACTTAATGATAGGTACACTTTTTCATATGCATATGAGTAAAAGTTACCAAAGAAATACATATATATGTATATATACGTGTGCTAAGTTGCTTCAGTCATGTCTGACTCTTTGAGACGCCAGAGACTATAGTCCCCCAGCCTCCTCTGTCCTTGGGGATTCTCCAGACAAGAATACTTGAGTGGGTTGTCATGCCCTCCTCCAGGGGATCTTCCCGACCCAGGGATGGAACCCACAACTTCTGTGGTTCCTGCATTGGCAGGTGGGTTCTTTACTACTAGAGCCACCTGGCAAGCCTAAGTATATATACGTATATATACACACATATATAGATCAGATATACAGATAAAATTTATTTTCTTTAAATATTATTTTCTTTAAATAATACGGAAAAGAGAATACACTTTCTGGAAACAATGGAGGAATGTTTTGGATAAAGTATACAGGAATCAAGGCCATGCAGAGAGGTGGCTAAAACAGCAGAATTCCTTCAGGTGCTTCAATTTCTATACAGTTTCTCCCAGCGTTGGGGCTGGGGTGAGACATGTTGACAGGTGCTTGCAGGCAGAGGATGTCATTCAGAAGGATCGATGCACATGGTGGTTCTGGCATGGGTCAGGGGTGGTGACAGCAGGGCTGATGACCTGAAGAGCAAGGTCCGAGTTCTTGGTGGAGGGTAGGAACTCCACGGGCCAGGGCTGCTCTGGGGGAAGACCTTCTCCTGCCAGCTACTGGGGATGATACACAACAGGGAGTGTACAGTGGGGGCGAGGGCGGTTAGGTGTCAGATGATGATGTAGCAGAAGATCGCAGAGGGTTTCACTGTCATCTTGAGAACTAAGAACCTGAGTGTCCTGCTCGTGCTGGGCAGCTTCCAGGAACAGGTGAGAGAAAGAGATGGGCTGGCGAATGGGGATATGGAGGGAGGCTGAGGTCAGAAAAGGAGCATCAGAGATAAAGATCTTATCTCGGAAGGGCATGGGGGATGACACCAGAGACTGGGGTCAGTGCAGGGGTGACATGCATGAAAACCACCAGCACTCATGCAAATGTCTTTGCAACAGAGACAAGGCTCAGGCTGAGCATAAATTGGGGCAGAAAAAGAGGAAAAAAATATAATCTTGGGGACCCTTTAATATAGAAAAGCCTGTGTTTGGGGTGGGGTGGGTAGAAAGAAACAACAAAGGGGAGGGCTTAATCTGCTCCAGAAGGAATGTCCTGTTGCATTTCAGCCTGGGAGAGAAGCTCCTAGTTGTGGAGTTTGAAGGGCCCTCAGGAAGGCCTTGAGTTCAAGGGGCTGAGCCACCTACAGACACAGGTGGATGACAGTGGTCATCTCTGTGAGTGCCCCTTTCCTCCTCTGCAGACTAGGGGAAATCACACAAGAAACAGGCTGCTGAGATGAAACAGGCTCCAGTCGCCGGCTGGCACACAGCTTGCCTGGCTCGCTGAGGAGGAGCTGTTTTCTCTCCCTATTGCATCACCTAGTAACTGACATCCCCTCTCCTTCCTTCTTCTCAGCTTTCTCTGGAACATCCCCAGAAAAGTGAAGTACAAAATCACATTTCCTAATTTTCACTATTTTATTACACACTCCTTTGTCTCCTTCCTATGGTTTTTAGATGTATTAGTGGTTCAACAGGACTAATGGTTTTTGTCCTGAACTTGCTCTGACACCTCTTTGAATCTGTAGATTTTAGTTCACCGACGAACACAAGCCCCTCAAGGACAAGCTCATGTCTCTTGATCTTCCCTGGGACCTCAAGTGCTGCCTGGGAGAGCCCTTGATAAAAGCAACTGCTCAAACAGGGCATTTTAAGGGCACTGATACGGCTCTGCTGCTGTTCAGTCACTAAGTCCTGTCCGACTCTTTGTGACCCTACGGACTGTACCACGCCAGGCTTCCCTGCCCTTCACTATCTCCCAGAGTTTGCTCAAACTCATGTCCATTGATGCTGTTGTGTATGACACACTAAAGATGGATATGTGTCATTATATACTTGTCAAAAACCATAAAATGTGTAACATCAGATGTGAATCCTGATGCAAACTAAGGATTTGGGACGATGGTGGTTCATCATTGGGAACAAAAGTGCAGCTCTGGGGCTGCAGGTTGATGGTGGATGGAGTGTGTGGTACTTGTGAGAGGCAGGGTGTATACAGTGTTTTCACTCAATTTCGCTGTGAACCTAAAACCGCTCTAAAAAATAAAGACTGTGGATATATTTTTAAAAGGAAACACTCAACCAGGACTTCCCTGGTGATCCAGCAGTTAAGTCCACACTTGCACAGCAGGGGGCAAGGGTTCAATCCCTAGTCAGGAGATACAGTGTGGCAAATAAACCAACAAATAAATAAATGCGAGCTCTCTCCCTCTACATATAAAGTAAGCGCAGTGGCTCAGTGGTAAACAATCCGTCTGCCAACGCAGGAAATGAGGCTGGAGCCACAGTTTCGATCTGGAATATCATCTGGAATAGGAAATACCAACCCACTCCAGGATTCCTGCCTAAGAAATGTCTTGGGCAGAGGAGGCTGGTTGGCTACAGTCCATGGGGTCAAAAGAGTGTGACACAACTTAGCAACTAAACAACAACAACGAAGTAAATGTTTGCTGGGTAAGTTTTAAGGTACACAACATGACTTATAAGAATGTGTTATTATGGCAAAACCAATACGGTATTGTAAAGTAAATAAAAAAAGAAAAAAGAAAAAAAAAAGAATGTGTTATTCATTGACTAACTAGTAGTGTAGTGCATGCTCGTTCATGTCCGACTCTTTTTCGACCCAGTGGACTGTAAGCCCACCTGGCTCCTCTGTCCACGTAATTTTCCAGTGGATTGCCATTTCCTTTTCCAGGGGGTCTTTCCAACCCAGGGATTGAACCCACATTTCTTGTGTCTCCTGCATTGGCAGGCAGATTCTTTACCACAAGTCCCACCTGGGAAGCCCTCATTGACAATAGAAAAAGACTTAAAACGGTGATCTTTCCCTTCTTCCAATAAGCATCTCAAGTCCATGCCAATGTGAGGAAAGCTCCTTACCTTGCTCTCCTACCCCAGATCACACACACATACTTGGGCATCGATAAACACTCTTTGCTGGGACAGGATGTTTATTTCTTTGTCGATCTGTGTTAACTGCAGCACCAGCACACGAAGTGCCTGGAGAATGAAACAGTCAGAGCAAGGACCAGCATTTGAGTGGAATGGCTGGGCATGCTGAGCCAGGGTGCGTTTCCCGTGAGAAACGGGGAGAAAGGGGAGGGTTTCCAGCCAGAAGGAGGAGGACTAGTAGGAAGAGACCTTTTAGCTGGGGATGAGGGAGAGGCACCCGGAGTGATCTGGAGGTTACCTTTCTGTCGGCTGGGTGTGTGGTCTCCCTCAGGGAGATTACTTTAATGGACATGTGGGCCAAGGCCTGTGTTCCTTCAGCATCTCCTGTGGCAGTAAGCAATGTCCTAAATGAGTTCCTGCACTTTTAGGACAGGTCATCTCCTGCACCTCTGAAAACACTTTCAGGACAAAGCTGTGTGTGCTCAGTGTCTGTGTCTGACTCTTTGCTACCTCATGGGGTGTAGCCCACTAGCTTCTCCGTCCATGAAATCTTCCAGGCAAGAACACTGGAGTAGGTTGCCATTTCCTTTTCCAAGGGACCTTCCTGACCCGTATCTCCTACATCTCCTGCATTGGCAGGCGGATTCTTTACCAATTGCGCGCCACCTGAGAAAGCCAAGACTGCCCTCATCCAAACGCATAGCAGAATTCTCAGCGCCACCGTGTAAAGTTCATCCCGAGAGGAGCTCGGATTCTGCTTGAACAAGGTCAGCTTATTAGTGCGGGCCCCCCTCACCCAGCTCCCCAGATGCCCGCCGGTGTGGCTGGAGGAGCAGAAAGGCCGCTTCCAGGGTGCCGGTGAAGACATTCCTTCCCCTTAGAGGCAGAGGCAGAGGCAGCTGCAGGCTGCGGGCAAAGGGCAAAGAGACCAAGGGCGCCCGGGACAGCGTGTCCCCGAGGACCACAAGGGCGCCGTGGGGACAGGCTGGGGAGGACGGGCCCTGACCTCAGTCCAGCAGAGACCCAGGATTCGTAAACGGGCTGAGAATTACTGGCTTTTCCTTGCCTTCCTCTCCTGTCCTTTGGCGTCTTCTCCATCTCTTCATCCTGTCACTTAAAGGGTCACATTATAGGAATGAACCTATTTTTGGTTTTCTACTTGCTGAATTGCATTTTAAATATCCCTTATAGAAGTCAATGAACTGAGAATTACATATTTCTTCCCCAGCCCACCCCATCCCATCCCCAAAAGAGAAAGGTGAGGAGTGGCGGTGAAGGGAAGAAAGCAAAGAACGATGCAAGTTGAAAATGGTCCCACTCTCTTCCTCACCCACAATAAGGCCCTAAAAAGACAAAGCTTCCACACCCTATGTACAGAATTCATTCATTCAGACGCACGTCCGACACCAAGGACAATGGAAAGGCAGACTCAGACTCCTGCGTCCTCACTGCTCCACCCAACAGATGCAAATGTTCTGAGACACAGATCAGCAGTAAAGCCCAGTTTCCGCGAAGCTCGCGGGAAGGATGAGCAGCAGCTAGCCAGCCCGGCCCGGCCGCGGACGGGCCCGCCCCACTATGGGCGGGGCCACCCCTAAGACGGGCTACCATTGGCCTCCCGGCTCCTGCTCGGACCAATTAGCGTGGGGCCAGGCCCGCCGGCACCACCCACTACGAGCGCGGGATGCTTGACCCAGCTGCGCCCAACAGGTGAAGCCGGAGCGCGGCGTCTCGGCTGGTCACGTGGCCGCGGCCGGCGACCCGCTGGGCCGAGGGGCAGCCGGGCCGCGGGCCCCGCCCCCGACACGAGGCGGCGCCGCCATCTGCTTCCTCCGACCAGATGCGGGGATCCCACGCGACCCAGGGGCCGTGCGCTCTAGTCCCCGAGGCCAGCCGGCCAAGGAGCCGCGTCTTGCGCCCTTGACTGCGCATCGCCCACCCCCTCTAGATCCTGGGGCTCCTCGCAAACACCCCTATGGCTGCCAGAGAGCAGACACGTGGCCTGTCGGGCCTGCTGGGACTTGTTGGCCACTTCTGTCACCAGACCCTCCCTCCCGCCCCCATTCATTAAGTCGAGTGTGCTTGAAAAATCTTATCTTCCCAATGTATAGGTACCTTTTTCCCTTCCACTCTCCATTTGTTGCCCCAAGCTTCATGTTGCCCAGAACTATCTTTCCAAATTTTGTGAGTTTCTAAGCAAGTATAATCCTGAAAAGTATTGTGTGGCAAAGATCTTCGGGAAAAAACAGGAATTCTGGATCATGTGCTCCCAAGTTGCTTGATGAGCGCATATGGCATCATGCATATCTACTTAAAGGGTAGTTTAAAAGAAGTGACCCCTTGGCAATAAATAGTCTAGCTTGGGCTGAAATACAGTGTACAAACATTAGAGCCTTAACACATATGCGATAGTTAGGACAAAAATATTTTGTGCCAAGAGTTTATCTGTTCTGTAACAAATGTATCAACTTAAAGTCACAGCAAATTCTTGTCTACACACGTACACACTTTTAAAATGCAACAGAAAATATAAATGCCTTGCTGGCAGTACTCTTTATGCCAGCTCTCTCTCTCCAGACCTGGACTCATAATTTTTAAAAGCAGCTCTCTTTGGGAGGCAACAAACTGCACTTAAGCTTTGCAATTTAAAAATGCTTCATACTTGACACAGTGAAGCACAATTTTTTAATGCCCCAGTAAACTTAGGCTACTGTTAATATTTTTCAAGTCACAAAATGGGTATTTAAGGGAAGAATTTCAGATATAATATAAAGGAAATCAATGTCACTCTTATCTCCATACTGAGAAAATTAATGGGGGATTTTATTAGCATTAGATGTATTGTCACAGTCTTTTGGCTGGAATGAAAATTATTCATTAACATATCAGTAAGCTGGTAATTGCTCCTAACATCCTAAACTTTTCCCCAAATCTAAAATCCAAAAGAAAAAGCAACATATGCTAATATCAGTTTTATTTGATGTTAGTTTTATTTTGGTATAGTTTGAGGAGAATGGGAGTTCTAACACTGTCATCTTTTAAATATATATATATATTTTAAAGTTTTACATTCTATTCCCAAAGAGTTTTCAAAGATATCAGTATCTTATTTCTTTTTGGTCATGGTAAATGTTTTCATTTGAAACATGACAGCATATTGTATTCATTACCCTTGAAAATATGCCACATACTTGGGGAATTCATTTTGCTGAGATGCCTGACTATCCCAACAGCTTAGCACTGAAACTTCCCTTACTCTCTGGAATCACTAACTGTTAAAAGAGAGAAGTAGCACCCTATTTGGGAACTAAGTCTATTCACAGCAAAAGAAGCGCTCATTATGCTGTGCCTTGAGACTGGACATTTTGTGTTTCTGTCAATCAACTTAATTTCCATGTTCATAGAATTAAGAGCATAAGGTATTCAAAAACTACTGACATAGAAAGCCATGGGCAGGCAGCCCTGGTCATGTATTTCAATCCTGAAGCTTTAAATAAATGCTTTTTTTTTTTTTTAATTCTTGGTGTGCTTTTAATTCTAAATAATTTTGGTGATTCAAAGAGTCATCTCATATAATCAGAAAGCCTTATGTCTTACAACATTTTCAACAAAACAGTACATCAGCGTAAATATCTGGAGTGAGTTTTTGTGACATATTGATTTTTCAAACTATCAAAAGTTTTTCTTCAGACAAAAAAATAATAACACCAAAGCAGGAAAAAAACCCAGAAGCTTGTGATGGGTTACTTTTTAAAAAACATCTAGCAATAAATATAACTTTAGCTGGGAAAAAGTCTTTTATAATATATTTATGTTATAAAAGAAAATATTAGTCTACATTAAGTTGAAAATTTTCAATAATCTGGCTCCATTAAAAAAGCAAAATCTAGTAGCTTAGTCAAATTGTAGTATTCTATTTTGATATATATTTTTAATAACGTAGGTTGCAACCTGATTTTTAGAGATGAGTTCAATAATAGCATATCATTTGGAAAATAAGTGTAATTTAATTCATGAACTTCAGCATTTTATTTACCTTAAAACAAATAGGTTGCTATTTAATATTGACTATTTTATTAACTCAGAGCATCTGGGAAAACACTTATGATTAGGTTAATTTATGTTATATTTTCCCCTCAACTTGTAAAAGATTAATCAACCATTTTATGGTCTAATTTAGGTGCCTAATTGAAAACAGAATCCAACACATGCTACACTGTCTTGCTAATAAATCTTGACAGCTTTGTAACAAGATGGTTTGTATTTCAAATTGTTGCATAGAAATGTAGATTTTTGATCTTCACTCAGCAGCTTGAAGTGAGCTGCATATTTGATTTAAACTGGAATGAAAAAATGTAATTACTTCAAAAAAGATTATCCCCAATCAGGTCTTATCTTAAAGTTCTCTTAGGGAAGACAGAAACATTCTTTGCTACCAAATTTCTGAAAACAGACTAAAGAAGGGAGAAATTAGTTTTCTCAGCATTTGTTAAATTTAAAATGTAGGGAAAGTTGCTATTTTCAGGTATAAGCTTTCCAGACAGAGATTTCTGAAGTTACTGGGTTTTAGGTTCTAATACTAAAGCACTCTACTCAAAATGTAAATTCTGTAATGGTCTTCTGGCTAAGAAGCCCATGTTTTCAGTCTTGATTTGAAACACTGTACATTTTTAAATGAATGAATTCATTCCAGGAGTTTCTGGAACATCTCCTTTAACCCTGTGTTCTCCCACTTCTCCCAGCCTTAAAAGAGGACAAATGGAGGAGAATAAATTTACTTTCTGTGGGGACACTTGCCATGTTTTCTCCGTCTTTATGCTTGGGGATATTTTTGTCATTTTAGTGACTCCGTTGATTCTCACTGTCTGGTGCAGGCAGAGAAAGGAAACTGCCCTGGTGATGTAATTACCCTCACTTTGGTTATAAACTAGCTTTGGATGTCCTTACTATTACTATCCTGTACTGGAGCTGGTCTTCTTTTTACGCTGAATGACAAAGTGAGCAACCCTCATTGAGGTCACTGGAGGTACAAAAGAAAACTCAAACTCTTAAAAAAAAAAACACAACTCAGCAACTCAGTTATGAATTCATCACATATGATCAATATCACGTTTTGTTGATTAAGCAAGGGAGAATGGCACAGGGTGGCCTCTGGAGCAGGACTCCCTGGGTTGGTGTATCAGCTTTGCCACTTTCTAGCTGTGAGACCTCAGGCCAGTGTCTTAACCTCTCTGGGCCTGTGTTTTCTCATCTGCAAAAGTACAGGCTTCCCAGGATCATGATGAGGATTAAATTTGCTAATCCTGTAAAACCTGAAACAGTTCCTGGCACATAGGGAAAACATTCAGTAAGTGTTAGCTACCAACCTTACTAAACTACACACACTGCACTTTTTTTTTTTTTTAATGCGGCCACAGCATTAAAATGTCAGTTTAGTTTTTATAGCCAAACATGGAAAGAAGAGTCAAGGTAGAAAGTCTAAGGAATATTTCCATATATTAAAAAAAAAAAAAAGTTACACCATATTTGGCTAACTTAAATCCCAAACTGAGGTCATTCAAATTTGTGACAATCTACAAAACCTAAACCAAACCAAAAAGAGAAATTTATTAAAGAATATATACTTAATTTTGAGCTTCCCTGGTGGCTCAGATGATAAAGAATCTGCCTGCAATACAGGAGACCTGGGTTCCATCTCTGGATGAGGAAGATTCCCTGGAGAAGGAAATGGCTACCGACTCCAGTATTTTTGCCTGGGAAAACCCGTGGACAGAGGAGCCTGGAGAGTTACAGTCCACGGGGTTGCAAAGAGCCAGACAGTACTGACTGACTGTTCACAGTTTAAATCAATGTTGAAAGCCTAAATGTTCCGGGTGGGTGTTTCTCCATCTTGGCAAGTGTGAGGTTCTCTTGAACCACCTGTCTCTGTTTTTCAAACACTATCACCCCCTGCAACAGAAGGTAAGGGCCAGTTTCACCAGAAGTCCCATTAAGCCCCTCCGGTGGGATCCACGTAAGTACCTGCTAAATTTGGGAGGCCAGATTCAAGAGTAAGCTGAGTGATGAACTGGGAAAGTAAACCCAGAAGAGTCTGCATCCTCGACTGAAACAAACTCTTAGGTTGAAGGAGAGCAGTGAAGAAAGCTGTGACTGAGCGCGCACGCACGGAGGACGCGGCAAACTTCTGCTGGCGGATGGCAGGTCAGCTCCGCATCGCCACCACTGCGGGCTCCATCCCACCAGATCCCGCCCGGTGTCTCGTTTTGCCACGGCAAAAGAACTACAATCAACTTGGGAGCCTTCAAGCAAATCTGCCCAGGCCTTGGGTTACCGGTTAGGCCCGCACCCGGGCTGTGTATCAGTCCCTGAAACTGAACTAACCGCTCGCTCAGACACAGGCAGAATCTCCTTCTCCAACCCATGACCGATGCTGACCCTTGGATTCAAACATCCATCCTTGCCCTCGGAATGTCTCCCCTGTTTCCTATTTTCCAGCTTTGAGGATTTAACTACTTGCTTCTGAACTGCAACGCCGGCTAATTATTATTTATACTCTTTTCCAATCCAGTGTCTGATGGCACAGACCGAGCAGAGCAGAGCTCCTCTAGCGAGGAGACTGGGGCCCGCGGACAGAACTCCGCGGGGCGGGGAAGAAGGGGACTTGCTCCTTGGGCACCGGATTTTAGGAGAAGCCTTCTGGGTTAGGCTTCTTCTCCCGGTGTGGTCTGTTTTTCAAGTTAAAACGGCCGCCTTCAAAATAATTAAGTCCATATATTTGCCCAGACATTCAGAATATTCCAAGTTAATTTAAAAGTTGCAAGTAAGCAGATGGCATTGAAAAGATTCCTTAATCCACTAACCCTGCGGCCACGCCCCGCGCGGATCGAGGCAGCCCCGGAACCCAGCTTTGGGGGTGAGCTGCGATGTTGATAGTTTTCTCCTCCCGCCGCGCTTCGCGGGGTCATCGCTGCGGGTGCTGGGCCTCCGGGCCGGACAGTCTGGCCCATCAGTGTAGCCAGGTGACTGCCGGGGGAGAAAGCACTTCCCGTCCGCCCCCTCTACCCCCTCCCGCCCCGAGGCCCTGCCCAGCCCCCGCGCCCCCCAAGCCCAGCCACCTGGGGGGCCCCGAGGC
>SJYX01006723.1:39230-65725 GCA_006410675.1 Oreotragus oreotragus | reverse complement strand
CCGAGGCCCTGCCAAGCCCCCGCGCCCCCCAAGCCCAGCCACCTCGGGGGCCACGATGCGTGCGGCTGCAGGCGCGCGGCCAGCCTTTCCAGGGCGACTTCGTTCTTTATTAAGCATTTTGAGTCAATCAAAAGGAACGTGGCAGGTGGAGGGCAGCCGCCCAGGAGCCTGCGCGAGTCTTCCTGTGGGGATTTCCACTGCCTGCCCAGGTGCTGCTGGAACCGCCCGACATTAAGGATTCAGTTCTTTTCCTGTCAGTTCCTCCCAGCCCGCCCCCACCCCCCCGGCGCGTCTGATCTCCGAAAACGCCAGACTGCCTCCGGCCTCCGAAGGGTTCTACCTGGAGGGCGCTAGTAACAAGCCTGCCTGCCCAGCCCCCGGAATCGTTATCCCCCTAGGAGGAGGAGCGGTGGTGGCTGGAATAATGACAACAATACAGTCGATGACAATAGCCGGCAATTAGCGCGGCCCCCATCTGCCAGCCAGACACCCGCACGCGCCGGCGCACTCGCTCCTCCGCGCGCCGCCCGGAGCGCAGGTGAGGGCGCCGAGGACCCCCGCTAGCTGCCAGGGTCGGGACGAGCATTCAGGCGCCGGGCTCCAGAGCCACCACTCGCAACAACCGGTGTCCAGGGCCTGGGGACGGCGGGAATGGTGATGGTCACGCCTGGCTAAACCTCGAGACTTGGGCAACTCCTGACAATAATAAAAACGTTAGGACAAAAGGGAGGGGGAGGGAGAGGCTGGTTTTAATCCGCTCGCCCGGCTCCCTTTTATCTTTCCAGCTCTCCCGGTCCCCAAAGAGGGGATGGGGGCAGGGATGGGGTTTGGTTCGACTCTCTTTTGTTTTCCGAAATCCCCCGCCTCTTGCAGGCTAGTTGGGCCTTGAGGGGTGCCGGCGAGTCGAGGGAGTTATGCTTGTGGGGGTCGGAGGCAGTGACCGGGGAGAAGGGCCGGTCCCCTGCTTGGCGACGAGACTTCCCGAGACCGGAGACTGGATCCCTTGCTCACCCGCGCTTCACCGGAAGCTCAACCAACTCAACAGCTTACCCCCAAAGACTGCGGGAGGCCTTGGTAAGAGGTCGTGATTATGACCCCCGCCTCCCTCCACCTCCCGGGGCGGGGGCAATGTCCCTTTGGAACTGCACCCATAAGCCGACCGGAGAACCGAGTTTACGGAAGCCCACGCAACCCGCATTTCTCAAATCCATGCACCCATAATATTCTTTGCACCCCGGAGCGTCAAGGGCCCGCGGAGACACACGTCCCTGCCCCGGGTCTCTCAGCGTCCGGGCCGGGGAGGCGGAAACCGGTGGGCCGTGCTCCGGGCGCCTGGAAGCCTTCAAAGCTGCGCGCCTCCCTCCGGCTGCAGTGCGCGCCTTTGCCCGACAGGGACCAGCACCGCTCCACGCGCCGCGCGCCTGCCCGCTCGCCCTCCAGAGCCCAGGCTGCCGGGCCGCGAGCGGTCTGACCCCTTTGGAAAGTGAACGGACTCCCCGCGGCCTTCGCAGCACGGCGTCGCTCCCACTCCATCCCCATCCGGACAGCAGAAGCTTCTCTAGAAGTTGGTCTGGGGCGGAGACCGTCCCGGATCCGAGAGGAAAAATAAAACAGCACCCATAAGCCGACCGGAGAACCGAGTTTACGGAAGCCCACGCAACCCGCATTTCTCAAATCCATGCACCCATAATATTCTTTGCACCCCGGAGCGTCAAGGGCCCGCGGAGACACACGTCCCTGCCCCGGGTCTCTCAGCGTCCGGGCCGGGGAGGCGGAAACCGGTGGGCCGTGCTCCGGGCGCCTGGAAGCCTTCAAAGCTGCGCGCCTCCCTCCGGCTGCAGTGCGCGCCTTTGCCCGACAGGGACCAGCACCGCTCCACGCGCCGCGCGCCTGCCCGCTCGCCCTCCAGAGCCCGGGCTGCCGGGCCGCGAGCGGTCTGACCCCTTTGGAAAGTGAACGGACTCCCCGCGGCCTTCGCAGCACGGCGTCGCTCCCACTCCATCCCCATCCGGACAGCAGAAGCTTCTCTAGAAGTTGGTCTGGGGCGGAGACCGTCCCGGATCCGAGAGGAAAAATAAAACACGAGACTCGTTTGGGAGGCGGCCGCAGTTAGAGGGTTGCGCGCTTTTCTGAGCACCTTCCCAGTCGCTGGCCTCCTTCCTTGAGGAAAGATCGCCAGATTAATCCCTTGGCACCGTGGGCCGCTGAGCCGCCAGATATCCTGGAGAAGTGTCTCCAGACTGGGGCGAGAGCGGAGCCCAGCGGACCCCGTATGGCGCTGCGGGCTAGCACCGCGCGGTCGTCGCTCGGCTCCCCTTCCCGCCCGGGTGGTCCGAAGTTGTACCCCTGCCAGCTCCCCGGTGTACATGCCACGCCCGCGTCCTCTCCCCGTCAGGATCGCGGCTGGAGCCCCTGGCCCTGCCCGGGACACTCACCGGTACCAGGCAAGGCCCTTGTCGTAGCTGCGGTCGAAGAAGTGGGGCTCTGCGCCCACAGCGCGCACGTCGGGGTGCACGCGCAGAAACTCCAGCAGCGCCCGCGTGCCGCCCTTCTTCACGCCGATGATGATGGCCTGCGGCAGCTGCTTGCTCCCGGACCCGCTGAAGAAGCTAGAGATGGGGCTGGGGGAGTCCAGCGTCTCGGGGCTCTGCTCCTCCTGGCTCGCGGCGCCTTNACTCCAGCAGCGCCCGCGTGCCGCCCTTCTTCACGCCGATGATGATGGCCTGCGGCAGCTGCTTGCTCCCGGACCCGCTGAAGAAGCTAGAGATGGGGCTGGGGGAGTCCAGCGTCTCGGGGCTCTGCTCCTCCTGGCTCGCGGCGCCTTCGGCCATCTCTCCGCCCGCAGCCGACTGGGTGGCTGGCGCCGCCGGGAACGGTAGCCTCGGGGGCGGCCCGTCGGGACCCGGGGCCGGCGGGGCGTGGGCGGCGCGGGACCCGGGGCCCAGCAGCAGCAGCCCGGGCGCGGCGGCGCAGGAGCCGGCGCACGAGGAGACAAGCAAGTATAGCCAGACGCAGAGCATGGCGAACAGCAGCGCGAGCCTCCTCCTCACCGGCGGCGGGGGCGGCGGCGGCTGCGGCAGGAGCCGGCCGCGGACATCGAGGCAGGACCGGCCGCCGCTCAGGCGCTGCCCCATGCGCTGCCCGCGGGCGCGGCGAGGGGCATGGTTCAGCACATGGCGCAGGGCCCGCCGGAGCAGGGAGCGCGGCGAGAGTTCCCTGGACGCCGGGAGGTTCGGCTTATTGGCCCCGCGCGCCCGCGGTCGCCGCTGCTGCTCTGCCCCAGGTGGCGGCGGCAGCTGCACGGCCGGCGGCTTTTGACATGTTGCCGGGAGGAGCCACAACTGGAACGAAGGTCGGGTGGTGGCAACTGCCGGCCTGGGGCTGCGACGCCGCGCTCGGGGCCGGCAGAGTTCTGCACTCCGGCGTTCCGACCCCTCCGGACTGTGCGCGCGCTCGGCCACTCGCCGGGGCTGCCTCCTCGCGGTCCCGTGAACCGAGCTCTGAGCGCAGCCCCGGCGCTTCCCCCGCGGAGGCTGCGAAGGAGGACTGCGCAGGAAGAGCGCCGGAGACCGAGGGAGAGTGGGCGGGCCGGGCCACCGGGAGTGATGGGTCACTCCACCTACCAGAAACCCGGGGCACCATGCAAATCCCGCCGCTTAGCTGAGGGTTCGGCAGCCAACCAGCTCCCGGAACATGGGGGTGTGGAAAGGGTTCGGGGGCGGTGGAGAGCAATCGGGGACTGCTATTGGCTGAGAGACAAGGGGCGGGCCTGGAGGGGCGGAACCAAGGGCTGCTGACAGGCGCAGCTGGGAGGAAGGATGCTGGAGAGACCGCGCGCGCAGGAAAAGCGCCGACCCTCCGACCGCTGCAACCCGGCGCCCGCACACACTTCCGCACTCGTTCCTCAGGAGCCGGGCTTGGCTCCATTTGCCCCTGTGTGCGGACACGCGTCCCCATGCAGATGGTTCGCGGGCGGGATCGTGGTGTGTGCGCGCGTTAGAAGTAGGGAAGCGGTGGAAGCGCAAGAGTCTGGTTGGAGATGCCCGCCCATCCCACGCCGGGACTCGGAGGGGAGCCCTTCCGGAACTGGCACGGGTTTAGGAAGTTTCAGTGGAAATCGCTGTCGAACTTTTTTCTTTTTTTAAGTCTCCTTCTTACTCTTTGCTGGGAGTTGATCTCTCTCGGGCAGCAGATTAACGCGATCGGTGGATCGTTAGATAGTTCCTGAGGAACTATCCTTAGGAAAAATTCTTCCCTCGCTTCCCAAAGTGCTGGAGAAAGGTCGGGAGAAATTAACAGGGAGTTAAAGGCTGTGGGAATTTTTCCCGGCGCCGAAAAGTGTGAAAGTTGTGTCCGGATATGAGTTGTTGGGGACGTTGGAAAACTTCTCTTCCCTTCCCATGAATAAATATCAAAGCCAACATTCGCCTGCATCAGGAGTCGGTTTGATTTGCTGACCTATTACACGAAGTATTAGGTGTTTTCTCTATGTCGAAAGTCAACTCGGAGCAAATCGATCCCGGAGTTGCACTTAAAGTCCACTCCAAGTCTCTTTCCTAGAGTTTCCTCCATAGAGTGACCCGTCCCAGCCTGGCGGCGGCCTCGCTGCTACACTGATGCGCCGCGTTCAGGTTGGAAGCTTCGGCTCACCCCGGCGGCACTCAGGAAGTTCTGGATGAGAAGACTCGGCCCCGGAGGGGTCAGAGGGCCTCCCACGCTTGGCCCCGCGTGGTTCCGGGACAGAACCTTCCTTCCGATCCCAACCTCCACGCGGCCCCAGGCTGAGCGCGGCCCCCGCTGCCTTCCCAGTGCGCGCGGGCGGGCGGCGGAACCGCCGAGCCCCGGTCCCCTTGCCGCGCTGTCCCCTCCCGAGGAAGTTCCCCGAGTCCCGCAGTCTCGCCGCGGGTCCTGTTCCCCTCCGCCGGGAACACACCGAGGACGCCCCTCGGTCATGAGCTTCTAAAGTTGGAAAGTCTGCCGGAGAGCCGGAGCTGCGACCTCGGAGGGTTCGGGTGACCCTGCAGCCCCCACCCGGCCCCCACGCCCAGCTGTGCTCCGGGCGACCTCCTGGTAACTCTGGAGCCCAAGACATTTTCTTATAGAGTGGCTGCGGGGGAAGTAATTTAGGAATAGGATTCCTCCCCCTTTTATATTCACAGGGAAATTTTATTCCCAGGGTTCTTTCCCCCTCTCTTTCGGAAGTGACTTATCGCCCCTTAGTTTTTAATTACATTAATTTATTACTAATTTATTTTAAAGTTCTGAAACATGAGAATGTATTTCTGAGCATTAGCTTAGGCCAACTTTTTCTTTTCTTTTTTTTTTTTTAAGCGAGAGGGAAAATGTGTCTCCGAAGGGTTTCCTCAAATTCATATTATTTCGGGAAATGAAGTCACTGTCTGCTATCTCTAGGCGGCTTTGAGTTTGTGGTCGTCTGTGGATTTGGGGGTGGGTGATAGTGATTTATGATTTGTGCGTGTTCACACGAATTGTAGCTACCACATGGCTAACTTTGGACGTGGTTGGGTGTGAATGTTATGGTTTGTTTTTGGTTTTCTAAATCGATAATTCTAATTAAAAATGGTCTCTGTCCTGAGGGTTTGCAAAGTCCAGTGTAAAAGAAGAAGAAGAAAAAAAGTCAGTTCGCCGGATATATTTAGGACTTTTTTTTTTTTTTCCGGGGGGCGAAGGGAAAGAGAGGGTGGAAGCAAAGACTCGGGCATCGGAAATTGTCAGGAGAGCGCCGCGGAGCCGAGAGACCCCGGGCCAAGTCGCCGCGCCGAGGCCAGCCGAGCGCGTTCGATCCCCACCGCCGAGCGACGGGCGGCGCGCCGAGTTGATGTCCGCGGTGATCCTGGCCTGAACAGCGCCCGGCGGGCAGTTCAACCAGGCGGAGCAACCCTGGCGCGGCGGCCGCTGCTGGCTCTGCCTTCGGTCAAAGCCGTCTCCCTGCATCGTTCCAATCAGCTGATGCGTAACCCGAGGTCAGCCTGCAAGGATCTGTCGGCGCGGCCGACCGTGAACCCAACTGGAGCTTCTGCCCTTAACCTGTGCTCAGCAGTGCTGAGTCCCCACGCCACGCGACCACCCAGATGCGAGAAAGGCCGCCCTTGGATACATTTATGCATAAGTTTCGCCACCCCCGGGAAATCGAGAGAGGAGTGAATGGGATTTCAGCACACGTGGAAGGGCTGTTTTCTCTGGGTTGGTTTTTTGCGCTTACCTAACATGGGGTGCTCACCTAGGACCACGGACGGTCTAACTTGGCAGGCAGCCCCTTCCCCTTAGAAACGCACAGGCCGCCCCAGGAGCCACCTCCTGTCCCTCTTCACCCCCTGCTGCCTACCACCCTGTCGGCTCACTCTCTGGCGCTAAAGTCCCCCATCTGTAAAGCAGGGAACTTGCGCCAAAGTTTTCCGCCTGAAGGTTCTCTGGTTCTGGGCTCCAGCTCCTGACGCTCATCCCGCCCACCCTCTGGCTCCCCAGGCGGGGCCCCCAGCTGCTCGCCGCAAAGGTCGCACTTCCTGGGCTGCCTGAGCCGGTGGCCCGGAACCCGGTTCCCGTCACCTGAACCCGTGTCCCCTCCCTGCCCCCCAGCCGGGCGACCCCCGGAGTTGGCAGCTGCAAGCTCCCTCCACCCTATGCCCCCGCTGCGCCCAGATGCCCGCCCGCAGGGGGGCGCTCCGACAGCTGCGGGGTGGGGGCGGGGGTCGCAGCGCTCCAACTCCCAGGGGGCTGGCCCTGGCGCGCCTCGGAGCCCCCTGTCCTCGCGAAAAGCGCCGATCAGAGCTGAGGGCTAGAGGCAGGCTAGCAGACCAGCCATCAGAAACCCCTTGAAAGAGTGGCGAGAAACGGCCAAGTGGAAAGGGCTTCCCAGGCTGCGCTCCAGCTGCGCTTGAGGGACAGTGTGTCTAGCGACCTCAGTTGGATCCATCACCCTGGCGCCGGGGCTCTGGCAGTTTGAGGTCCCAGGAGGACCCTCAGCACATCAGAGAAGAGAGATGACTGCTCCTGTCCTAAGGATAAAAGAACTCTGGTGCCCAAAACACCAGAAAAGAACTCTGGTGGTTGATGTCCTGAGGAGTCAAGGTCTTGTGCTGATCCAGCTCCCTCTGAGTTTGGAGCTTCCCTTGTCCGAAGGCTCCCTCTGGCTGCTGGGTCATCAAAGGTGGGAAGCTTCTCTCTTCTGCAAAACACAGCCCCTGGTGGGAAGTCCTTCTACCCTGTCTTGCAGTCACCAGGTTCTGGAATGGGTGTCTGCTCACCTCTGAAGATCTAGGCGGTGATGCTGCTGCTGCTGCTGCTAAGTCGCTTCAGTCGTGTCCGACTCTGTGCGACCCCATAGAAGGCAGCCAGGATGCTTGGGGCTGGTGCACTGGGATGACCCAGAGGGATGGTATGGGAGGGAGGAGGGAGGGGGGTTCAGGATGGGGAACACGTGGTGGATTCATATTGATGTATGGCAAAACCAATACAATATTGTAAAGTAATTAACCTCCAGTTAAAATAAATAAATTTATATTAAAATAAAAAAGAATGCGGGAGTGGGTTGCCATTTCCTTCTCCAGTGCATGAAAGAGAGAAGTGAAAGTGAAGTCGCTCAGTCATGTCCAACTCTTAGCGACCCCATGGACTGCAGCCTACCAGGCTCCTCCACCCATGGGATTTTCCAGGCAAGAGTACTGGAGTGGGGTGCCATTGCCTTCTCCGAGGCGGTGATGACACCTGCCCTTTCCAGCGCCAAATACGTGCCCTCCCCAGGTTCTCTTTCCCCTCCAGGATCTTTGTAAGTGGTCCTTCTGTGACACAGCCTGTGTGTTACTCAGGTGATGTCCCACAGCTTTCCTGCCAGGACCCTGACTTTGTCACTGTTACCGTTAGTTGCAGCCCCATGGACTGTAGCCCACTACAGTCTATCCATGGCATTCGCCAGGCAAGAATACTGGAGTGGATTGCCCTGCCCTTGTCCAGGGGATCTTTCCAACGCAGGAATCAAACCCTGGTCTCCTGCACTGCAGGCAGATTCTTTTCTGTCTGAGCCATCAGGGAAGCTTGTCACTGGGGTTGCATCACTTTGCCTTATCTGGTTCCCAGCCACTTACCAGCTGTGTGGCTTTGAGTAAGTCACACACCCCTTCTGAGCCTCAGTACCACTGGCTGTCATTGCGCTCTTCTGCTCCAGATGCCGTCAGCCCCCTTTCTCCTCTTTCTCCGTCAAGGTTCCCTGCCCGTGGAAATCCTCCAAGGCCGGTCCTGCCTTCAGTCTTTTGGGCCCACGCTGGAGGAGGTCACGTCTTAGAGATGATGGGTCCAGCTTTAACTTTTCCTCCACAAACTTCCACGGACATGTAAGGGTGCGACTCTTCTAAGTGTCCCCAGGAGGCCCACTTCCCCAGCCCCTGAGACAGCATTTCTTATGATCCCTCTGGCATTTCTCAAAACCTCTTTGAGAACATAGATGTCCATACCTTTACACCACCAAACGAGCACCCACCGGACTCCTCCCGACTCCTCCTTCCTTCCTCTTGTCACAGTGGAGGCAGCTGTGGGCTAGCCTGACACAGAGTGAGCCCCAGGCTACTCTGAACCTGCGCCCTTCTCACCTCCCATCTCCTCAGCCCTGAGTCACAGCCCTTCTGTGTGGACACAGGCCACCCAGTCCCGGTCAGTGAAGGGCGAGCTGTCTCAGCTGCTGTGTGCCACACAGCCTCCAGCTGTCAGTCCCTCCAGGTTGCAGAGGGCTCCTGTGGAGGCCGGAGGTCATGCCCTTTCCCAAGCAGGGGTGGGGGTGGGGACATCCAGTGACCACACAGGAGGATAAGGCGTGGTCATCCTAGTCAGCTCCAGGCATCTCTGAGAGCCTCCTTGCTGGGTGGGCAGAGGATGTGGGGCTCGAGTTGCAGCTGGAGTCTCCCTCTGCCCAAGCCTGCCTCACCTCCTCAGGTGTTGGTCCCAGGGCAACCTGCATGCTTGTCCAGGAGCCCGACCTGACATATTTCCCTCCCTCTCTAGCTCTTCCCCAATGGCTCAAGTGGTAAAGAACCTGCCTGCCAGTGGAGGAAATGTAAGAGATACGGGTTCGATCTCTGAGTCAGAAAGATCCTCTCGAGGAGGAAATGGCAGCCCCACTCCAATATTCTTGCCTGGAGAATCCCATGGACAGAAGGAGCCTGGAGGGCTTTAGTCCCTGGGGTCATGAGGAGTAGGACATGACTGAGCACACGAGCAAGCAAGCCTCCCTCTCTCTGTTGTGCCATGTGTCAGAATGCCCTTCCTTTCTGAGAATGGGTAATATTCTATCCTTAAACCGTGGATGGCATCATGGACTCAATGGACATGAATTTGGGCAATCTCCAGGAGATAGTGAAGGAAAAGGAAGCCTGGCATGCTGCAGTCCAAGGGATTGCAAATGGTTAGACATGACTTAGGGATGGAACAATATTCCATCGTATAAGCCACACTTTGTTTATCCATTTATCCATCAATGGACAGTGGAGTTGCTTCCACTTTTGATTATTATGAATGATGTTGCTATAACCAAGAGTATAGCCATATTTCTTCAAGACCTTCCTTTCAATTATTCTGGATGTCTACCTAGGAGTGGAAGTGCTAGATCCTGTGGTAATTCTGTTTCACTTTTTGAGCAACAGCCATACTGTTTTCAGTGGCATCTGCCCTGTTTTACATTCCTACCAACAGGGCAGGAATGTTTCACTCCCACCAAAGTGGAAACAAAGGTTTCATTTTCTCCACACCCTCACCAACAATTGTTATCTTATTTTTTCTCATAGCAGCCATCCTAATGGGTGAGACCTCACTGTGTTTTTTAATTTACATTTATTTTAAAAATTGGCTTAAAGCTCAACATTCAGAAAACAAAGATCATGGCATCCAGTCCCATCACTTCATGGGAAAGAGACGGGAAAACAGTGGAAACAGTGTCAGACTTTATTTTGGGGGGCTCCAAAATCACTGCAGATGGTGACTGCAGCCATGAAATTAAAAGACGCTTACTCCTTGGAAGAAAAGTTATGACCAACCTAGACAGTATATTCAAAAGCNTTAAAAATAGAACACAAATCCAGATTCCTTACCAATACCCTTAAAATCCTGACCTATTTGTATTTTTCAGCCATCACAATGGGACCTTTTTAGATACCCATCTGGTCTGTACTGAAACCCACCTTCAGAGACAGCTTCTTACTGCACACACAGAGAGCACACCTAGAAAATGGTAGAAACCACACCCAGGAGTGTGAATGCCCTACAGTCATCCACTCAGGGAATTTAAAGAGCTTTTCAAGTAGCAGGTGGCCACCTGAAAACCTTTGAGCAGATTCTCTTTGCTTATTGGCTGAAGAGGAACCCTGATAATCCTCAGCAGTGTCTGGGGGCACCAATGCTTCCTATAACTTATCTCCCAAAGGTCTGTATATGGTTCTAGATATTTCCTGTTGATTCCTCTTGAAGTGGCAGGACGTCACTGGACACAGTGTCATGGACCAACAGCCACAGACTTGTTGTATCACACACAGATTTTTCTCAGCCCAAAGCCGCTGAAACATAACTTGCAATCCCTTCTAACTCCTGAGACGTGTTCAGCCTGAAACTGTCCCCAGAGCCAGGTGTTTGTGACCCTGTTTTTGCATGTCATCACCCGTTTCTCCGGTGTGCCTTTAATAGAGGCAGACGCACACTGCTTCTTATTCTCTTTTGCATCCAAAAGACTGCTGATTCCAGGCATTTCCAGCTCTGCTTCTCAGACCTTTAGTCTCATGCCAATGTCACACTCACTTCACGATGACACTCTGTCCTCTTTCGATTCTGATCATTCTTCTCTGCTTTCTCCTTCTCCCTCTGGAAATCACCTTCGTAACCTATTCCTCATTTCCAATTCCCAACAGTCACCAGACAGACAGACGTAACAGATAAGTGAGCTGCCCGTCATCATAAATGCCACTCCCTGCCCCGCCCTGTCTCCCTGGCTTTGCTAAGTGCATTAGGGAAAAAACTGGCTGTACAACCAACAAAGATGGATTTCCTGTTGACTTCCATTAGCGCTTGATGAATTTTGAACTTTTGGGAAGCCCGCTTGAAATAGGAATGCCTGGTACTTTCTGTGAAGTAAGAGTGTGAATATAAAATAGTGATGTTGACTTCCATCATCCACACATGACAATTAGTTCTGAGCCTGAAAGGTGGGCTTTGTCCCCATAGTGGTCTGCCCACCTCTTGAACTCCTGGCATTAGACTTTCAACCCCATTTCCATCTGGAAGGTACAAAAGTACAAAAGTGAGTCTGCCTACAAACTAGCTTAGTTTAGAAAACCCAGAGCAGCTTCTTACTTGGTTTCCCAGTTCTGTGTCCTGAGGAAGTTACTTTTGTGTTGAAAGTAACACACTGTCCAGGAGAAAAATTCTCTCTGAGGAAATCGCTTTTATCATTAATTCAATGGGCGTTTAGCCCACAGGCTCTGCTGTACTCATCTTAATTAACTGTACTCATCATCACTCATTTCTGCCTGTCCCTCTCCTGCTCAGAGTGGTTCTTGGTTGTGTGCACTTGTGGCTCTCAATTCTGATTTCATCTGGACGAGACTATCTGGTTCTGTCACCTGCTTCCCCACAACTCTTCGGAAAGTTAGTAATCTCTCTGTGCCTCAATTTCCTTCTGTAAAGTGGGTGGTAATGCCATCAGGGCTTAGAGCAGTCCCAGCCCCATGCTTGCATCTAGGATATGCTGGCTCTTCGCATCAGAAGTAAATGACTATCATCTCACTCTCCCTTGCCACAATGCCCTCTTATATTCCGTAACTCATGATGGTCCATGATTCTCAGATGAGCAAGTAGAGAGGGGGTGCCTTCAGAACCTCTGGAGCTGAAAACACACTCAGATGTTCTGATCTAACCCCCTAGGGAGCACCCTCCAGCCGTCCACTCCCACGGACGTTCCCCCATGAGCATCACTTGAATGCGTCCTGTTCAGATACGTGTCCTGAAGCTTGGCTGACGGTGTAGACCATGCCTGGCCGGGTAAGAGAGGAAAGCTGAGGAGGGGAGGCTGAGGAAGCAGAAAAGCAGCAGGTGCCCTCTGGGCTAAGTCGGTGTTGCCAGATCTTTTAATTTTTCCAGCAAAGCTAAAATACAAAACTGGGTTTTTATGTGAAATTGCCTGCATTTTATATGGGAGGGGATTTAAAAAGTTATATGTTTGAAATAAAATTTTAAAAGAGCCTTGGGGATCATTAAGCCAAACACAAGTAGATCAGACTGAGAAACTCCAACTGGTAACCTCTGGCCTTTACAAACCTCTGTTTCTTCCAGAGAGTTCTTGAGCCCAAGCAGAAATAACAATGTTTGAGTCAAAAAGACTTCTGACTCTTATTAACAGAAGCGAACACTGATTTCCAACAAAGTAGTCATCTAAGCTGCAGCAAAAGGGGCCAGACAGAGCTTCATCCCCCATGGCCCCCACTCCACCGCGCAAGAGACTCCCAGTCCTGCCTCCCTCAAGGAGAAGCCTGGGCCACTGTCGATGGTTCACTTTCTCCTGTTGGTACATTTCATCATTATCCACAGACCAAAGCTCACACTTTGTGAAAACCCTCCTCCACCCCTGCCCTGGCGCCTGGCACCATCCTAGACTGGCAGTCAGTGGCCAACAAATTGTTGCTACTCAAAGTAATTAAAGTAATTAAGCACATTGGGTTATTGCATGAGAGTAATAACTTACTTAATGGCCCACTTAAATACTTTTTAATGTCAGTCTGTGGTCTGCTTTAGAGCTCCTGCATTTTAAAGTGAGTGAGAGTCTGGATCTTCCACTAGCTCCAAGTCTTGATTCATTCGTTATTCATTCATGTATTTGTATTTTCTTGAGCTACCTCTTTGGCTAGTCCCTGTGTTAGTAACAGAAATGCAGTCCACTGGACTTCTGGTGGCCTGTGGTTAAGACTCCATGCTCCCAATGCAGAGGGCATGGTTTCGATCCCTGATCAAGAAATTAAGATCCCACATCATGTGGCCAAAAAATTTTTTAATAAAAATTTGTCATTTAGTTGATAAGTCATGTCCGAGTGTTTGTGATCCAGTGGGCTAAAGCACATCAGGCTCACCTGGCCTCTCCACTGTCTCCCAGGGTTTGCTCAGATTCATCTCCACTGAGTCAGTGATGCCGTCCAACCATCTTATCCTCTGTTGTCCCCTTCTCCTGCCCTCAATCTTTCCCAGAAGCAGGGTCTTTTCCAAAGATAAATAAATAAATCTTTTCCAAAAAGAAGTACATAGAAATCCAGTACATGCCTTCACACAACTCACAATCTGCAGAATCATCTTGATAGCTTTAGATATAGATATAATAAAGGGATCTATTGATTATACAAATGAAGAAGACAGATTAGCTCAATACATGGACTCTAAGGGTGAATTCCATTGGAAACAGATAGCCATAGACACGGAATCTCTCCCTACTTCCTGGCCCTCCTAAATGGTGGCTCAGAGACAAACAGTTATTCCCTAAAGGAATTGAGGAAGTCTGAATGATTCCTGTACTGCGAGCTGGCATTGTAGGAACACAGATCTGGAAGAGGCTTTGGTGAGCCCTTGGCTCCATCCAGGAAGGAATTAATGACCTTTGAAAGCAGCATTTCATGACCTTCCATCTGTCTTTGGCCTCAAGGGCTCCTGAGTATAAACACAGATACTACCTAGCAGTGATTCAAGCAATTAGATCCCACTAGGGAAGTCCAGAGAAAGTTTGTTTTAGTGAATTCAGGCTTGCTCTATAAGAAATGATAAAGGGAGTCCCTCACAGTGAAATGAAAGGATGCTGGAGAGCCACTTAAAGTTGGATAAATAAAGATCTTCAATAAAAGTAAATATGTGGGCCAATAGGAAAGCCAGTATTATTTTTATTTTCTATATGTTTTAAAAGACAGACACATAAAAATCAATATCATATGATGTTGGACACAGTGTACAGATGTAATCTTTCGTAACAATAGTAACATTAAAGAAGTGGATAAGGAATTGTATGAGAGCAGAGAATGTGCTGCTGAAGTCAAGTTGATAGCAATTGCAATTAGATTGTTATAACTTTAAGACTTTAAATGTGTCATAGTAACCATCAAGAAAAGATCTATAGGTACATGGAACTCTGCTTAATGTTATATGGCAGCCTGGATGGGAGGGGAATTTGGGGGAGAATGGATACATGTATATGTATGGCCGAGTCCTTTTGCTGTTTACCTGAAACTATAACATCGTTAATAAGCTACAATACAAAATCCAATACAAAATAAAGTTTTCTTTTTAAAAAAGGAAGAGATCTATAGAAGACACACAAACGGAAGTGAGAAGGAAATCGAAGCGTGTCACTACAAAAAAATCAACTAAACATAAAGGATGGTAACAATGGAGGAAATGAGGGGCCAAAACAGTCTATAAGATGTACAGACTCCAAATAGCAGATACAGACGTCCTTCTCATAAGTGGCCACGGGATGTGAGACCAGGGAAGGAGAGGAGAGCCAGTACTTTGTGGGCGGTGACTTAGAGGAGAGCTGAAAGAGATGGGCCGACTGGCTCATTAGACTTCTTCATTTTTAATTTATTTCCCACTAGCCATCTTCAGCAGAGTGGAAAGAGGTTCACGGGACAGGGTGGGATTTACCACTGGAGGGGGGTTTCTCTTTCTCGTCCCGCACTGGTCAAGGCCCATCAGCTGGGAGTGACTCCCTCAGCCTTCCAGCCTGCACTGCCTGGCCCTTCATTGGCTTCAGCACGGCTGTGTGCTGTGTTTTTCAGATCTGAAGTTGGACAGGCGCAGAGGTCTGCATGGCAGTCTCCCAGAAGGGATGCCCACCCATAACTTGAGAATGCAGCTCTGTTTGGATAAAGGGTCTCTACGGATGTCATGAAGGTAAGGATCCTGAGTTGAGATCATTCTGGATCAGGGTGAACCCTACATCTGATGACAGATGTCTTCAGAGGAAAGAGGAGGACAGAGAAAAGTCCACATGAAGATGGAGGCAGAGCCTGGAGTGTGCAGCCAGGAGCTGAGGGGCCCCCAGAAGCTAGAGGAGCCAGGGACCCGTCCGCCACCAGAGGCTCCGGAACCAGTGAGGCCACCCACGTCACGAGTGTCAGGATGCGAGTGAGTAAATTTCACTGCTTTAAGCCACCAAGTGTGTGGTCATTTGTGACAGCAGCTCTAAGAACCGCATATGAATGAATACACCCGTGGGGCTGTCCACACAAAGACTGGTGGAGGAAGAGGCAGCTGAGGAGACAGCAGGTAAGCAAGTGTGTGTCCCAGCTCCTCCTGTAGACCTGTGTGGAGGGGGCAGGACACCGAAGGAGCAGGTCTGTGTACAAACACCAGGTGGAAAGTGAGGATGGAAGAAAAGTGGGTGGAGGCTGGGAGCTGTGAGATCAAAGGGAGTTACTGGCTCATTAAAAATGGAGCCTGTTGTCCATGCAGATGGTGGCAGGATGGGGAGAGAAAAAGAGACATAAATACAGGGTTGGGATGACCCAAGGAGGGTGGGAAGGGACTGTTGACGAGGAATATCTGGCAAGAACTAAGCAGATGAATGAATGGCTGGAGCTTTACGTGCTGATGATGACATTAAAAAACGTTCCCCAAAGATATCAGGCCCCAACTCCTAGAAATAGTGACTAATATCTTAGACAGCAAAAGATGTGGTTAAGGTAAGGGTGCTGAGATGGGGAGGCTGACCTGGGTTGTCTGGGTGGGTTCTGGCTTAGGATGTACATGTCCTTCTATGAGGGAGGTTGGCACTGGGGAAGATTCACACACACACACACACACACACACACACACACACACACACACACACACACACACCCACGGGAGATGGCAATGTGTCAGAGGAGGCAGAGACTGGAGTGTGATGGTCATAAGTCATAAACCAAGGAGAGGTAGAGGCTGGAGGAGGTGAGCACGGAGCCTCCCCTAAAGGCTGCGGAGGGTGGTTACTCCCGTCAACACCTCTATTTCAGCTCAGTGACTTCAGACTTTGGACCTTCAGAACTGTGAGAAAACACGTTTCTGTTATTTTTAAGCCCCTCCGCTTGTCATCGTTGGTTACAGTAGCCCTAGGAATCTCACACACATGGGGTAAGGGTTGGTTTCCCAGGTGGCGCTAGTGGTAAAGAATCCGCTTGCAATGCAGATATGCAGCTTCAATCCCTGGGTCGGGGAGATTCCCAGAAGGAGGGCACGGCAACCCGTTCCAGTATTCTTTCTGGGAAAATCCCATGGACAGAAGAGCCTGGTGGGCTATGACCATAGGATCACAAAGAGTTGGGCACGTCTGAAGTGAGAGCACACAAGGACTGGTTTGCCTAAGGCACAGCTCCTGCAGGAGGACTTGGGGGCTCATGTAGAGGGAAGGGAAGCGGGGGGGTGGAGGGATGAGGATTCCACCCCATAAACATGTTCTGTAGCGGATGCCGTTGGACACTGTGAACTGCACGTGCTCAGCCTTGAGAGACAAGAACAGAAATATGAAGCGCTAAACACGCAGTAGAGATTAGAGGAGGAGGTGGGGTGCATGGAAGACTGAGGTCCCCTTTAGGAGGCACTGTTGTGTGAAGGCAAACTCAGTACCAAAATAGAAACAGAAAGGACCAGACGCCTACAAGGAGGGGGCGGTGGGGGCGAGGAAGAGACTCAGGTAGATGCCCTGCAGGGCAGACAAACGGCGCCCACACTTGGAGGGAAGCTTTGCGGCTCTGTTTCCAGTCTCACTCTACTTCAGAGCCGCTGGCAGTGTCTGCCCAAGGCCAGAACAATTGGGCAATTCAGGGAGATCATTCGTCAAACAGTTCCATGGGGCAGCCCAGTACAGAGCAAAGCATATGAATTCTTTACTCCGGTTCCCCCTCCTGCAACTTCTGAAATGGCAAGAATTGTGCCCACTTGGCAGATGGGAGCCCAGAGAGGTGGGAACCTTTGCCATCACAGTACCCAGGGTCAGACAGACCCGGATTCACGTTCAGATCTGTCTGCTTCCTGCTGCTGCTGCTGCTACTGCTGCTAAGTTGCTTCAGTCGTGTCCGACTCTGTGCGACCCCACAGACGGCAGCCCATTGGGCTCCGCCATCCCTGGGAGTCTCCAGGCAAGAACACTGGAGTGGGTTGCCATTTCCTTCTCCAATGCATGAAAGTGAAAAGTGAAAGTGAAGTCGCTCAGTCGTGTCTGACTCAGCGACCCCATGGACTGCAGCCTACCAGGCTCCTCCATCCATGGGAGTTTCCAGGCAAGAGTACTGGAGTGGGATGCCATTGCCTTCTCCGGTCTGCCTCCTAATCGTGTGGTTTCTCCATCAGTCTGTGGACGGAATGAATATATATATATATGGTCCTGGAAATCTCTGAGGCAGTCAAGCCGAGATGAAACACATGTCAGTGTAAGTAAGACACTTGGAAAGAGTGAAGGAAAATCTCTTAAGAGTCACCTCTGCATGTTAGGGGCTTCCCAGGTGGTTCAGTGAGAAATTATCCGCTTGCCAATGCAAAAGGCACAGGAGATGCAGGTTCCATCCCTGGGTTGGGAAGACCCCCTGGAGAAGGAAATGGCAACCCGTGTCAATATTCTTGTCAGGAGACTTTCATGGGCAGAGGAGCTTGGTGGGCTACAGTCCATGGGGTCACAAAGAGTCGGACACGAGTGGGCACAAATCCATGCACACCCTGTATTAGAGACTGGGGACAGGGTGGTGCATGGACCCTCTGAAATTGCAGAATTGTAGCGGCATGGGTTCATTTTCTAGGTGGCAATGGTGTTATCTCTTATGGGAGCCTCAAAATACATTAGTCTTACTGCTCTAGACATAAGACAGTGCGCCAAGTGTTATGAGTAACCATCAGTCTTTCTAAATCTAGCTGGCCGCCCATAACCCACAAATAAAGATGGTGCTTTGGAGAAGAGTCTATAAAATTGACACATAAATATTTTTGTTTTATTTTTCAGCCTCGGCAGCCTCCGTCCAGGCAGTTCCGGTCACATGCAGGTGTGATATAAAGATATAAAAGCTGCCCACTGAGAGGAAACCCTGAAGTTGCCAAGTCCTTGACAATTACATAAAGACTCTATTAAAACTCTTTACAGCCTTGTGTCTACAGCCCTGCTCATCTCACTGAAGCTTTCTAAACTGCTAGGCTCCCTTCTTAGTGGAGGGACAAAGGTTGATAAACAGGGTGGGACTTCTCTGGTGGTCCAGTGGCTGGCATTCCCAGTGCGGTGGGCCAGGGTTCGATACCTGGTTGGGGAACTGGATTCCATATACCACAACTAAGACCCAGCACAAGCAAATAAATAAATAAATATTATTTTTAAAATAAAATCAAATAAACTGGCAGCCTCCTCTATATCAGAGAAGTGCAGCTGAGTGAAGGAGAGAAAGCTTGAGTCAGCGTCAGGCAAGGATATCCTCCTTATACATTTGTTCTGCTAAAACCCACCTGGACTAGCCTAAGTTCGCTGGAGGAGCAGAACCAATAGGACTGATGGATTGGCTGGTTGGTAAGGAATTGGCTCCCACAGTTATGGAGAATAAGTCCTAAGACTTGCAGAGCTGGCCGATGCAGGAGAGCCAGCGACAGGGTCTAAAGTCAGGGGATGCTCCAGGTGAAGGACAGGGCGCAAAGGACCACGCTCCCTCCCCCATGTCTTTGTTCTATTCCCGCCTTCCACGGACTGGACTGGACCACCCCACTGGGGAGGGTAAGCTGCGGAACTCAGTCCACTGATCCAAATGTCCATCTCATCCAGAAACATCTGCACAGATACACCCAGAATGACATCTAAGCAGATAGATATCTGGCCCGCTGCAGCCCAGTCAAGTTGACACATAAAATTAACCACCCCACGGGGCAGGGGTCTCATGGGGTGGGGGGATAAAGCAGGAGTTTGGGATTAGCAGACACACACTACTACATATATCACAGGTAAACAACAAGCACCTCCTTTGTAGCACAGGGAGCTATGTGCAATATCTTGTATAATCTTTAAGGGAAAAGAATCTGAAAAAGAATATATATGTATAACTGAATCACTTTGCTGTACACCTGAAACTAAGATAACATTGTAAATCAGCTGTGTTTCAATTAAACGCACACACACACCAAACTGATCATCACACCATCTGCTTCTTTACCCACTGGCTCAGCCCCTCCAGGCCCAGAGGAAGAGGGTCCCACTTCCTCTACAGTGAATCCCCCTTCCAGTCCTTCTCATCCTAACCGTTTAAGCTCTAAACATCCTCAAGAATTGCCTAAAGGTGTAGAAACCAGAAACCTGGAGCTTTCCACGGCGCTAGAGGTAAAATAAATAAATAAATAAATAAATCACCTGGGTTCAATCCCTGGCTCTGAAAGATCCCTGAGGGAAGGAAATGGCAACCCACTCTAGTATTCTTGCCTGGAGAATCCCTTGGACAGAGGAGCCTGGCAGGCTAGTCTATGGGATCGCAAAGAGTGGGACATGACTGGGTGACTTAGCACACACACACACATCAGTCGAGCTGAGGACGAGAAGCTCTGTTCTAAGACTAAAATGCATCCATGGGAGCTGTCATCTGTGTCTTGCAAAGAAAGAAGATTTCTGTCCACGTCTGCTGAGCCTGCTCACAATCTAGCAGCTTAGGAACTTCAAGGCCGGCAAGAGGCCACAGGTCCCTCCTGCTTCCATAAACTCTCCTGGAGCTGAAGCCAAGCTTCCAGCCCATTCATCTGTGAATCGGGGATTATAATCATCAAAGGGACCATTTTAGGTCCCAAGTAATAAGGTGGGAATATCCTAGTGGCCAGATCCTAAATCTAGATCTCGGGTGATAGTTGTTATACCAGACGGTGGCCACAGGCCTGTGGGTCTTGGTGAAGCAAAGTGGCATCTTGGTGAAGCAAAGAAGCACTTGGTGAGCCAAGTGGCTCAGCATCTCCCATCAGTTCTAGGCTGCAGTGTTTGGAGGAAGTTATCCACCCGTCTTTACTTATTGTCCCTTTGCCCAGATGGGCACCGGCGTCAGAGCTGCTGGAGCTCATTCATTCTGTGGGGCTCCCAATAGTACCTTTGTGTCAAATAGAAGCTGGGGGAAAGCAAAAGGGATGCAAGAGTAAGAAAAGGGGCCAGGCCATGGGAGAGGCGCTAAACCAGAGGGGATGGGGGCCCAGGGTAGGGTGGGGCAAGTGTAGCCTGAGATCCAGGGAGCCCCGGGCTAGATGGGACCCTCCTTAGAGGGGGCTGGCCACCTGGCCTCCTGCTGTGCCCAGCAGCCAATATGTTTTCACCTTGTCGATGCTGGCGGCTGCGGGTCTATCCCTGGTCTCATTTATCTCACAGTGTAGTGGGCTCAGGGAGCAGAGAGACCATGGTTCCAACTGAGAGTCTGAAGGGGGAGGCCTTCCTCCTCTCCCGAGTCCCAGCTGATCACAGATCAGAACCGGCTAAGCCCTCCCTCCCCAGCTGCCCAGCCTCCGTGTTGGAGCTGCTGCCGGAGCTCCGGGTGCGCGAGTGCAGACGTCAGTGCCTTTGATCTCCGAGCACGATGACATAGATTTATCAAATGTTTGCCTTTTTCTGCCTGTTTGAAAGGCTGATTTATGGGATGCAGCCTTAGCCTCCCTTCCTTTCTTGAAATATGAAGTGCTTGTGAATAGCCAGGGTAATATTTAATATCCTGCCAAGGAGCCTCTCACACTGCCTAACAAACACACTACATCCCGCCCAGTAGACCACGTCTGTTGGGCTCCTCTTTTTGGACTCAATAAATTAGCATTAAAATGCCTCACAGATAATGCCCAGTGTCCCTTTCTAGCTGAGGGATCTGGGACAATTCCAAGGGAGGGGCCCACAGCCCAGGGTTGGGGAGCCAAGCTCTCGGCAGATGCTTTCGTGTTCCAAGTATCTGGGCAGGAGCTGAACAGAGGGGAACCTGATGCTCACAGATGCTCAGGGTCAGAGCGGCTGGAAGATGGACCCGGCTGGCTTGTTCCTGACTCTTCCATCCAAAGTGTTCCCTAAACAATTTCCTGAGAGTGTGGAAGTGTCTTCCAAGAAGCACTTTACTTAAAGAAAAAAGCAGCCGAAGTTGAAAGGTGCTGATGCAAACAGTCTTGACGGGAACTGACTTAGCTTTAAGGACGGCTCCGCCTCTCTGAAGAGGGTGCAGGCCTGGGAAGTCCTATGGGTGTGGCTGACTTGCTGTAAAGAGCAGGCAGTGAGACACCCTGGGTTTTCACCTTGTTAATGGCCTTGGAATAAACAGACCTTCCTTACAATGAGTTGGAGACCACAGGTGGTATATGATCAGGCTTGCCCTCATGGTGCTGGACATCTGAGGATCTGCAGTCACTGGGCACTGCCTTTGCTGGGCCTCTCCTGGGGTCCATTTCCTCACCGTCAGGACTCCAAGGCCTCTCTGAGGACCAGACTGCAAAGCAATTCCCCTTTGCCCAGCCCCTTCTTAGCAGGCTCCTCAAAACTTCATGATGGGCAGGGACAGTTGTGTCCTGTACATGGGCTGATGGACGTGAACCAGGCTGATGGGATCAGAAATAAGCCCAAACCCTAAGTCAGGCTAATCGGAGCCAGCATCTCAATGTCAAGACTTCCTTTCTCTCTAGTTCTGAACAAGAAGCTGTCGCTAGTCACCCAGCCGCCCACCACAGAGGGGAGCACAGTTACCAGGGCTTCTTGTTTCTTCTCGAGGTGTGGCAGGCAGAAGGCAGGGAGGTTTGCTTTGTTCACCGTGGCACCCCCAGCACCTGGCCCAAGGTACGTAGTAGACAGATATTTGTGAATAAAGGAATGAATAAGTGTCCAGGGGGTGTCTGCTTCTTAAGGGGAGAGAGCCTGTTATGAGCGGCCAACAACAAGCGGAGAGAACATTGTGTCACCTGGATCGAGCCGTGCCTGAAGTCAGCTGTTTCTGGATCTTTCAGCTACAGGAACCAATACATTGCTTCTCGTAAGCCAGTTTCAGTCGAGTTTCCTGTCACTGGTAATTATGAATCTAAATTGGTACAGGAAGGTAGGTTAAAGGTTAACTAAAGAGCACACACTCTGCTATGACATCAGCTGTAAATTCTTCTCCCAGTTCTGTATAGATTATCTACATCTGGATGTGAAAAAATGCCAAATTCAGTCAGAGGCCTGAATGAGTCTCTGCCATGATTTAGGTAGGTTTTAGGGCAAACAGTTCCATCCCTATTTGCAAAGTGAGCTCAGGTCCTCTGGGTGGATAGGTCACTGGATCATTCAGATTGGAGGGACTCAGCAGGTGGGGAGAGGGAGGGAAGGGAGGAGTGTGGGGAAGCAGTTCCTGCTCTGGAAACTTTGGGGCAGAGGCTTAGGACCCTAGGCCATCCTATCATGCTTGGGAGATCAGTGAAAAGCGAGTGTTCGTTGCTAAGTCATGTCCAACTCTTTGCGATTCCATTGACTGTCGCCCACCAGGCTCCTCTGTCCATGGGATTCTCCAGGCAAGAATACTGGAATGGGTTGCCATCTCCACCTCCAGGGCGTCTTCCTGTCCCAAGGTCTCCTGCATTGCAGGCAGGTTCTTTACCATCTGAGCCACTAAGGAAGGACTGTTTGCGGGAGGCTGGATTAGGTGTGGATCTGGGCTGGAAGACAGGGTGAGGTGGGGGGTGGTTCCCACAGAAGGTAGGCCCAGCAGTCTCAGTCAACAGTGACTACAGACAGGAAGAGGACATGAGCTGGGGAAGGGGGCCCCCTCTTGGGGAGAGGCACCACCCTGCTTCCCTGGCCTGGGAGCAGCCCCGGATCTTCCCTCTGCAGTCACCTCTCCCCAACAAGGTGTGGCCCTCTTTCTGTGACCCGCACTCTTCTGCCCAGACCCCCTTGGCGTCTCTCCCCTTCTCCATCCTCCCAACTACCTGTCACTCCAAGGCCTGAGTCTTTTTTCTAAAGCACAAAGCATCACAGTGCTTTGTCCCGAGTTGGTTTCTTATCTTGAAACTCACTGCACTGGAGGGGAGAGAGGCCGAGAGTCTTGAAGGTGCGGAGCCGGACGCTGATTTCCTGTAGGACTTGGAACGTCTGTACAGAGGCCACCTGACCCCGACCCTGTGTCCGGGGCACCAAGCAGGAGAGGGGCTCACAGCACGAGATGGAGCTTGGCACAAATTCAGGTCTAGAAACTGACACATCTCTTACTGCAACGAGAAATTTTAGTGAAAAATAAGCAGCATGATGCCAAATGAGGAGATCAAGCCACAAACAATATAAGAAAATTAAAAAAAGGCTAATACTATGAATGAAAGACTTGGAAGATTAGCACTGCGGTCCAGTCCACAAAGGAAATTAAGTTATTTGCCCAGCATTGCCATGAATCTATATATCTTTTACTTTTTTTAAATTTAAAACATTTTATTTATTTTTAAAAATTTTAGCCATGCCACAGAGCTTTTGGGATCTTAGTTCCCCAATTAGGGATTGAACCTAGGCCCCTGGGCTGTGAAAATGCCGAGAACGAACCACTGGGCTGCCAGGGAATTCCCCATACATCTTTTAAATGTATTCGGGTATTTTGATTTTGCAATAGTCTAATTTTATTATTCATTTCTCATTGTGTCCTTTTTAATGTCCCTCTTTTATTTTTCTGGCAGAGCTGCCTTATGGCCAATTAGTTATTTGGCTAAAGAACCTAGAGCCTGAGGACTCCAGGGCAGAAGCAGGAATGGCCTGTCTACTTCTGCCGCAATCCCCAACCCCCCTCGCCCCAGAACTCTCCAGACCGTAAGCTCCTGGGGTCGAGGCTGAGGCTGGGTTTGCCCCTTTGTCCCACACCAGGCCCAGCTCATGGCACCTGGACAGTCACTTGCTCAGTGAACGAGAGGGGCAGGCTTCTTCCCTCGAGGATGCCTTGTTTGATCTGTATTTGTCTGTTTGTTGAAGCTGGGGTAGGGGGCTTGTTTGTGTTGCCTGGCTAATGCTCTGGGGATTGTTTGTCTTGTCACCTGGCCCCTCTTTAGATGTTTGGAATGGAGTTACTCTGCCAGGCACTCCTCTCTGCCCCCTTCAGAGTTTCCTGTCTCAACCCCTGCTTCCCCCAACCGCGCCCTGAACAGCCTCGGTGGCTCTGTTCTGGACTTCGCTTTAGAGAGAGGAGCTGTGGGTAGAGCCGGCCGTCTGCTGAGGACAGGCTTCTACCGAGACCCTGACGCGCCATCTTCACCCCCGAGTCTAGCCGACCTGCTGTCTTGCACTTGGGGTCCTCCTTCTTTCGGTTTCCACTTCCTAGGTAGCACCTCCAACTCATGAGCCGGGTTGGGGGTCCCATTTCTTTAAGCTGACCTGGATGCACGTGTTGGCTCTTACCTGCCGGAAGTGAGTGATGATTAAGGGAGGAGATGGAAGCAGACACTGGATTCTCTGTGAATGTGTTTGAAAAAGCAAAGCGAGAGAGAAAGAGTGAAATTGTGGCCAAGAAGCCAACTTGACGAAGAACACCTTGCCACTAAGTTGTTGGGCGTTGGGCCAAGACAGCCCTGAAGATACAGGAAAGAGTGAACATGTACTGCACTTTGGAAAACAAAGGCTGAGTAACTTAAGGAAGGCATGACAGTAACTCATCTTGGCTGGACTCTGGCCATTTTCTTCCTGAAACAGTGAGAGCTGTATCTGCCCTGGACTTAGTCCCACAGCGCCTGTACCCCACGCCCCCACCTCGTGTTGGTCCCAGTGGAGCAGAGACAAGTATGCCTCCAGCTCTGGCACCTTCCCTAAAGCCACCCATTGGCTCCTTTGCTCACTGAAGAGGCGCCACCATGCGCTCACTACTGAGTCCCTTCCATTCCAGGTGCTGGTGGACCCAGCAATGAAAAGCTGATGTGTTTTCCTCACTGAGCTTGGGATCTGATGGTTGTGGGGAGGGGAGGCGGGGAACCTGTGAACGGATAGGTGAGTGACACCCGCCGCTGCACACCAACAGGCGCTCCAGGAGATACCGCAGGAGCGGCAGTGGGTGGGGGTGGTCTGCAGTTAGACAGGGCAGACCCCAGAAGCGAGAGAAGCTGTGGGTGGTGGCCTGGAAGCAGGTGAAGGGCCTCTGGTTAGTGCAGCCCCAGACTGTCCTGGGCAGGGTGGGGGTGGGAACAGGGACTGCCCCCGCAGTGGAGTGAGGGCGATTTACAAGCCATCTTCTTTCACCTGTTATAAATGGCTTTCCTAGTCAGTTCTGTCTTGATCCTCGGCTAATAGACTGACTATAGGGGCCTCTTGTAGCCAAGAAGGGGTTATTCACTCAAAAAGCACTTTGAATAAAGAAGATGTGTTCATAGACATATTGGACTATTACTCAGCCATTAAAGAGAATGAAATAATGCCATCTGCAGCAACATGGATGGACCTAGAGATGATCATACTGCGGGAAATAAGTTGGACAGAGAAGGAGAAATATCATTATGGCATCCTTTATATGTGGAATCGAAAAAGAAATTATACAAGTGAACTTACAAAACAGAAAGAGACTCACAGCCTTGAGAACGAGCTTACGGTTGCCAGCGAGGGGAAGGATGGGGGGAAAGGATAGTTAGGGGGTTTGGGATGGACATGTACATTCTGCTATATTTAAAATAAAGAACCAATAGGGACCTACCATATAGCACAGGGAACTCTGCTTAATGTCATGTGGCAGCCTGGATGGGAGGGGAGTTTGGGGGAGAATGGATTCATGTATATGTATGGCTGAGTCCTTTTGATATCCACCTGAAACTATCACAGTATTGTTAATCAGCTATACCCCAATACAAAATAAAACATTTAAGAGAAAACAAATAATGTGCTTATAACATGAAAAAAAGAAAGCACTTCCTGAGCGTGTCGTCTGGACCGAGAATCACCTGAGGTACTGGATAAAGTGCTGCGGAGATGACGGCCCTGCCTCCACGGGGCTTATGATCCACAGAGACAGATAATGAATGAGTCGGGAGATAAACAAAGAGATGGACACAGAGTGTCTTACAGCCATGTCAGCGAGGCCGGGGGTGATCCGGGGGAGGGACGGGAGGGGAGCCCAGGAAGAGCGAACGAGAGGCTTCCGGAACGAACTTGAGAATTGTGGAGAAGTGGGCAGGATGGTGCAGGGGCAAGGGGTGGCGGCGACGGGGAGGTGGTTCTGATCAGAGCGGGGAGCAGGGCCAGATCATGGAGGGCCTCACGGGCCTTGTAGAGATTCTGCATTTTATTCACGGAGTGAAGAGAAGCCCTCTGGGGATGGAGAACAGGGGTGTGTTGTGATCTGCCTGGAATCTTGGCAGGATCCCAATGGCTGCTACGTGGACAACTCAGAGGTGGGGTCAAGGGAGAGAGAAATTACGAGGCCACGAGGGTGGCAGTGGAGGAAGTGAGGGGAGGTCAGACACGAAGAGTGTTTACAGGGGGCTCAACCTGCGGCCAGACGCTGGGCCTCCTAGACGTCCTGTGATGTGCACGGGGCGGGGGG
>SJYX01006723.1:9571-38983 GCA_006410675.1 Oreotragus oreotragus | reverse complement strand
GGTGGGGTGGGGGGCGGACCAGCAACAGAGTGACGCGCCTGAGTTAGGAAGCGAGTGTCCAGTGTCTCTTTGATCCAGAACACTTCTTTACTCCTTACATTTGGTTGGAAATTGTAATCTGTTCAGCATGAGGTCAATTATGCATGGGTTTTCAACAAAAAAGAAGCAAGTAGGGCCTTTCCTCCTGGTCCAATGGTTAGGACTCTGCACTTCCACTGCCAAAGGGTGTGCGTTGGATCCCTGGTTGGGTAACTAAGATCCTGCCAGGAACGAGGCCAAAAAAAAGAAGCAAAAGTATACTGCTCCCACTTAGCTTTTCCTCTTGGCAGTTTATAAACTTATTTAAAATGTTTGACAGCTGATGGGAGAAGACCAAAAGCATACATGGCAAAGCTGAAGGCAGTCGCTGGACCCTGTTTGTCTTCCACTTGCTTTGAATTTAGCTGCCTGCTGGTTGTCACCATCGATCCTACACGACGGATGGAGAAAGTGTGCCCTTGACAGATGAAGCGCATTGTGGGGGATCGCTAGCTGGCTGATCATGGCAGAGAGAACACCAAGGCAGTAGCTCTCTGACCTACTTCTTAAGTCAAGTGCGTTCTCTTGGGCTCTGAGCATGTTGTTAGAAAGGTCAAGTGGGCATTTCCCCAACCTCTTCTCCCCTGAGCTCCTCCTGCGGTCAGTTACAAGGGTCCTACTGTTTAGAGTATGTCCAGAGGGGTGGGTGGGTGTCAGAGGACAGAGTCCCCAGCTCTGACTAGATTCAGAGGTGTGAGTCTCCCATCACACCGGAGTCAGCAAGCAGAACAAGCTCTGCTCAGGTCCTGGCATTGCACGGGCTACAGGAGTGCTGTGCGTGCACGCGTGCTCAGTTACGCCTGACCATTTGTGACCCCATGGACTGCGGCCTGCCAGTCCCTCGTCCATGGGACTTCCCAGGCAAGAATATTGAGTGGGCTGACATTTCCGACCTCCAGGGGATTTTCCTAACCCAGGGATGGAACCTGTATCTCTTATGTTTCCTGCATTACAGGCAGATTTCTTACCACTGTGCTACCTGGGAAGCCCTGAGTCCTAAGATATTTTCTTAGCAAAACAAACAGCAGATGAGGATGGATTGACAGAAAAATAAACTGTCAGAGGGAAATTCAACTCCGTATATCCTCAGGGCAAAGCAGTCTCCAACAGACTTGTATTTCTCCTCCAGCATCAGGGCCTGGGACACTCAAAATGTATTTAAAGTGCAGTGAAGATACTTGCATTGGGCAAGACGCATCCCATTTTTCTGTTTGAAGACAAAACAACTGTGGCAACGGGCAACAGCGTCCCCCTCACTGTGGGCCCACGGAGAGGGACCCTGGGTGAAATTAGGTTTCATCCATAATGGATACAGTGTTTTTACTAAAAGGAAGCTGGTACAATTTTCCCAGTCAGAAGGAATATTGAGTCGTGTTTTTTAAAAAGCTAAACAGGGAATTGGAACGACCCTTTTCCTTGTCATTAGTTTGCTAAGTTCAAGTGCAATCTTGTGTTGAAGCTCAGGCTCCTGCTCCTGCCTGCGTGGCCCCTCTGCCCTTGCAGCCCGGGGGCCTGATGGCCTTATGGCTGAGTGACACTCACGTCCAGACAGTGTGTCCCAGGCTGAGCCCCTGACACGGGCAGGGAAACGCTGGGGTGAGCAGACTCAGACCTTCCTGTCTTTAGCCTTGAGTCTTAGGAGGCTCTCTGCACGCGCTCGTGCTGCCCCAGCATGGACCGTAGGCTTACCCAGAGACCTGCCGGGAGGATGCTCTGGCGCCCGGGCTTCATCCGCCTGACAAGTGCTAGCGGTCAAGGTCAGGGCCAGAGCCCCCGGCTCTACAGGTGAAGCCCCGGGATGTCCAGAGGCCTGGATAAGCGAGCAAAGAGGTCTGGGTTTTTGGGAGCGTGAATTCCACATTCCCGTGAGGACCAGGGGACAGGGTTTGGGAAGGTGGTCCTCGGAGGGTGGCCTCCGGGAGGTGTGAGCGCGATGAGGGCGGGGCAGTGAGGGGTTCGCGTGGAAGATTCTCAAAGGTCCTGGGGTCTGAGCGCCGAGGAGCAGAGGCGCTGTTCCTTGTGCAGACAGTGTAGCGGGCACTGTATATTCCGAGCAGGAGGTGGGGAGGCCCCCAGGCCCCCTTCCAGGGCGATGGAAGGGAGACTGGGTGACTGAGCAGAGGGCGAGGGGCGGGCGGATTCCTTCAGGCGCACCGGCTGCTCGTTTCCACCTGCGCGCCTGCCAGTCCCATGGCCGCTCGGGACAGTCAGGCAAGTGTCACCCGTCCTGCCAGGAGCCGCAGACGGAGTGGAATGACGCCACACACACTGCGGCTCGCGGTGCAGGTTTATCGCAGCAGAGAGAACCCACGCGCCTTACAGATCTTTGGGCTGGGCACCGCCCGCCAGACGCGACTTTGTCAGTTCCCACAGTGCAATCTGAACACAGCCAAGTGCAGTAGAAAATCAGATGCTACCTGCAATTACTTTGGGCAGAGAAGGACATATTGCCAGTGTTGTTTGAATGTCGCTGAAACTCTCAAATAAATTCCTCCCAGGGCAGCAGTGCCCGGGAGACAGAGTAACTAAAACATCCTGTTAAGCTTCAAGGCCTTCAGGCAAATGGGACATCCAGTAACTGGATGATGAGGCGGATTTGGGGGGCTGGGGGAACCGCTGGTGTTGGAGGCTACCCCTGCCTGCGGGGACCCATGCACTGCCCCCCCACCGCCCGGGGGGGAGGGGGGCAGGACCAGAAGCATCCCCACCAGGGGTCTGGCTCTTGCTTCTGGCTCTCCAAGCCGCTGGCTGTGTGGAGGCTAATTTCTGAGTCCTGAAGATAGCAGGGTGGAAATGTGTTTTTCACCAAAGGTACAAGGATGTGAGCTGTGAGGGCTGGCTGGCCCAGCTCAGCCCCTTCTGACTTCCCTTCTTACTGGACCCTGAGCCCAGCTGACGACTGCTGCAGTAGTGGTTGAAGAGGGAGAGGTGGGTCAGAGCCGGAGGGGCTTCTGGCTTTAAGTCTAGCATAACCCCTTCTAGAAAGAACCGCTCTGACAACACCTGTGTGGTACAGTGGACTTCAAACATGCCCTCGGTTCCTGGAGTTTCTGAAATGTGGCTACCTAACAGGATGGGGAGAAGGGCCGGCCTGAGATTCCCAGGTAACCGTTTGAATCCTCCCTGAGAAGGTGGGCGGCAGCTAGTACTTGGTGTTCTATTAGCATTTGATGGGGTATGAGGCCGAGAATGTGGGGCAGGAGGAGCTGGGCCCGGCTCATTCAGAAGGGGGGCTGCGGCCGCCAGCTCCATCTGCTCTGACGCAGCCTGTGAGGGACCACAGGCCACGGAACCACAGACAACAGCGTGCGAGTGAGCACCCTGTCTGGCCTCCCTGGCCGGCAGGTGGGGAGGGCCGAGAAGCAAGGTGAACCTGCACTTCGACCTGAGGGAGACGACGAACCAAGTGGTGGGGTCGGAGGAAGGCCTCCGTAACAACCCTCAAAGGAAAACAAGCAAACAAACAAAAAATCCATCCGCTCCGTGTGACAATCTACAGAGCCACCTCGATTCTCATTTGGGGAACATTTTGGATATCACCATGAAAAAAGTTGTCCAGTGGTCACTGAGCACCAAATTATTTTACAGGCTCGTTTCAAACGCAGCGAGTTTGCTCCTGGTGCTTTGGAATAACCGAAATATTTCTTGCCTAACAGCAGAGTGAAAAAAAAAAAAAAAGACCGAAACCCTGCGCATCTCCCTGGACGTCTTCTGCTTTTCCCAGAGTGGGCGGCCGTCAGCTCTGCGGTGGCCCCGCGCCCTCCTCCCCCGCCCGCCGCTTGCAGGTGAGCATCAGCAGCAGGAGCAGAGGCAGGTGCCAGAGGCTGCAGAAGAACAGCTTCCGGGAGCTCTTCCGGTCCGCGTCCCGGTAGAACCGGAAGCCGAGGTAGGAGATGTACAGGTTGATGGGCAGGGAGATGACCGGGAAGGTCCAGGTGGTGACGTCCAGGGCGGGCGCAGCAGCGCACATGGCGAGCAATGCCAGGCAGTGGCGCAGGGCGACACGCCGGCACAGGGCCGGGTGGGTGACGGACATCATGCAGTAGCCGCCCCGGGAGTAGTCCTCGCGGAGGCCCCAGCTCAGCGCGTTGAAGTGAGGGAACTGCCAGGAGTAGAGGATTCCTCCCAGAAGACAGGCCCCTGCAAGGAAGGGGAGGCGGGGGAGGCGGGGACGCAAGACAGGCTGTCAGTGGTTTACACCGGCATCCCTTCCGCCCCCATGGCTGCGGCCCAGCCTGAGCGCTGCGCCCCCTCCCACCACACTCCCAGCCTCGCCTGGGTCCACCGCTCAGAGGCCGAGATGGAGATGGAGGAGGAGACGGGCTGGGGCGCTGAATCCTCTCCCGCATCCCACGTCCTCGCGGCGAGGGCGGGAAGCCGGGCACCTGGGTTCCCACGGGGCTGAGCACCTGCGGCTCCTGCCCGCCCCCGTCCCCCCCTCCCTCCCCTATGTGCCCACACCACGACAAGGGAGGACACATTCCAGGGCAGCCCTGTTCCGCTTTTCTCTCTGCTTCCCCCAGCTGGCTTGCGAGTGAGGGGCTTGGGTGAGAGGTGGAAGGACCCTCCCGCAAGCTCCCTACTGGGCACCACAGACAGAACCGGAGTGCCGTGGGCAGCCCGGGAGATGCGGGGGTGGGCGCCACAGATGGGGCACATGGGTACACGGCCCGCACCGCCAGGAGGGCGGGGTACTCCACAGCGGGAGTGGCGAACCCAGAGCAGCACAGGGGCGCTGTGCCCAAAGGAGAGCAGACACCTGCCTGTCATCTGCAGTTTTTTAGGACAGGTGAACACCTGAGCATCTCTTCTGTGGAGCTGGATCTTCCCCAAAACACCCTGAGGTGAAGGCTACCAGTTACTGAGCACCTCCTACTAACAGACACTCTGTCACCTGACTTAATGTGACTACATGACTTTAGGCAGATTTTATAATCCTCATGAGGGCTCCCCAGTGGCTCAGAATCTGCCTGCAATGTAGGAGACCCAGGTTCAATCCCTGGGTTGGGAAGATCTCCTGGAGAAGGAAATGGCAACCCACTCCAGATTCTTGACTGGGAAATTCCATGGACAGAAGTGCCTGGTGGGCAACAGTGCACAGAGTCACAAAGAGTTGGACACGAGCGACTAAACACATAATCCTCATGAAGCAAACAGATCAGACGATGTTAAGTTCTCTGACAAGAGGTGAAGGAGGAACTCGGGAGGAGCATGCCTGATTTTCACCCTGGTTCCCCCACTGCACCGGGGCCACACCTCCCCAGAGGGCTGCAGCCACTCCTGGGAAGACAGTTCAGGTTCATTCCTCCTCTCTGCGTGTTTCCCAAGTGACTACTAAGAGGCCAGCATGGTCTGGGCAGGCTGTCAAGTCCCCCCCGTCCATTCTGACCCTATCTGTAACTAGCACATATACATCTTAGTTCATGCGAACACTCCAATCTGAACAGTAAAAGAAGCAGCTTCTATTTGTTGAATCTGCTGGCAAAGAAAGGATGGTGCCTGCCACCCACTGGGGATGATCTTGGATGCCAGAGAGGCAGTGGCCAGCAAGGAGTCCAGCGGGCGGGGATCACGCAATGCAGTGACACTGACGGCTGCGACTCAGAGACTCAAACAGGGCGACAGGATGCACGACCTGGGAGTGACTGCTCAGGGAAGACCTTCCCAAAGGTGACGGAGAGCCACGACCAGCTTCGCTATCCTGCACGGGGTGGCTCAGTGTGTGTCTGGGGCGACGTGAAGGCTGCGGTCAGGCTGTGTGTGTGTGTGTGGACAGGCTGGTGAGGGTGGGGCTGGGTCACGGGGCACCTGCATCCCCAGATGGGGGGGCATCTCCCCCAGTGCAGGGGTGTGTGTATGTGTGTGTGTGTAGACAGGCTGGTGAGGGCGGAACCCCCAGTGCAGGGGTCACCAAGGAGGGGTGACGGGGGCAGACGCTGATGCCTTTCCTCCAGGCGGGGAGATGTGGAGGTTCTCTTAGAGGCTGTCTTAAGTTTGCCCATCTGACATCTGCCCCGTGAAGACCTGGCGGCTGGTCCACAGGCCCTGTGGAGACGAAACACGTCCGGGCTCTCATGCTCCCGGCACCTTCCTATGGGCAGGGCTGCTCTCACCCCACAGAGAAAGATTAATCAACTTGCCCGAGGCTCTTCTGCACCCCTGGCACCTTCTCCTACAAAGCTGTTGCCAAACAGTGACTGACACTGGTAGCAGGGGACTCTGCCTGGTGGTCAGGCTTCCCAGGCGGCACTGGTGGTAAAGAACCCGCCTGCCAATGCAGGAGGCATAAGAGATGTGGGTTCAGTCGCCGAGTTGGGAAGATCCCCTGGAGGAGGGTGGGGCAACCCACTCCAGTATTCTTGCCTGGAGAATCTCATGGACAGAGGAGCCTGGGGGGCTGCAGTCCATGGGGTCGCAAAGAGTCAGACACGACTAAAGAGACTTGGCACACACGCATGCCTGGTGGTCCTCAGAATGTTGGCCACATTTGGGAGGAGAGGAAGGCTTGTTGGACGGAGAAAGTCCATTCATTAAGATAAGAGTGCTGGTACCTTAAAAAAAAAGTTTGTTCTCCTACAAACACACAGACGATATTCTTTTTGACAGTGAGCACCCTCAGGGAATTAGCCGAGACAGAAGGCAAGGGTGGACCACCCAGGTACAAGTGAAGTGGAAATCAGGACGACAGAAGGCCAGCCTTTCCCTCGTGGTCTGATGGCAAAGTAGAGCCATCCCCGGATGTCGGAGGGACCAGCACGGAGGAGGCAGTGTGACTGGTCCTTGGGGCACCGCCCACTGGGAGGCTCTGAGCACAGTGCCAGCCCAAGGGGCACCAACAGGACCAAGCTGTGTCCCCTGGGGACTGGCATCGAGAACATACAGAGGTGGGGGAGGGGACAGGTAAGCCAGGGCTCAGGAGCTGTGCTGCTCTAGAAATGGCCGAGAAAGAGCCAGCGCAGCTGGGAAACCAGCCTGGAAACGGTAGAAGCATCAGGCTCCCGCGTGGAGTCTTGCTTGTCTTTCTCGAAAGCCCTCTTTTTTCGTGTGCCAGCTGGAGTGTTCTGTTTTGCTCAATACACATTTTCAGTTATGCTTCTCCTTAAAATCACATAATTTAAAAAAATCATTTTCCTAAGAGTAGCATGCTGCTTCCTCCGGGGGGGGAGGAAATTAGGGTAGGGGTTTGGCTCCTGTCACAAATGAAAAAAGCTTTAGAAATCACAGCTTAGCCTTAATGGATTGTAGTCACACGTCCCCAGCCCCGCACAGTTCTCCTCCACCGGCTGCAGCGGCCTCAGCTCCTATGAAAGATGTGAAATAAATGACTGTCTCCATCGAGATAAGGCGAGCGAGCACAGGAAGCCTGGAATTAGTCTGGGGGCCTTGGGGGAACCCACCTTCCTTGTTGGGGAAACATAAAGCCCTCAGTTTCCTGCCTTGAAGGCCTCTGCTCACCCTCGCCCCCACAGAGCAGTCCGCTTGTATTGGGCCTGTGTTCTGTGACAACAGATATTGACTGCACACCCACTGTAGGGCAGGCTTGGTCTGCCCTCGAGGCCCCCTTTCTGCTAGAGTCTGCCCAAGGACAGAGACAACACAGGAGGCGCATGCTGGGGGATGTCACCTTCAGTGCAGGGCTTGAGGGGAGCTCACAGGAGCAAGACCTCAGTCGGCCCTGGGGAGATCAGGGAGGGCTTCCTGGAAGAGGTGATATGTGACCTGAGATCCGAAGATGGTCTTTTTGCATTTCAGTCATGCGTGTTCTTCTTTTCAATGTATTTCCTCATTTTCCTGCCTAGCTGCAGAATCTTCATATCTACCGGGTTTAACCATATCCAGAAGGCATGTCTGCTTCCTTTCTTTTAAGCAAATATCTGTGGGGCGATGAATATGCAGAGTACGGCAGTCTGTGATGGTTGCCGCAACTGTGCCTATGATTCTCCAGAGGATGGGTGAGGATGGACGACTCCACGATCCTGTTTGCAGGCAATTCCGGAGAGGGTCCGGGGCCTGCCTTCCTTCCCTCTGCACACACAGAGAACACGGGAGCTCGCCGACTCCCGTGGAGAGTCATATGAGGAGAACCCACATCTCCCGGCCCCTCCCCGATGAGGGGGACATCGAGGTGAGCAAGGCCAGCCGGTGTCTTCCCAGCCACTCCTGGAAAAAACTCTCAAAGCCTCTCTCAGCCACCTGCACACCGCCCGAACGTGCGGAGAGCCCCAGCCTGTGCTGGGGCCCACAGCGGGAGGCACTTCTGTGTTTTGTGGCAAACCGCGTCAAGGTGATCGGTGATCCCGGCTGAGCGCGTTCCCAGCACAGCGGAGATGAGATGCTCCGAGCTGGAGCTCCAGCTCTGTCGGAACTCTTCCAGAAACGAGTCCCTTCGGAACGGACTGCAGTGTTGCAGCTCGCTCGCTCTCTCTGCTGCCCTGTGGGCTCACACTCAGCCTTTTCCACTCTGACCCCAGCCGCCTCCACGCAGGGCCTTGAAAGGAGGAAGAGATGCGGCCTCAGCGAAGCTTGTGCTGGGCTCCGGGGCCCTCCCTCCCCGACAAGGGGCTCCCTCTCCACGTGGCCCCCCCCTTGGGAGCTTCGGGGTGGCGGCTCATGTAAACCGGGGGCTGGCTGGGAGGTGGGCCTGGCCAAGCCTGAAGCTTCACGGCCAGCGATTTGGAAGGCTTGTTTCCGAGGGTGAACACGAAGGCGCCTGTGAGACCGATCAGCCTCTCCCGTGTGAGCCTCCAGGACGCCGCAGAGGGGCAAGGCAACACCGGGGAGGTGGGAAGTCCCTGGAAGATAGGAAACGGGGTCGGCTGTGGCCGCCTGCCCTTGAAGGTTCTCCGCAAGGGACAGAGAGGGATGGAGAGGCGAGGCAGGGAGGGGGAGAGGCTCACCCTTTCCCCTTCCCTGGCGGTCCCCGCCCGCCATCCACGAGCAGCCCCTCACAGTTCTGTCTGGAGCGAAGCCGAGCGCAGAGGCAGCGCAGAGCCCTGACTCCCAGGAAGTCAGGGCTTCCCTCCCCTTCCTCCCGGTCCCCGGGGGTCTCCTCACCTGCTCCCCACGCCTCAGCTCACACTTGAAGGTCTGGCCCTTTATCCACAAACACGAATCTGTTTGCTGAACAGAACTGACTCTGTACTCCGGGCCGGGTGGCGTCTGCCGAGGCCCAGCTCCTGTGATCCTGACCAGCTATGTGACCCAGGGGTGACAAGGCTGGACGCTGTGTACCCAACGGTCACCAGTTAGACTGCTGACCTCCAGCTCGCGGTGTGTTTCTCATCCCTCCCTGCTTAGGAGTTTGTTTTTTAGGCTTTGAAGAGAATAGAGCACTAAGTATTGTTTGGTTTGCTAATATTCCTGTAATGTTCCCTGTTCACCCTGTCTTTAGAAATGTCATTTATCTTAGTCAATCTCGTGGTCTAAGGCTAGGTATGGAAAAATCTCACACGAAAGGAGCTTACTCGTTTTCTAGTCTGATTTTGAAGTGAGACAGCATTTTAAAGAGAATCTTCAAAAGTGCTTGGGTTAAATGGCAGCTGGTACTTGTAAGCCCTCAATAAATATTTGCAGAATGAATGAGTGAATGAATTCTGTCCTACCTTCTCATCCTGGAATAAAGGAGGTAAATAAGGTAAGACAGTATCTAACATTTTGTAGTTTACCAGCAGGGGCTAAGAATCCTCATTCTCTTTTTGTTACTAGAACCATCCATCTGTCGAGTGTCACTTTCTGATAAGAGCTTGTTCCCCAGTCCTCATTTGTATCTGAAAGTTGGCTGACATAATTAATGCAACCACACAAACAGACCAAAGGTGAGTCACAAACCTCTACGAGCCAGTCACCAGACCCATCCCATAAACTCCCAAGACCTGAGACTTTCTTAAACTTAGGGAAATGACAAAACAGAATCTGAGCCTTTTTAAGAAATGGAGGGGGGGTGGGCAATGGGAAGAGAGGTGGCTCTGGCGTGGAGGAGGAGGGGAGGGGAGGGCAGGGACTTTAGCCTGCAGCCTCTGAGATAAACTAGACAGTCTCTGGAGGTAAACACTGTCGAGAGGCTAATACGTGTGGCTCCAGAGCCAGAGTGTCTGCTGTCGGGCCCTCACCCACGGTCCCTTCCCCCCTTGATCCTCCCTGCAGCCCTCAGGTCAGCACTCTCCTCGCTGGCCACTGCTTGCAGAGTCAAACCAAGCACTTCCACGCTCAGACAGCGGGCTCTCTGTGCTAGGGGCTGGCCCTCTCACTCAGTCTTCCTGAGTTTTAGGCAGTAAGCATTTTTAGTATTTTCTGCTAACAGCAATGAAGAAAAAAAAAAAAAAAAAAGGCAGCAAAGTCACTGGGCAGGTGGGAGGAAGGGTCTCAGAGGAGAATGGACACAGGAAAAACCCCTTGCATGGTCACCTTTATTGGCACAAAAGAGTGTTTTCAGGCTGAGCCCTGGCCGGTCCTGGCCCCTCTGAAACCAAACTTCCCCTGGGAGAGAAGAGCCACCTGTTTACCGTTCTTTGTGCAGCTGCGAAACAGCAGACACCAAGAGCACCTAGTGTTTGTTTAGCTTTTACAATTTCCACCCGTTAATCTGTTTGTCTTCACCTTCCACCTGGCCCCCAGTCCTGCCTCACAGTCACCCCTCCCACCCTGGGCTGGATTCCCAGGGGCGGGTCACGGGCTTTGTACCCTCACCACTGGGGCATCGAGACCACCATGGGGAGAAGTTCTCTCTCATGTGTGATGGAAAAAAAGCAAACTGCAATGATGCCATCGTGGGAAAAAGAAACTAGAGCCCAGGGCTGTCTTCACACTTATCTTACATCTTCGCTGGAGGCCGGACAGCGGGCCCTTCAGTGCTTGGGACCCTGAGGTCTTGATAGCACTGTGGCCACCACAAAACCACAGAAAGATCCAGATGCTAAGAAGTGAAGTTGCTCAGTCATGTCCGACTCTTTGCGACCCCATGGACTGTAGCCTACCAGGCTCCTCAGTCCATGGAATTTTCCAGGCCAGAGTACTGGGGTGGGTTGCCATTTCCTTCTCCAGGGGATCTTCCCAACCCAGGGATGGAACTCAGGTCTCCCGCATTGCAGGCAGACACTTTACTGTCTGAGCCACCAGGGGAAAGGATGATTCCAAACATGGGATTTCTTTACCCCGTCAGCCGTCTGCGAAGCACTGTTTTCTGCAGCTATTTAATCTGGTATCTTTCCTCCCAAGGGAGTGGCCAGTTCCAGGTGAGGCTTGGGGATCCCTATTGCACATGGCCCCCAGCTACGGCCCCTTCACTTGGGATCGCTGTCCGCCGAGCCCCAGGAAAGAGCTTTAGCACAGGTCTGCCTGGTCAGGGGCAGTGTCTATAGAGTGCTGCGGCTGAAGTGTGAAGTCCTAGCTGGCCAGCTGGGGGAAGTGAGCTGGAGTGGGGAGGGCATGGATGACGTTCCCGTGTAGGCACTCCTGCCTCCCGGCCCCTGTACACACGCTCTCTTCTTCTTGGAAAGCACTTCCCTGCTTCAAGTAAATGGGCCATGACTTATCTCACAAGTCACTTGGCTCCAAAGTCTTCGTGCACAGACTCGGGGGGCCAATTTATGAGAGTCCAGAGGCCCCGCTAAAGCTCTCTGCTCAGAGATCGCCTGCCTGCCTCCCCCTGAAGATGCTGAGACAGGAGGAGTCCGTGGGAACTGGACTGGGTTTTGATGACTGCATTTCTCAGGGCCCTGCATGGAGTCGGCTCCAGGGATGGTTCAGCAGGGGGGTGAGACCAGCAGCCTGGCCTCCATCACCACCTTGCCCCTCTCTGCAAACGCCCCCCCACCGTGACCCCCAGCAACAAGTTCAGCAAAGATTTCCAAACACCTCTGTCCTCACGGCCGCTCACGGTGATCAGTCTTTGGAGGTTTAAAGACAAGAAGGGTTGGAGATACCACAGAAGAAAGGAAAGATTTCTGGCTGCTTTTTTTTCCCCCTCAGAAGGGGTCCTTCAAACAAACATGACCCCTAAGATAAGAACCCAGAAGAGAGATGACCACCTTGGTGGGTAAGAGAAACGGCCTCAATACTGCATCAGTGACAGGACCATCTGCCATGCCCTCGGTCCAAATCCCTCAGTGTTTCCAGAGCATTCTAGCAGTGAGAACGCTCTCGGGTTCTGTCTGCTCAGACTGGTGATTCTCAAATGTGGTCCCTGGATCAGGGGCATGAGTATCACGTGGGAAATGCAGGTTCCCAGGCCCCATCCCAGATCTACTGAATCAAAGCTCTGGGGGCAGGGCCCAGGAGCCTGAGTTTTAACAAGCCCTCCATCCAGGGACAATGAAGTATACTGAAGTTTGAGAACCATCGTTTTGGACTCTGGCTGGTGCCTTCCATATTAGAAAATGCAGTTCTAGAAGGTGACAAAAATTATATAAAATGCTAGCCAACTTAATCCCTAAAGTCCCAGCAATACAAATCTTTCAACTATATTCTCTCAGATTCTGCCTTATTTGTGTGTGTGTCATTTTCTCCTGTACTCACAGCTGATGCCCAAGAAATACTTGTCGATTGATAGCTGGTGACTGACTTCGGAATATGTTAATTTTTCCATCTCTAAAATGGAAGGTACTTATTCACTGATTCGTTATTTCATTCAAAGATTTACGGCTTAGCTTGAGTTGGCTCTGCCTATCACATCAATGTTTTGAAACTTTTGAAGCAATCTGCAGCATCACGTTAAGTAGTATCACTCTTTTTGTATAAACCTGACAAGGCTTTTTGTTGTTTTGGTCACCAAATTGTCTGACTCTGTGACCCCATGGACTGTAGCCCTCCAGGCTCCTCTGTCCATTGGCTTTCCTGGGCAAGAATACGGGAGTTGGTTGCCATCTCCTTCTCCAGGGGATCGTCCTGACCCAGGGATCAAACTCATGTCTCTAGCATTGGCACGTGGATTCTTTACCACTGAGCCATCTGGGAAAGCCCAATGAGGCTTTAGGTGTATGATCTGATCTGTGGTGGATTAGGATGCTGGGGGCAGTGTGCCCCTCAGTGCATCTTAGAGATCTGTGGTGAAGGGATGTAACAGAAGTCAGTTTCAAAGGCCACAGGAGGACCTTGCATGTGTGCTTACACAGCCTGTCAGGCTGCTCTGTGCTACACCAGGGTCAGTCCAGGCAGTCGCAGGCTTGTTGCTTAGGACTGAATGTGCATTCTCAGGCTGCGGTCTAAACAAAGCACAGCCTAGCCTGAGCTGCTCTGTGTGAATNAGGACCTTGCATGTGTGCTTACACAGCCTGTCAGGCTGCTCTGTGCTACACCAGGGTCAGTTCAGGCAGTCGCAGGCTTGTTGCTTAGGACTGAATGTGCATTCTCAGGCTGCGGTCTAAACAAAGCACAGCCTAGCCTGAGCTGCTCTGTGTGAATGAGTTTGCACACAAATGATGAGATCTGGATTGCAGAAACACTACAACTCAAATTCAAGGGGAAAAAAAATTACTTTAAATATGACTGCTAGCCGTTTAGCCACATCCAGACTGTGGCTGAACAAGGGCTCTGCCTGGACATGTGTCCTAAGTGGGAGGACCTGAGGAGCACTTGCTCTCTGGCCTCCGGGGACACGGCTCGAGCCAACATGTCCCGAGGCCCAAGCTCCTCGTGGGAAACTGCTGGGAGGATGATGGGGCCTCTAGCCTTCAGCGGGAACCTGGGTCTTTGGGCCCTGCACAAAGAGCTGGCCAAGTTCTCCACGGCCGCAGACTGACTGCCCTCGCATCCCTCCAGAGGTACCTGCCCCTGGGGCTGTCACACTTGGCCCTGACCCTGGCCCTGGGGCTAGGGTTCCCTAGACAGAAAAGGCATTTTGGGGTACCTTGCTCCTTGTGCCAGGTTTGAGGAAACTGAATAGGACCCGGGGCTGCGTCCAACAGATGGGTGGGTGGCCTGGTACAGGCGTCCACGTGTTGGGGCAGCAGGACCCAGGCGGGAACGGAGCATGTGGGGGAGGCAGAGCCGGGGAGCCACTTGCTTGCTTTCAAATGTCTGGGCATCACTGGAAAGGCTTGGAGGGGAGGGGTGGGAGAGGCTAGTTGGGTCAAGGTTGGGGCTCCAGGCAGAGCTGAGCAGCAGGAATCTGAGCAGGAGGTGCCCAGATGTGCACTTAAAAGTTTACAATTGAAAACCAGGGGAGAAACTCATATGTCATCCAGTCCAGGGATGCCAGACCGGTGCTCTCCCCTCCCTCTTCCCTCACCCAAGACAGAGGTCACTATCGGACCCTGTTAGTGACTTGGTTTTTCTAGCAGTCAGGTACAGATGTGAGAGCTGGACCATAAAGAAGGCTGATGCTTTCAAACTGTGGTGCTGGAGAAAACTCTTGAGACAGCAAGGTGATCAAACCAGTCAATCCTAAAGGAAATCAACCCTGAATATCCATTGGAAGGACTGATACTGAAGCTGAAGCTTCTAACACTTTGGCCACTTGATATGAAGAGACGACTCATTGGAAGAGACCCTGATGCTGGGAAAGACTGAGGGCAGAAGAAGGGGGCAACAGGATGAGACAGTGTGGGGCTGCAAAGAGTCGGACATGACTTAGCGACTGAACAACGATGGACCCCAGCGCTCTTCCCTGCTAAGCCAGTAGACTTATCTCCCTGTCTGCAAAGCCACAGCCAAGTCACAGTCAGGAACTGCTGAGAGTCTGCAGACGAATGAAATCTCATGCCCTTCCTTCATCTGCACTAATACACCATCTCTGTGAATGAGGACGACTTAACAACTCAATGAGTCTTCAGAGCAGCTCCGGGAGAGATGGGCTGTGACAGCTCATGTGGGAGGCGAGGAGGTGGCCACCCGAGGAGGTGAGGTTCTGTTCTGAAGGGGAAAAGCTAAGCGGGCAAGGGGGCGCCAGGGTTCCAAACCCAGGCCTCCTCCCCCGGGGCCACCATTGCCTCCCACTCACAAGAGACTCTGGCTTCAGGCTCGTCACAGAACAGACCGCCAAGTACGCGTTAGGATATTACATTTGCAGATTCGTGAGACTCTGCCATCACAGGATATTAAAGCCTCTCTAAGAGACCATCCAGTGAAGGTGTCCTTGCCTTTGTGAGCTCGCCAGGATGGAGTGTAAGGGCTTTCATGAAAGTCTCAGGGATGTGGCTTCTGGGGCAACGGTTTATGGTCACCGGCCTTCTGATCGCTCATTTGAAAAATATGTACTTACATAGACTGCAAGAAACCTCACCACTTCCTTCCTAAGTGTTGGTCAGGAACACTAATTACTTGACTAATTAGACTGTGAAACTTCCCTTACAGATGGTAAGAAGGACCTATTTTCACCCCACAAATTTAGCCATGACATCCCAGCCAAAAACCTGGAGGAGCGTTTCAATGGTTTTATTGTAGACAGCATGAACAATTTAAGCAAATCATATAAAAATAAATTAGAAACTAATGAAAATAGTCTGTCCTCTCTGAAGAGGGGGAAATGACCTGGTTCTGGGGGAGGGAGGAACCTGCTGATGGGGCTGCGTCTGCTGAGCCAGGCAGGCGGGGGCCCAGCCCCGACACCTCCTCAGGATGTGGGCCGACCCTCCGCAGACAGGCCTCACTTGGCTCCTGACTTTCAGGCACTTTCTTCTCATTCTGCTTGTCGTCCTGTTTCCTCCCAGCCGTTCCCTATGCAGAGAGCGTCTGCTCACTCAGAGGCCAGGCCGCACGGTTGCCCTGCAGCTCTGCACTCAGTGCTTCCCATGGCCACATTCATGCGCTTGCCAAAGGATTGCTGTAGCTGTTTAGCTGCTAAGCCCTGTCTGATTCTTGGCGACCCCAGGGACTGTAGCCCACCAGGCTCCTCTGTCCATGGGATTCTCCAGGCAAAAATAGTGGAGTGGGCTGCCATTTCCTCCTCCAGATTCAGGGATCAAACCCGTGTCTCCTGCATTGGCAGGTGGATTCTTTACCACTGAGCCACTGGGCAAGCCCCTAGCAAGGCACTAGCACAGAATAAACCGTCTACCACCAAGTACTGCAGCCCAGGGAGAGAAGCGGGCTCTTGCTCGCGGTGGCCACCCGTGGGAGCAGGCGCGGGGGGACCCATGCCTTGGGCCTGTGGAGAAAGAGGCTGAAACACTCACCAGCATCCAGGCTGCCTGTGGCCGCGGTCCAGCCCATGACGGGGGGGATGGCCCCCACAACTGCCCCCACCCATGTGTTGGCGATGCTGACTCTCTTGAGCGGGGTGTAGCAGCAGGTGTACAGGAAAATGTTGAAGAGGCCCAGGGCGCCCGTGAGTGGATTCACGCCCCAGGTCAGCAGGGCGACTCCGGGAACTGCACAGCATGTGGCGAAGGACACGGCGAGCAGCGGGCTGGAAGAGAGAGCAGGAACACGGGTCAGTGTTTGGGATCAGAGCCGAGCAGGGGCGACTGGGCCTGGGGCGGGGAGTGAGCTGGAGGCAGCGCTGGCCTGGCCTCCTCCTGGGCCCAGGACATCCTCTGGATGTCATTTAACATGAGAAGGGACTTGCCTGCTGGAGCGCAGCTGCTCCTTCTGTATTTGCCAACTGGGGTTCACAAAGCGAGGAGGGTGGAGGCCTCTGAACCCTGGGTTTGAAGGGAGGCCCTGGCCGGGGGTTGTCCCGACCTCCCCATGCTCATCTGGGCAGGAGCGACGACGACCCCCTCCTCCCCGGGCTGAGGGGAAGGCTGCCCGATTTATGCCTGTTCTGCACACGGTTCGTTTGCACAGCTGGTGGGAAGCAAGTGGTTGTGACAGATGAAGCCCTCAGAACCCAGTATTTAAGATATGGGCACAACCAGCATCTTACTTCTGGCAGAGTTCTCCCCACTTATTTATCCTTTATTTAAAAACATGGCTCAGTTGGCAATAATGGGTAAGACTAGTGTGTCTGAGTACACCTACGTATAATAAATCACAGGCTCAGCACGGCACCAGCTCCACACAACGAGGAGACTGTCCGTAGTGATGGCACTTCCTGGGCTGGAGCACGGTTTATGGACACATGACTTTTGAAAGAGGTGGCACAAAGCTGTATGTCAAATAAACGTCTACAGTGTAAAGATGATTACAAGCCTGGCCCTCAAAAGAGCCTGCTTTCTGAAGTGGACTTTGTGTGGCATCTTGTGAAAAGCTTTGTGGGAGCCTGGATGAACTGGGTCCACCAGACCCTGCCTGTCCTCGTTCTTCCTGAAGCAGTCTAAGCAGGTGCTCGAGCCTGCTTCCCCGAGGAGAAGTCACGGTTCACTCCCAGGCCCCAGCATGTGCCCACAGGGGCCTGGGAGTCGCCAGTGCGCAGCTCCGAGGGTCTCTGGTTTTGGCGAGGCCATCAGGGCGAGAGCGGCTGTCTGTCCCTGCAGGCATGGCCTGTGTCTGGGACACTGCCCGCCTGCCCCTCAAGGAATAAGACGAGCTGGGGGTGGGGCAGGAGGGCAGGAGGGCAGCAGAGCCCACCTGCTGGAGACCAGAGGGTGTTGAGGTGCTGGCATGTGAAGGGGGTAGGACCCTCACAGAATCCGGGCTCCCACACTGACCTGGGGACCAGCACCGACCCCTCTCTCCCCGGTTATGACTGCTTGGGCCTGCAGGTGGAACTCAATGAAATGGGAGTCTTGATGGAGAGAGAGACCATCTGAGGGGTATGTTGTCCCGGCAACAATGATGGAGACCCTCTAAGCATACCCGAGACTTGGTGTGTGTTCAATCTGAGAGTGAGTTGCCATCCCCTTCCCCCAACCTCCTTTGCATCTCGCATCTGTGATGCTCCCTAGAGGCTGCTCAAGCCACCCTGTCCCCTCTACAACCCTCCCACCTGAAGGCCTATAGCTGGGGCTCGTGCAGGGCTCATCTCCCTTCCCCAATCTTCAGCATGACGGTGGCAGCCCCTCTCCTGCCTTCTCAGACTCTGGCCCTGCAAGAGACAGCTTTCGCTCTTCTGTGACAGATGCCCTCATCTTGACTTCTTCCCCCCCATTTTCGCTCTCATTTTTCAAGGTAGACTCTCCAGTTTTGCTCTTGCATAATCCCCTCCCTGGTCCGGCTTTTTTCCTTCTGAGCGCCTGCATCTTCACCTCAACAGCCTTGTTTACCCTTCCCCCAAGGTTCCAGCCATCCTCTCCGAGGCCAAACCTGCCCGCAGAGTGACTGTGCCCGCGGTTCCACCTCCTGGTTCCTCCCTCTCCTGCTGCACACCATGGAGCTGGACTCCCTAGTATTCCTGTCAGGCAGAAAACACAATTTTCCAGAGGCAAGGGGAGGGGGCTGCCTGGGGTCACTTCTCACACTGCTCTAGAAAGAAGACCCCAAATGGCTGAAAAGCAGGGCAAGCATTGTATCTGCTCTTCTTTCGATCAGGTAGTTTATAGCTTATAAGAAAGATATTTTTTTCCCTATGGCACTCTAAAAAGCTAGTTTTACTTTGGGTGGGAGAAAAATGTGGCTCATAAACATTTTTATTTTTCCTGAATTGGACCTTGTGTTAAAAAAAAAAAAAGACTGTTCACTCCTTCTCCAAGAGCTCTGGACGCCCATCAATTCAAAGGTACTGGTGTTATGAAAAGACCTTTCACAAAAGCACATTTGAATTTAATTGATTGAGAGATGATTTTACCTAGAAGTTTAGTTTCTGACCCTTGTCAGAATCACAGAGAATCATGAGGTTCAAGTTTGGTGTTTAAATGTGTGCTCAGGGGCACAAATGAAAACTGGGGAGGTTGACAAGGAACGTAAACAAGAATGAGGATATATACCCAGGAAGCCACGATCATCCTCAGCACCTGGATCCTTGAGGGACCCACTTCCTGCTGGTCCAAGGAGCTGAGGTCAGCTCATGTTGTGGGCAAAGGTGCTCCAGTGGCTAATTCTGTGAAGTTTATTTTCCTGTATTTCCTTTATTTTCATAAGCATCTATGTTTATCAACAGAGGGATGGATAAAGAAGATGCTTTATACACACACACACACAAATGGAATATTACCCAGCCATAAAGGAGAATAAAAGAATGCCACTTGCAGCAACATAGATGGCCCTCGAGATTATTATACTAAGTGAGGTAAGTCAGACAGAGAAAGACAAACACCAGAGAAACAGACAAACTTATTTACAAAACAGAAGTAGAGTACAGAGGGAGAAAACAAACTTACGGTCGCCAGGGGATGGAGCGGGAGGGATAAACTGGGAGACTGGGACCGACATATTCACACTGCTATATGTAAGGCAGATAACAATAGAACTTACTGAATAGCACAGGGGATTCTACTCGGCGCTCTGTAATGACCTATGTGGGAAAAGAACCTTTAAAAAGAGTGAATATATGCATATGTATAACTGATTCACTTTGCTGTATACCTGACACTGACACATTATAAACCAATGCTCCAATTAAAACTTTTTTAAAATAAAATAAAAAGTATGTATTCTCACCCTACATTTGAGAAAGGGGGGGGGTAAAAAATCATGTTATAAAAGTAACATACATTCGCTTCAGAAAATTTAGAAAATCACACCAAGTATTCTAAATTAGCTATTCAAAGAAACAGGTTGGTTTATGTCTTTCTAGCTCTTTTCCAATGATGTGTCTACTCTAAAAACAACTGAGAACGCCATGAACTGTGGCTTTGTCACTCTATTTTCAATATGTCCTGATGATTTCCCCACGCCGTTAAGAGTAACTACACCGTTATCATTAGTGGGCTTCCCGGATAGCTCAGGTGGTAAAGAATCCGCCTGCAGTGTAGGAGGACCTGCAATCTGGGGTCAGGAAGATCACTGGAGAAGAGATAGGCTAACCACTCCAGTATTCTTGGCTTCCCCTGTGGCTCAGGGGTAAAGAATCCTCCTGCAATTATCATTAATAGCTCCATGGCCTATTTGGTGGGCAGGCCATGATAATTTCAATCAGTATGTCCGCTTAGTATTTTTCCATTGTTTTAATTAGAAATACTGTTGGGATGAATATGTTACAGACAGGTCAGTGTTTACAGCTCCAATTACGATAAATTCTGAGACTAGGTTCCCAGGTTACTAGGGCAGATGACGTGCACATTTTTGGAGTTTTGACTTCCCCAACCTGTACTCGAGAGTTTATACTCTTTACCTCCCTCCCAGCGGTGTACGAGAAAGGCTATTCCCAGGATCTGTATCAATACTGGGCATGAAATTCAAAACAAAACAAAACTGAACAAACTCAAACAAGTTCGCTGAGACAGTCTTATCCCCACTTTGCAGATGAGAAACTGAGATTCGGAACCAGGGCCTGTACTCAGGTTTCCTTCTGGGCTCGTCCATGTACCCTGGGGGTTGCCCTCTAACCAGTACGCGGGGGACACTGGTCTAATGTCACTTACTGACCATTTCTGGGGTCTGCTGGGGTCTTTAGGCTGGTGGCCTTTGGCTCAGAGCAGCCTCCCGTGGACTCACAGTGCCTTTAGTTCACACCACTGCACACGTAGCCTAACTTCCTGCTGCGTCCCCTGAGATGGAAATGACTGGGAGACACACATTATTTTCATAAAAAGGGACAGACTTGGGATGTAGTACACTGTACAAGACAGATATGGTCTTCATCCTGGGGGCGATTATCCTGGGGTGGGAGACGGTAAGATAGGTAGGACAGTCGAGTGGGGAGCAAGCTGCCAGGGAGCAGGAACCCAGTTCTGGGGTAGCAGGGGTCTGGGGTGGACACAGGAGGTTCAGGGACTTTTAAGCCAAGCCTGGATGGACAGATGGGGGAGGGGGCAGGCAAAGGGTGAGGAAGCGTGTTTCAGGGTTGCGAGGGGTCAGAGAGCATAGGTCTCGGAGGCCATGGGGAGGCCTCTGGGCTGAAGTCCTTTCTGCTTCTTAAATTGAGGAAGAAAAGGGTCTGACCTGAGAAGGAGCCCTCTGCCTGCCAGGGGGGACACCATTCACTTCCCTCTCAGAAGTCCACGTTAGGTGATTTTTTTGAGGAAAGTGACTTGCCATCACCCCACTATACAATTTTTATCACATGCTTACTTGAGAGAGGACTTCCCATGGCTCAGATGGTAAAGAATCTGCCAAAAAATGCAGGAGACTCGGATTCGATTCTTGGGTCAGGAAGATCCCCTGGAGGAGGGCGTGGTAACCCACTCCAGTATTCCTGCCTGGAGAATCCCACGGGCAGAGAGCCTGGCGCGCCACAGTCCATGGGGCTGCAGAGTCCGACACAACTGACTGACTAAACAACAACAAACGATGGCCTGTAATCTACCCTCCAGACGCCCCCAAACCCACGTGGCGAGGAGCAGGGTGGCAGGGAACAGGCCCCCCTTCTGCCCAGTGGCCTTGGGCAGACTGACACCAGGGCTGTCTCTCTCAAGGCTCCTTTTTTTTTTTCTAGACAAATTTGTTACATTTTACATATCTTACAAGTTAAAGGAAGTCTTGTTTGAAATAAGGCAGAATAAAAGAGTTAAATAAAAGAAAAGTGAGGGTTTTGGTTAGAATCTTTGTTTACAGTGAAAATACATCAGTGAAAGAAGCAAAGGGCTCTTTTTGAGACTGGAAACAGGAAGAGGAGCAAGAATAAAGAGAAAATAAATCAAGTGGGGTATCTGGTTATTTTTTTAAAATTCTGATTTACCATGAAATCTTTAAATATCATGGTGATACTAAAGTTGCTTAAGTTTAGCTGTTTTAATAAAGACATCTGTTTTTGATATAGAGAAAGATTAGAAACGTATGATCATGTCTCATCTTGGTTACATACAACTATGGTTTTCTGCCTTATTCTCATAAAATATGCTCAGAGCTAAATCTCAAAGACTTGAAGGGCAATTTTGTCAAACACCGATTTCTTATTGTTTTACGTCAATTATTTATCATACTCTTTCTCCTAATCATACTGCTCAGCCCTGGATCAAAAGACCCACCTCCTCTCCCTGTTCCTGTGGGTTCTGGTAAGTACCCTGAACCTGGAGAAGGACACCCTTTGCCCCGTTATTTCTCCTTTTATCAGTTATTCTTCATTTAAAAGTTTTGTTTATATTTTTATCAGTCTTTTTTGCTCCATTCATCATTTACTTTCCTTAGCAGTCCATCTCCACTTCAAATGCTACTCTGAAGCCTGATTTCTAGACCTAAGATCAGAAGGAAGGTTAATAAGGAAGCTTCCTTGCGTTTTCCCGGGCTGGGGGTGACCCCAGAGAAAGAGGACCTCCAGAATGTCAATTCTTAACTATAAATTATAAAGGTAAGATGGCGTGAAACATGTTTCTAAAGAAAACAATTATAAGGAAGACTATTTCTATCTTCAATTATAACTTTAAATCAAGAATTTGATTATAGCAAATCACAAAAATATAAATCAGAGCCAGGAAAAACTAGGTTGGTCACATGCAAAACATTTTTTTAAAATGTGCTGTTACAAATCTACCACAGTAGCTGTGATGGCTTTCATTGAGAACCGAGGAATTAATATGTCTGTGAGTGGATACCGCTGAAACGAATTTATGAAGGAGAGATGATAAAAGCAGGTGAATGGGAATGACGATGTTGCAAACATTTCTAATTATCAATAAAACAGGGAAAAAAAAGTACAAATAAGGAAAACAGCATTACTTGATGGATGGGGAACGGAGATGGGAAAAGGTCCAGCAATTTCCTTGAACTAAAAAAAGAAAATTCTTTTATATACGTTTACTCATTCATGCAAATAGATTCACGGCTCATGCTGAGGGTGGAATGATGGTTCATTTTCAAACTCACATCCAAAACTGAATTACATTTTAAATGGAGAGACCTTTCTACTGAGCACCAGTGTGAGTGAGGTCTTTCTACTCGGGCGTTTCCTGCCCAAGGCTACCAGGGAAAAGAAACTAATAGATCCGAGTGGGGGGAAATTTGCTAACATGTTTCTATGAATTATTTATTCTTCTCATAAAATCTAGTACTTCTTTGTTTACTAAACACCAACCTTTAGTAGCTCTATCAAAGTGTAATTTTCTACAGAAATTAGGAACAAATGAGAATATACAAGCTTTAATTTGATACCTACTTATTCCACTTAAACACAATTTAAATTGCCTGACTTTTAAATGAGTTACTGGAGAAATGTGGCCTTTCTGTTTAAGTAATGTGTCAGAGAGGTCTATGAAATGTTATATGAAATCAAGAAGGTGTTATATTCTAAGCAGCTCTGCAGGTAATTGGTTTACACAAAAACTAATCTCATACTGCTTGGTCATTTTTCCAGAATAAATGATTTTTAAATTATAAAATAAAATTCCTTTTCTTCAAAAACAAAACAAAAAAAACCTCAAAAGCGTAATCAAACCAAGCCAATTTAACTTTAATTTTCTGAATAAATCCAACATTTGAGCTTTGACCTAAGTTTTTTGGGGGAAGTCTCCACAAATAACTGTTTTGAAATGGGGTGCTCTTACAAATCTACCACATTAGCTGTGATGGGTTTTATTGATATTGCTGAAACGAATTTATGAAGGAAAGATCATAAAAGTAGGTGAACGGGTGAGACAGGGATCCTGGATCTTCCAGGGACCTGGGGGTGATAGAGGAATTCAGTAGGTGGTCCCTGCCCTCAAGGGCGTGAGAAAACACTGAGATTGGACCACTACCCTGGAAACTTGGTTTTCACGGACAGAAATGAACAATAGGAATCTTCTCCTTAAGAATTCGGGAACCTTGGTGCAAACTGCACACCCTTTTTTAACTGGAGTATATACTTGCTTTACAATGCTGCGTTAGTTTCTGCTGTACAACAACATGAATCAGCTGTATGTATACATACATCCCCTCCCTCTTGAGCCTCCTTCCCATCCCACCTCCTACCCCACCCCTCTAGGTCGTCACAGAGCACCGAGCTCAGCTCCCTGTGCTATACAGTAGCTTCCGGCTAGCTAGCTATTTCACACATGGTAATGTATATATGTCAACTATGACCTCACTTCATACCCTCCTCTGCTTCCCCCACTGTATCCACAGCCCCTTCTCTATGCCTGTGTCTCTCTTCCTGCCCTGCAAATAGGTTCATCAGTACCATTTCCCTAGATTCTGTATAAATATATAGGTTAATATATGATATTTGTTTTTCTCTTTCTGACTTACTTTATTCTGTATGACAGACTCTAGGTCCACCCATGTCTCTACAAATGACCCAATTTCACTTCTTTTTATGGCTGAGTAGTATTCCATCGTATATATGTACCACACATTTATCCATTCATCTGTTGATGGACATTGAACCATTCATCTTTATATGCCCTGTACCTAAGGCTGGGGCCCAAAANTCCACCCATGTCTCTACAAATGACCCAATTTCACTTCTTTTTATGGCTGAGTAGTATTCCATCGTATATATGTACCACACATTTATCCATTCATCTGTTGATGGACATTGAACCATTCATCTTTATATGCCCTGTACCTAAGGCTGGGGCCCAAAATGTTGACTGAAACAAACCTTTACAAATCAGGCAAGACAGAGAATGTGATCTTAAGATGACTGTTCCCACAACATCAATCAATGGGAGTAACATTTGATGATGACAAATCTTTTCACATCATCTCATTTGAAAGGAAATGGCAACCCACTCCAGTATTCTTGCTGGAAAATCCCATGGACAGAGGAGCCTGGCAGGTACAGTGCATGGGGTTGCAAAGAGTTAGACACAACTGAAGCGACTTAGCATAGCACATTTGAAAAGACAGGAAGTGAAGTGACAGGAGGTTAGACCAAATGATTCCAGGTATTAATAAAGGTGTTTGCTCCTACGATTTATTTCTCACGTGACTGCAAAGGATTGGCTGTATAACTGTGATGTGATAGTTAACTCTTTATATTCATGGTTCTTAGAATACTGTAGGTATTTTCCGGTTGTAAACAGGGGCCTGGGGCCCAAAGGATCTCCCATCCCAGGATTGCTGTCAACAAATATTGACAACTCACGATGCTTCCAAAAAGTCATGAATGTACTCTTCCTTCTTATGACAATGAGAAAGAGAGAGAGATTAATGTTGAGGAGACAGCCGTGTCCCTCTCATCCACCCACTGTGATGATTCTGAGTGATGATATGAAAACAGACTTTCTTCTGCCTGTTCTTCCTACTATGGTTCGGCAAGATGGAATGATTTTATTTTAAGGACATTTTATTTTATTTTCTGGACATTAGCACCACTGTTCTTAAAGTTGAGACCAAATCTGTTCTTTCTGCCACTTTTAATGACTGGTGAACACTAAAGAAAAAGAAATTTCTACACTTATAAAATGTTTATGCTCTTATTACATTTGCAGTATATACACACTGAGAGACTAATCATAACCACCCGGACCCTGCAGAGCTTCACCCGGGCCGGTATGTGTCTACTAGACCAGCGTGACAGGGGGATGAATAACATTCCCAGGTCCCCTGCAGCCCGCTAAATGTTTACATTTGCTTAAGTGCTTACTGGTAAAACCTTCAGTAAATGTGAAAAATGTCTCCTGTAAATCCCTATAATACTTTGGCTAAACCTCGTTCTTGAAGTTAATAACGCCAACTAAACAATCCATTCATTTCACTTCGAAAACTCAATCTTCATCACTCATTTCACAACCAGGTATGGGCTGCCCCGAATTCCGAGTGTTTTAATTTATCCCCTCGAAGAATAACCTTCCTCTCTGCTCTTATCGCTCCATCTCTCCGCTCGGAGCCCATACCTAAAGCTTACAAGATCTGGATCACTTTTGTTGGATCCATTAAGTTGGGAAAAGTAACGCTGACATGTATTCTTTCCCTGTCAATGTGAGGGAGCTGGAAAATGGATAATTCAAAGGAGACGGAATGAAAATAACCAAGAAGGCCCAGCCCATGTCTGATTTCTTCAGGGAGCTTTCACTGCCCAGCTGGTCTTTATCTGAGTCTTCCCTTTCTGACCTCCCGGAGAACTTCTCGTCTGTACCAATTCATTCCATTTCCCTTGATCCTTGTTTATGGACTGCCCCATCTCATCTGCTAAGCACCTTATGCATGTGGCACAATTTTTCCACCCAGATTCAAGGCCTTCGAGCATGATTCCACAATAAAGCTGACAGTGCTGGTCCCACACTAGGTAATCGATACATTCTTAATGAACTGAATTAAACAAGGGAATTATTTAACTCTAAAACACAGAGAGACACTTGGTCTTGACATCCTTACGATTAATTTTAGTTAGAAGAGACCAGGAAAAAAGGTTATTACTTAGAAAAAAAAATACACAAGCTATATATATATATCTTAGAAATATGAGTCTGCAGGACTTCAAGTTAGAGAAAGACGTATGTCTCTGTTCTGTCGGAAAACTAACAGGAGAGCGAAGAGAAGACAGAAAACTCCAACTAGAACCAGGAAATGCTCCTACAGAAGAGCGGCCGGGTCCAGGAGGACAATGAGAGGATGCGCAGGTCTGTGACCTGACATCACCGCTCAGAACGTCTCCCCAAGGCTCTGACTCTGAATCAGAGAAGGACTGGGGCACACAGAGGGTGCTCTGGGTGGGGGAGCGGACCCCAGTTAGAAGGCGACCAAGTAGAATCAGGCCCAAGGGAAGCGCAGGCTGCCGGATAAAGCAGACGTGTAGGAGTGCCTGGGTACTGCCCCCCCGCGAGCCCCCGACCCATGCTTAACTGTCCTCCACGCCTTGCCCTTGGCCCTGGGCACTGGACAGGGGCTCGGCCAGCAAACCTTCTCTCACCGGGCCTTGGACCTGACNGTGACCTGACATCACCGCTCAGAACGTCTCCCCAAGGCTCTGACTCTGAATCAGAGAAGGACTGGGGCACACAGAGGGTGCTCTGGGTGGGGGAGCGGACCCCAGTTAGAAGGCGACCAAGTAGAATCAGGTCCAAGGGAAGTGCAGGCTGCCGGATAAAGCAGACGTGTAGGAGTGCCTGGGTACTGCCCCCCCGCGAGCCCCCGACCCATGCTTAACTGTCCTCCACGCCTTGCCCTTGGCCCTGGGCACTGGACCGGGGCTCGGCCAGCAAACCTTCTCTCACCGGGCCTTGGACCTGACGCAGAGGACTTGGCCAGCGGGCCTGGGGGTCAGGGCTGAGGTTCCTAGTTTGATGATGAGTCAATTTAAGTGGAAGCAGGGTTTGAAGGGGCTTCCCAGGTGGCACTAGTGGTAAGGAACCTGCCTGCCAGTGCAGGAGACATAAAAGACAAGGGTTCGATCCCTGGGTCGGGAAGAGCCCCTGGAGGAGGGCACGGCAACCCACTCCAGTGTTCTTGCCGGAGAATCCCAAGGACAGAGGGGCCTGGCGGGCTACGTCTATAGGGTTGCACAGAGTCGGACACGACTGAAGTGACTTAGCACGCACGCTCGGGGCCTGAAGACCCAACATGCAGAGGAGTGAGGTGGAAGCACTAGCCTAGACACGGGGGTGGAAGGGATGAGGGGACCATGCCTTCTAGAAGACTGGTGGTAAAAAGAGGAGAAGAAAAGAGAAACCAGGTGGAGCAGCTGACTGAACAGGCTCCTCTCTGGGACAGAAGGACTGCTCATCCAGATCTGAAGTCAGAGCGGAAGGACCCAGTGGAGTGGTAGGGCTGGCAGAAGTGCTTGGAGGCCCAGGGAGGCTGAGCCGAGGACCCGCACTCTGCAAGCTGCTCTCCAGGCCCTGAGTTTGGGGATCAGAAGCCAGAAACGGGGTCCCCAGCGCCAAAAACAGGTGTCAGATTCTGGCGGTGACAACCTGCAGTGGACGACACCTGGTCCCATCCTCCCAGAAGAAACAAGGGCTATCTGAGGAGGAGTTTCTGAGGACATTCACTCTGGACCACTCCTCATCCTCTGACCCCTCCCCACTGCCACTTAAAAACCAGAGTCCTCTTTATCCAGTTAGGGTCAGTGCTGCAAGCAAAACTCAGGGCTTCATCACACGGAGGGTGATGGGACACTGGACGCGTGCGTGACAGGTAAGTGACAAGAAGGAAGGACGATACTCGTGAGGGTATAAAACAACAGAAGAACGGGCGGCTCTGGGCGTCAAACTCCATCTTGATTTTGCCCACTCCCCCCACATTGCCCCCCTTCCCCTGGCATCATCCAGGCTCCAGAGCCCTGGTCCCCTGGGCACAGCCTTGGCCATGCTGACGCTCAGCCTCAGGGGCACAGATGCGAAGGTGTGGCCCCCAGTTAACAGAGGTCGAGTCAGCAGGAAGGAGCTGATCCTGAGGGTATGAGCGCCATCCTGACCCCGGAGCTCCTCTCTCCAGATGTCCTCAGACGCAGACGCCAAGCTCTCTACCAAATGCTCCGAGCCTCCGGTCCGGCCTCGGGCCTCAGGAATGCTTCCTCAGTGATATGGAGGACACTCAACTCAATCTCATCAGGTGGCCCCCGAGCCATTAAAGACTCTGATAGATAATTCTGCCACAGAGGCCCGGAGCCAGAGTAAAAAGCAGAGGGCCTCAGGGTCAAGTGTTTCCACAGGAAGTTGAACCAGTCACCTGCAATTACTGCTCTCTGGACGAGACCTCCAGAGAAACTGGCCCTGTGAGAGTGAGGAGGGATTCACACATGTCACCTTAATATAAAAACACTTCTTTCTGCTAAAGACCTAAGAACCAGTCTTTTCCCAAATAGTTAATGCTAAAATTTTAGACATGCAGAATTGGCATTTTATGTAGGTAACTGACAGATAGTTGAAAGTGCTGTCCCCTGTATTCTCCTTGGGAAAACGAAGCAAAGAATAATGCAATGCCATGGATGTTTATGGCCATGAAATGGCATTTTAGCTGTAAAGATTTTTTTCCCTTTGATTATCAAAAATGTTAGAGAGAATTTTTGTGGCCTAAGATGTAAAGGGTGTGCTTTTACTGTAACTACTTCAAAACTAGCTAGTTATCTCAATATGCCTTGTTTATCAAGTATGTATTCAGTGTCAGTTCAGTAGCTCAGTAAAAAGCAAGGCCTGAGCACAAAGTCTGGGGAACGAAGCCCTGGGAGGACTTTCTCAAGACACTGCAAGCCGCATCCACTCAGCCCATGTAGGTTAGCCCTAAGGCGGAAGTAGATTCCACTCAGAGTCATCCTTCATGATCCCCTGAAGTCACCATAAAGGACACATGGGCTTATGTGTGTCCAGTTTTGGGAAACAATGACTAGGTCCATTGAAGTTTGAGGATGGCTGAGTTAAGAGGGAACAAAAGAAAAAAGTCTGTATTTACAGGGCTGGGCCCTCAGAGGACCTGCCTCCAAGACAACTTTGCAGAGGCGAGAGGTGGAGAGCCGAGAGGGTTCTATGTCTGGCGGGGTGGATGCCCTTTGGTCTTCACGCTGATGACACAGGCATGGACTTTGGCTGTGGTCCTGAGGCCAAGGGCAGGGGTGGGAGGTGG
>SJYX01006722.1:0-12366 GCA_006410675.1 Oreotragus oreotragus | reverse complement strand
TTCCCAACCCAGGAATTGAACAGGGGTCTCCTGCATTGCAGGTGGATTCTTTACCAGCTGAGCTACCAGGGAAGTCCAGTTAGCAGACTGGCCAAGTAATTTCCATAACAAGGTTGCAGGCACCCTTCACTTTGTCTTAGGGTCTCTGCCAGCCTTGACACGCTGAGGGTTTGGGAGATTGTTTCTGGGTTGTGTTTTCTCCTCACTCCATTTGTGGCTCACTAGCAGAATGGTCTTACACTAGACCTTCACCCTCCCTGGACCTCAATTTAATAAAGTCGAGGTGAGCAGGGATGGTCCCAGTCACCATCTCATGATTCACTGCAAAGTTTAATGAGCTCTTTGAAGAGATAAGGCCTTCCCTGGTGGCTCAGACTATAAAGAATCTGTCTGTAATGTGGGAGACCCAGGTTCGATCCCTGGGTCGGGAAGATCCCCCGGAAGAGAGAATGGCTACCCACTTCACTATTCTTGCCTGGAGAATTCCATGGACAGAGGAGCCTGGAGGGCTGCAGTCCATGGGGTTGCAAAGGGTCATGACTGAACAATAGCAATGTAACGGAATAATAAAAGTGCCTACCCCGTGGTTACAGGAATGACCGCATTCACGTCAAATCCCAGTGCTGCGCACGCAGCAAGCACTCAGCAGGTGCTGGCAGCTCTATTAACGCTCCTTTGAGAGAAAGTTCTTCCCGGAGTCTAACCTCACACTGCCAACTCCCTCCCTGGCTTCCCGGAAAGCCATTTCCCTGGGCTTCCCAGAAAGCCATCTCTGCCCACGAATCTTCTGTTGACTCTCGTTACCTCTCGATAGAGACATCAGACCTGCCCACTGCCGCTGTTCTGGGTCCACCCAGCTCACTCAGGAAGGGACGTGGTGATAGGGTCACCATGCTTCCACCCCGGGGACCCCGAGTTCTGCCTGGGTGGCCCAGCAGACTGCAAAGGAAGCCTAGATGGGGGGCCCCCCGCCGAGGCCCGCAGCAGGCGCCTGTCTCCCTTGGTCGCCCAGATGCTGATGGCCACGTTATTGCCACAATGGAGCAATGATCGGCCACTATCAACACTCGTCGGCCTCGCCTGCCCTTCACAATCGGTTTGTCAGAGCTGCCCCTCCCTTCCTTGATGTTAGCTTATCTGCTGCTGGAGACACAAGTCTGCTTTAACTGTGGCAAATTAATTATTGAACTTCACAGACAGCTCCTCCCCAAACACACGACAATCACCTCCATTGGCTGGCGAGGCGGGATCCTCGGTCACCACGGGTCAGTTCCAATGCCAGAGAGGGATTCGGGATACCCGAGAGAAACTCTTTTCCTCCTGGAAGCCTGCCCCAACACTGATAAAAAGGGAAAGTGTGAAAGTGTGAGTCGCTCAGCCGTGTCTCTTTTGTGACCCTGTAGACTCTAGCCCGCCAGGCTCCTCTGTCCATGGGATTCTCCAGGCAAGGACAGTGGAGTGCGTAGCCATGCCCTCCTCCAGGGGATCTTCCTGACTCAGGGAGCGAACCCAGGTCTGAGCCACCAGGGAAGCGTCCCTGATACCTGCATGAAACAGTAGCATCTTTATAACACAGGCTGAAGCAAATTCTTTGTAAATCAGTAAATGGTGTTGGGTCACATAACTCACCAGCTTATTTCTGCTGAGCTGTGTAAGCTGCTTGCTCGGCTGAGAGCAGATGCTTAATTGGGGTTGCCCTGATGAAGGGACACACGAGGAGCCTCTCCAACTCAACCCAGGATACTGAGTAATCACCGATAGGCACAAAACAGCATCTCTAACTCATGATTTAACCATCACTCATTGCACTCAGGGGTCAGGCACTATTTGAAACCCTTCTTCTGAAGGTCTCTGAGGCTGACACTCTTGTCATCAGTCCTGAGATTACAGCCCAGATACGAAGGGACAAGGAGGTGAAGTCACCTGTCCAAGACCTAAATGAGTAGCCAACCAGGATTCAGACCCAGACAGAGGCCGTTACACTGCTTCTTGTGTAGACATCACCCTAACCTACAGGTAACAGGAGGCCTGGCCGCCACCCCCCACCTCAAGGTCCGGAACGTGATGAGTGCCACTGGCATTCTTTGCCCAGTCCTCTCTGCCCCCAGAAGGACGAAAGCACTTGACTTCTGCTTCTTATTCCCTTTCAGTGCAGTTTGACTACATGTGTATGGATCTCTATACACGTTGCTTAGCTTTGCTTTCGAGCTTCATCAAGATGTATTGGGACTTTCTTGCTGGTCCAGTGGTTAAGAATCTGCCTTCCAGTGCAGAGGAAGTGGGTTCCATCCCGGGTGGAGGAACTAAGATCCCGCATGCTGAGGGGCAAGTAAGCCTGTGCACCACACCTACTGAGCCCGCAACCACGACTAGAGCTCCTGATGTTGCAAGTAAGACCCAATGCAGTCAGAAAGAAGTGATATTAAGAACAGATGGCATTATGCTCCATGTCGCCGGCAACTCCCCCTGCCCAGGAGGGACAAGCCTGTTTTCTTGTATTTTCTCTCCACCATTTATGTTTCTCTCTACTTCAACATTCCTGAGCATCATCCACGCTATTTTATGTTCTTCTCTTCTTCCAGTAAGGTGGAAGGCTCTCTACAACAAGGATCATAAAATGTGACCCAGGTTGGACAAAAGGTCTCTGGGCACTTCTGGGCACCCAGGGAACGGCCTTGGGCACTCAAGTCAATATTTCTTGGATGTGTCATGGTCTGAGGGGCAACAGTCCAGGAGAAGATGGTTAACGATAGGCTTTGGGGGTTCCCCTGGTGGCTCAGTGGTAAGGAATTCACCTGCCAATGCGGGAGACACGAGTTCGATCCCTGATCTGGGAAGATCCCTCATGCCACAGAGCAGCTAAGCCCAGGCACCACAGCTACTGAGCCTGCGCTCTAGAGCCTAGAAGCCATAACTGCTGAAGCCCACTCGGCCCAGAGCCCACGCTCCGAAACAAGAGAAGCCGTCCCAGCGAGAAGCCGGGCGTTGCAACCAAGAGCAGACCCCACTTGCCACAACTAGAGAGAAGCCCTCACTGCAAAGACCAGCACAGCCAAAACCTAGGCAATAAATCAGTAAAAAAAAAAAAGAAGAAGAAGAAGAAGAATGGGCTTTGGGTGGTGAATGGACTTTTAGAAAGTGAGTCTTTCCTGGGTGTGGATCAGCTTTTGGCACAACTGCGTCCAAACCAACTGCGGGCACACTCGGCGTCTCGCAGGCATGCTCGGTGTCTCACGGGCACACTCAGCATCTCACGGGTACACTCGGTGTCTCACAGCCACAGCCCCTTATTCCCACATTCGCAGATCTGCAAGTTGGCTGTGCTTCTGCCAATCTGGAAAGGACGCAATTGGGTGACTTGGCTTTACGTGGCCAGTTGGCTGAGCTTGGATCGCCAGGCTATGAACTGACTCTAGTTTTCTATTGCTGCATTTAGCCACCCCAAAGCTTAGTCACTCAAAAAAACAAAACAAAACAGGGACATCACTGGTGGCTCCGGAGCTAAAACTCCGGGCTTCCAACGTAGGGGCCCTGGGTTTGATACCTGGTCAGGAAGCTAGGGGGCTCAGAGAGTGAAACATCTACCTGCAGAGTAGAAGACCTGGGTTCGATCCCTGAGTCAGGAAGATTCCCCTGGAGGACGAAATGGCAACCCACTCCAGTGTTCTTGCCTGGAGAATTCTATGGACAAGGAGCCTGGCGGGCTACAGTTCATGGGGTCATAAAGAGTCAGGCACGACTGAGTAACTAACACTTTCAGGGAACTAGATCCCACAAGCTGCAACTAAGACCTGCCACAGCCAAATAAGTAAATATTTTAAGTAAAAAAATGACATGTGACCAAGCTCAGCCAACGCAAAGGTATGCAGAGAGACATCAGTCAAGTGCTGAGTGAACTGCAACAAGGGCCAAGAGCCACCCGCAAGGGCAAATGGGAGAGGATGGGGGACACGATGCTACCGAGCACCACGGTCTCCCCAGGCCCCTCGGGGAGCCCCAGTTCCGAGGTCTGGGACTGGCCCTCCTGAGTCCTTGTCCTGGATTCTTTCCTCGTCTCAGGGCATTCGGAGGACAAATGCCTTCCAATTGGAATATTTTCCAAATACTCAACATCTGGAAGGACCTGTGACAAAGGACCCCTTTGTGCGGTGGGAAATGGGCTGTCAATAAAAACAGCACCAGATCCCGGGAGAGCTGGGAATGAAAGGGGCAGAGGTGGGCGAGGGAGCCAGCAGGGGGGGCGGACGTGAGAGCCAGGCCAGCGGGAGGTGCGCCCAGAGGGGACGATCACTAATACCAGGCTTATCCCTAAGGCCCTTTCTCTTCAGGGCCCTAACTACATTAAAGGACATTGAAGAGGCGGTCACGGAGAGGGAGGCAGGCTGGATCTCAGAGGATGTGGGGAGCAGTACAGAGAGACAGGGAAGGGGGAGAGATGGAGGTGTTCCCACAACAAGGGGACGTTTCTCACGTCTGGACAGGGCCAGGCAGAGACATGACGGCTGCTGGAATGTTCAAAGGGGACAGTGTTCTGACTCCATCTCGAGCCAGATGGTTTCCTCGCGTCCTTGGAATCGTGTGCAGGTACACGCAGGAACACTGTGCTCGCAGAAGCCTCTGGTCCCTTCGTTCCAGCAGTCGGCCACGCCTGTGTGTGTGTGTGTGTGTGTGTGTGTGCGTGCGCGCACATGCCCAAGGCGGTTAGAAGAGCCCTGGAGTAACAGAGCACGGAGTGCCACGGGGTTTCCCACCTGTCCTGCAGCCACCCTGCCACCAACCCAGCCCTCAGGCTGTCCCCAAACCCAACAGGGGCCAGCTCAGTGGAAAGTTCCTCAGAGACGGAAGGTCTGGGGTGTCCAAATTCCTATCAAAACGCCAGGCACGGACAGCTGCAAGGACACTGCCTTCCTAAAGTATCTGAAGATCTACGCGTGCAGCCCTGGCAGATTCCTGGAGCTGGAATGAATCTCGGGAACCTGGTCACAAACGGACCACCTGGGTGGCGCGCTCAAATGCAGATTCCCAGGCCCTGTCTCATGAGCAGGGCAGCAAATCCAGGAATCTGCATTTGGTAGGCTCTACAGGTGCTCTTGAAAAGTTTTATTGAGGTATAGCTGATTCACAACGTTGCTTTCTGTTGCACAGCCAGGTAACCCAGGCATACACACATGTGCCTTCTTTCTCGTGTCGCCTTCCACTGTGGTCTATCCCAGGTTGCTGAGTCTAGTTCCCTGCACTACACTTTGCTGTTTACCCATCCGGTATACACTAGCTTGCATCTGCTAAGGCCAGACTCCCACGCCTCCCCTCCCTGCCCCAGCTGGGGACTCAGTCTGTTTCAGTTCTGCAGATACATTCGCTGGTGTCGTATTTTAGATTCCACGGGTAAGCAGTATCATACGGTGTGTGTCTTTCTCTCTCTGGCTTACTTCCCTTAGGATGATCATCTCTGGCTGCATCCATGTCGCTGCAAATAGCGTTATTCCATCGCTCAGTCATGTCCGACTCTTTGCGACCCCATAGACTGAAGCCTGCCAGGCTCCTCTGTCCATGGGATTTTCCAGGCAATAGTACTGGAGTGGATTGGCGTTCCCTTCTCCAGGGGATCGTCCCAACCCAGGGTTCGAACCCGGGTCTCCCGCATTTTAGACAGTGCTGCAATGAACACTAGGGTGCCTGGATCTTTTCAAATTAGAGTTTTGTCTGAATACATGCCCAGGAGTGGACTATGGGTGTTTTCTTTTTAATGCACATTCAAATGTAAAAAGTCCTGATTCAAATCCTGACCCGTCCTCCAGCAGACCAGCACTAATAAGACACATGCTGTTCATTCGATCCTTAAATGACTCTAAGGCTTCACGGTTCTCAGCACTCAGGAGGGCAGGGCGTTGCTGCCTTTCTTTAAAAATGTTATCATGCTGTTTGACTATGTTTCATTTACCTGGTCCTTAATAAAAAGGAGATTTTAATTTAAAAAATGATGAGCACTGGTGCTAACAACCCAGAAGGTGTAAGGAAAACACCAACCCAGGTGATGTTCTCTGGCAGGGGAGGCAAGGCTGGAGGAGTCTCACGGGAGGTAAGAGATGGTCCCTGCGATCCCAACAGGGAGGGAACACAGCCTCTGCTCAACAGGTGAGGGTGCCCCTCGCTCTGCTCCTCCCGCTGGAGTCTGAAAGAACGAGAGCTCAGGACAGGCTCCAAAGTCTCCCATCCCTAACAAATCACTGTTTTTAAGAGCAGAGGGGCTTCCCTGGTGGCTCAGCAGTAAAGAACCTGCCTACCAATGCAGGAAACACAAGACACATGGGTTCCATCCCTGGGTTGGGAAGATCCCCTGGAGGAGGAAATGGCAGCCCGCTCCAGGATTCTTGCCTGGGCAATCCCATGGACAGAGGAGCCTGGCGGGCTACAGTCCACAGGGTCACAGAGACTCAGACATGGCTGAGCGATTGAGCACAGAGCACTTGGAAGCCCAGACTAAGAGAAGCGAAGTCAGGGTCCAGGTTCCAGGAGAGTGGAGGAATCACGGCGGCTCCGCTCTGCACGTCTGCTCCCCTAAGCCCAGCCCTGGGGAACAAAGCCAAGATCTTAATCACCCGGCGATGCTCCAGCAAGCTGAGCCTGTGATACACCTGTCTCCACCATCAGGCAAATGAGCGGGTTCGCAGGCAGGGGCCTGCCCCGCCAAACAATGCACCCCTTTGTCCCCGCCCAGGGCTCTCGGGGTCCGCAAGGAAGCCCCATCCATCAGCACCTGTCAGGGCCCTCGCTGCACACAAAGGGACTTATGATCTTGGTTAGGGCCCCAGGCCTGCAGCAGGCAGCTCCAGCTGACACGCAAAGTGTCAGTCAGCCTTCTACAGGGTCGGCTGGGGACTTGGGTCCTGGGGCCTGGGCGGTGGGGGCGCTAGCTCTCGTTTCCAGAAGCCAAGCAGGGCCAGAGAAGGTGTCCCTGAATCTCTGACTCATCTTTTCTTAAAATCAGCCCTGAGTGAGCTGAATTAAGAAAAAATCATCTTCCCATTTGAACAGAATTAGCATCTTACTGTTGTGTGAAACCAATATAAATCTTCATTATGCTGGATTGGTTCACAATGCTCAAGTCTACAGTGTCCTGTACTTCTCTGTGCATTCATTCTATTAATTGTTAAGGGTTTGATATTGAAACTCCAACTAAAAATATCAGTTTATCTGCTTAAAAAAAATTGCAATATATAGTGGAACTATGTGTAACCTTGCGTTGTACCTTCCAAGTCTCCTGTAAAGGTGTTATCCTGCTTTCGTAATTTAAAAAATAAAAACCCAAGAAGTGATGTTTCTGCGCAGAATATATCTAAGCTTAAAGTATACAATATTTATATTTGTTCACTTGATGACTATAAAATATAAGGCTATGAAAATAAGAATAAAAGGAAAGAAAGGAAAATCATCTTCCCATGTGGGCAGAGGGCCGCACCGGCTACCGGAGCACTCAGGATGGGCACGTGTGCAGGGCACACCTACCCCCCACCCCACTCACGTGGCCAGCAGTTTAAAGTCCCAGAACCCCTCCTGGGAAGGGGAGGATGGAAGTATGACTTCCTGAATGAGATGCCCTACAAACGCGACACCAGCCAGAAAGGCGTCACTCTGTCCTCTATAGCTGGAGAGGTGGCAGGCTCTACAGAGGTTTGCGGGGAGACAAGCCCTGCAAACCACTCCCGGCCAGCCCCTTCTTTCCACACTCCATCCACGTGACTGTCAGTCACTTTGGCCAGGAACGCACAAGCATTTTCCTCTGGCAAACCAGTTCCTTTGCAGATGCTAGGTTGGCCCTGGTACTCAGCACAGGAGGAGGGCGTGTCCCTCTGGGGTGGAGTTGCTGGCACCATCTGCCAGGCCATGAGGGCAAGGAAAGTTCAGAGCTACCACAAGGGCCGATTCAGCCACAACCCCCGGACCCCCTTTCCCATGCCTACCCCATAAGCTTCTTTATGGGAATGAAATGAGACCATGAATTTGTTTTGAGAAAAGCAGCGAATCCTTTGGGAATACAGGATGTTTGAGCTCAATCATCAAATTTTACTGTTTTTGACCCAAGGCCACTGCTCAATTTAAAGAGAAGGAATAAGAAATATATAATATTTAAAGTAAATTTTACAGTGTTCCCTTGTGTGTGTCTAAAAGAAATCCTTTCCTTTTTCAAGATGTGGACAGATCTGCTTAAATGCATAAAGTGGCACAATGTCTGAGCTTTTTTTTTTGGTTTTTGTTTAAAAATAAGAAGGGGAATTCCCCTGATGGTCCAGTGGNTACAGTGTTCCCTTGTGTGTGTCTAAAAGAAATCCTTTCCTTTTTCAAGATGTGGACAGATCTGCTTAAATGCATAAAGTGGCACAATGTCTGAGCTTTTTTTTTTGGTTTTTGTTTAAAAATAAGAAGGGGAATTCCCCTGATGGTCCAGTGGCTAAAGACTCCTTGATCCCAGCGCAGGGAGTCGAGTTTTGATTCCCGGTCAGGGAAACAGAACCCGCAGGCCGCAACAAAAGACCCCAGGTATTTCACCTAAGACCTGCCTCAGCCAGATAAATAAACATAAATAAATGTTCTTTAAAAATGATGAGGAAGTGGGTGGCACAGTCGGGGGGAGTGGATGACTGTTGGAACTGGGTGATGGGTACGCGGGGTTCACGACGCCCTTCTGTTTACCCGCGTGTAGGTTCAAAACCCTTCACAAGAAAAAGGTAAACAAAACCAATCTGCAAAGAGAAAAGAGTACAGAATAAACCTACCAGCGTCAGAACTTACACAGGCATCGAAAGGCGGCCGATCAGACCCGGCCATGCTTTTAAACTGTACTGGCTGAAACAGACGTGGCTTTGCTTTTTTTTTTTTTTTTCAGTCCAGACAGTATAAAGCTGAGTCAGTGCCTGCCCATGCTGGACAGTGAACCAGTCATCATTTTTGGCAGGATCCAGACCAGCATCTAGTGACTCGCAAAATATGTCTGCTAGAGTACCGAGTTACGTCACACAATAGAGACCAGGGGGGCTCTGAGGGAAGTTGCTAAACTTGGGATATACTGTAATCAAGGCTGTGAAACTGAAAAGTGAAAAAGTTGCTCAGTCGTGTACGACTCTTTGCGACCCCACAGACTATACAGTCCATGGGATTCTCCAGGCCAGAATACTGGAGCGGGCAGCCTTTCCCTTCTCCCAGGGATCTTCCCAACCCAGGGATCGAACCTAGGTCTCCCGCATTGCAGGCGGGTTCCTTACTGGCTGAGCCACCAGGGAAGCCCAATCAAGGCTGCAGGGATGATTTTTGAAAAGACATCACACAGAGAACCGGCTCGTGGTTGCCAAGGGCAAGGGGGCGTCGGGGAGGGATGCAGTGAGAGTTTGGGCTTAGCAGATGCAAACTAAGATGTCTAGAGCAGATAAACAAGGTCCTACTGTACAGAGCAGAGAACCATACGAAATACCCTGTGATGAGCTACAGTGGAAAAGGAGGTCAGGAAGAAGCATCTTCTTCTTGATCCGGGAAGATCCCACATGACGCAGAGCGACAAAGCCTGTGCACCGCAGCTGCTGAGCTCTGGAGTCTGAGAGCTGTAACTACTGAAGCCACGCCCTGTGTGTAGAGAGTGTCCCCCAGCGCCACCGCCACTGGGAAAAAAGCCCCTGAAAGCAACGAAGACCCAGCACAGCCAAAAACAAAATAAAATTTTTTAAAAAATTTTTAAAAAGAAGATGTCACAAAGACATTAAGTAGAAGGAAGGGCAGATCGGCTAGCTAGAGCAGCTGACCAAAATCCCTTTTCATCACCTGGTCCTCCCAGGTAAAGCAGCAAAAGAGCCTGAAGGATTCGCTATTATTTCTGTAGAGATTTTTGAGAAAGCAGTGGCTCCATTCCTAACTGGCACACTGCTCACACTAATGGAACTTGCTGCATCTTTTCTTCTTGCTGTTTCTGTTCATAGCGGATCGAGGTGACCGTTAGAGAGGGAATATCAAAAACCACCAGCTCAATACTTTGGCCACCTCACGCGAACAGCAGACTCATTTGAAAAGACCCTGATGCTGGGAAAGACTGAAGTCAGGAGGAGAAGGGGACAACAGAGGATGAGATGGTTGGATGGCATCACCGACTCAATGGACATGAGTCTGAGTAAATTTCAGGAGCTGGTGATGGACAGGAAGGCCTGGCATGCTGCAGTTCATGGGATCACAGAGTCGGACATGACTGAGAGACTGAACTGAACTGATACCTGAATCATAACACCTTGACATCCGAATGCACAAGTCCTAGCTTCTCTTCTGACTGGCATGATGCTGGCCTTCTTCTCGACTTATTTAAGCATCTGACATCCTGAGCTGGCTTGAGTTCCCGCTACATCTGCCAACAATATCTGAACGAAGAATGGTATTGACCCAAGAATCAGGCATGGTCAAGGAGCAGGACATCGGGGGTTCGTGGGTCATATCTCCAGGGGCCAGACAGCTGGGATCAGCCTCCCTGACCAGCGAGAGGTGGGAGACCATGAACGCTGACCTGGCAGTGGGAGGAACCTGGGTGTAGGGGGTGGTGGCCGCTCTGGGCAGAGAAGGGCGTGTTTCTGGGGGAGCCTTGTACCCTACTTGTTTGTTTCACTTCCAAACCACAAAGTGCTGCTAGAAGCTGCCCTGCCAAGGCTGATCGCAATCTGCCACGCTATCTGCATTGTCATCACTCGCGCAGACACGTGGTTGATGCTATGAATTCCAAGGGTGTTCCCTTGGGGAATCGTGCCTTTTCCCAAAGCCAGGTTGTCTGGGCATCTAGGTACCTTTTCTCCATCAATGCCAAGGGTGTCAGCTGCATCTCTGTTAACGTCCCTCTCTCCTTTCCAATCGGCCCCAACTCTCCTCAGTCCTAACCTCAACTCATTACTGACCGGGGCTTTTTTTTGCAGAAACTAACACCCGTGGCTGGTAATTTTTATTTGGGCCAGCCCAAACTTAATTCTGTTATTTCACTACCACTTTGCAGGTTATTACATTCCACAGTTGCACTGACACACCTGTGAAGACTTCTCCAGCGCCTGGAGTTTCATTTTCACTTTCCGTATCAGAATCAATCACTAAGGTTTCTTGTCTTTTTGTTGGTCTCACATTCACGCCATCTGAATCAGAACTATACTCTGAAGAACTGTCACCATCTGAGACGCTAGTACATACGCTGCTGGGACAAATCGAAGAAAAGTAGCTACACAAAATTCACCAAAAAATTCTTCACTCAAAATTTCTTGGTGTCATTTTTAAAAATTTTACCGTATTAACACTTACGCTTATATGTAGGGTTGGAACAAAAACCAAACAGAGCAAACTGTGAATGATAACGACAATTGTTGAGTTGTACAACAAATCTGTAATCAATTTTAAGCTCTAACAACTTTGCACAGTGATGTTCATTGGGTCACTCGCTAAAAATGAACTGATAAGTCTCTGGTCGATAACGTGTTAACATGAGGCTAAACCATCCACCTGTTTTCACCTTGGTTTTTCACACTGAAGGACAGAGCCCCTTGAGGAAAAGGTTTCCACCAGACTCTCCCTTTAAGCTCAATGGCTGTGTCATCCAGTCAGCAGCCGTCACTGTATCTGGTACCTGGGTACCCCACCCACCCCGAGTGCTAGGAAAGGTGGCCCTCTGCCCGGCAGAGCGTGAGGGTGAGGGGAAACAGGAATCCAAGTTTTTTTCTGGATTAGGAAAAGAGGATTTTACCTTTCAGCACCTGCCAACCTGTTAGGTTCGCCAAGAACTTTACATGTGCCAAGAATTCTACATTAAATAAACACACACACACTTACCTCGTCCCTCCCCCCTAGGCAGGCATAACCTACTCAGGAAGGAAACAGCTCTTAGGAAGGAGGACGGTCTGAGTTCATAAACCTTTCTGGTTTCCACAGCACAATCCGTTCTGTTCCACCAGATGACCTGCAACACCCCCTTCACGTTCAAGTTTGGGTTCCAAAAGGAGAAAGCTGAAGCTTGACTTCGACCTACCAGATTTGTGTTGTCTTTATTACACACATCATTATACACATTTTGAATGTACAGGCATATCAAAAAATTCTTGGGGGATTCTGGGTCTGTATGTTCTTACTGATCTGTTAGGGGACTCTGTTTGGGAGGCAACCTTGTCCTATACTTTTGCCTGCAAAGTGTAGCCAATGGCTGAGCCTTAGCGGGCCAGAGCCACGGAATTCATGTTGGGAGCCAACCTGTAAGAGTTCCTAAGTCTAAATAAAGGCATTGACCAAAATTAAGACCTCTCTGTCCTTGGCTTGCGCAAGTTTGCCTCATGACACAGAGAGCTAGCACAATGGCCATCTCCAGCC
>SJYX01006721.1:206360-226526 GCA_006410675.1 Oreotragus oreotragus | reverse complement strand
GAGGTGGTTGGATGTCATCATGGCCTCAATGGATATGAGTTTGAATAAGCTCTGTCTCTTATACACATCAGTCTGTTGTTTCATGTCCAGTTCTAACTGTTGCTTCCTGACCTGCATACAGATTTCTCAAGAGGCAGGTTAGGTGGTCTGGTATTCCCATCTCTTTCAGAATTTTCCACAGTTTATTGTGATCCACACAGTCAAAGGCTTTGGCATAGTCAATAAAGCAGAAGTAGACGTTTTTCTGGAACTCTCTTGCTTTTTCCATGATCCAGCAGATGTTGGCAATTTGATCTCTGCTTCCTCTGCCTTTTCTAAAACCAGCTTGAACATCAGGGAGTTCACGGTTCACATATTGCTGAAGCCTGGCTTGGAGAATTTTGAGCATTTTTTTACTAGCATGAGAGATGCGTGCAATTGTGTGGTAGTTTGAGCATTCTTTGGCATTGCCTTTCTTTGGGATTGGAATGAAAACTGACCTTTTCCAGTCCTGTAAGAAAACATTATTTCTGGATTAAACAGATGAGCCTTAAATCTAATGGCAAATATCCTCTGAGAGACAAAAGAGGAGGGGACATGGGGAGAAGAAGAGAAGTCTTTAACTCAGAGGCCAAAACTGGAGTACAAACCATAGCTAAGGAAGCCCTGGAACCACCACAAGGGGAAGAAGCAAGGAAAGATTCTTTCCGCTAGGCTTTGGAGGGAGCATGACCCTTCTTACATTTGATTTTGGAATTCCTGCCTCCTGAAATGTTAAAAAATAAATTTCTGTTGTTTCAAGCTACCAAGTGTGTGGTAACTTGTTACTGTAGCTACAGGAAACTTATACAACTAAGACAACATTTTACAGCTAAGGTAACTAAAGTTTAAAGAACTTAAGTGATTTCAGTTTAAAGAAAAAGCATGAAACATGGTCTTTGCAACTGTTGCTTCAAGGTAGGGTGAAAAGGCACTGGAATCAAAGTGAGGAGATGGGAGTTCCAGTTCTGGTGTTATCTGTGGGACTCTGGACAAGTCATAACTTCTCTGGGCATTAGTTGCCTCATTTGTAAAAGTGAGAGTGGGGATGATGAGTATTTTTATATATAGAGAGAGAGCTCAAAACTTGCTAGTCATCTGAATCACATGGAAAGCTTACATAAAAAGCTTCCTATAGACTTACTATAGACTCCCAGCCTTTATCACACCACCCCTGTCCAACCTGTTAATTCAGAATCATTGCAGCTCTGAAATCTATCTTTGAAAATTTTCCAGGTAATTCAAGATCACCAAGTTTGGGAATCACAGGGTGAGATGATTATCAAATCTCATTTGGCGCTAAGTTTTATATTAGGTTAGAGACCTATTCCCATAGTTTTCAACACTTAAATATATGCAGGGCGTGGACTGTGTGTATCTGTGAACATAAAGAGGATGAATGTAAAAGCAAGTATCTGGAACCTATTTGTCCCAGGTTCCAGGGGCATGGGATTTGGGCCTGAAATAACTCTTAATATCTTTTTTCTGCATAACAAGTCACTGTCCCTGGCTGACTCCTTCCTGTTGCATCTCATCGTGTTCTGTGAACAGGATGATTGTGTAAAGTGTTTTCTCTCCACAAAGGGAAAGCACATATGTGACACGACACAGGCCAAGTGAAACAGGTATCGTTCAAAGTGTCTGCATACAAGCTAGTGTTGCCAGCATAGATTTGTCACATCTGAGAATAATATTCACAAAATCTTTTCCATCTTTCAGAAGTCACACAGATTTAAGGAAAGAAAACACATCTTCCTTCTTAGAAAAAGGCCCAGCTTGACTATATACGGTTTTTTTGTTTGTGTTTAAATCTAGGCTTGAGTTATCTTCTTGGCTCTCAAGTTTACCATATTTTGTCTCCTAAATTTAACGTTTAACTGCAACAGTAGGTGTGGAAAAATTAAATGTGTATTAGAGCCTAAATGTAATCATTAAAACTCGTTGATCCTGAGTAAACCCAATCTTAACAGAATTAAAAATCACAAAAATCACTATGACTCTCTGGTCATGAAGTCAACACAGAAGGAAATGTATTTTTCTGATGTTTACTATTTGCTGAATACCATGTGTTAACAAGGCTTGTCAACACATAGAGCCTGAATTACATGTCTGTCAGCTGCAGAAGATCCTTATGAAGACAGGATTTGTGAATTTTGCAGAATTTGGACGACCTAGAAAGATCAAAGAAACACAGATCCCCGCTTATCTTGAGGAAGATCAAAGCAGGAGTTATTTTTTTTGTTTGTTCCAACCACCCCGTTTCCCATGGCTGGGCTAGTCTTCACAATCTACAGTCAGAGGGCAGTATGAGGCTGATGGGGAGGAATCACATCATCCCAGAGAGCACTCTAATTTCTACAACACCAGTCTCTTTAAAGACTCTTTGAAGAGTTAAAGTTAAAGGGGCACACAAATATCTCATTCAGGCAACTGGGACTCTTCCCACAGTTCTGTGTTATATCCTACACCCTCTGGGAACTTCTATCCTGGGATTTTCAGGAGGAGGCTGGTTCACTCACTAGATTTCACTTTTAGAGTTTTTAAGTACTTTATAACTAAAATCCTACATTTGATTAGATTTTATGCAGTCTTTCAATTATTCATTTTTTAAAATATAAATTTATTTATTTTAATTGGAGGCTAATTACTTTATAATATTGTATTGGTTTTGCCATACATCAACATGAATCTGCCATGGGTGTACATGTGTTCCCCATCCTGAACCGCCCCTCCCACCTCCCTCCCCATACCATCCCTCTGGGTCATCCCAGTGCACCAGCCCCAAGCATCCTGTATCATGCATCGAACCTGGACTGGCAATTCATTTCACATATGATATTATACATGTTTCAATGCCATTCTCCCAAATCATCCCGCCCTCGCCCTCTCCCACAAATTCTCAGATTTCTAAGACAAAGAGGCAAGGAAACAGAGATGTTTTTCTTTGGGGAAGTTAAGTATGAAAAGCATGGAAAGTGTTAGTCACTCAGTCATGTCTGACTCTTTGCAACCCCATGGACTGTAGCCCACCAGGCTCCCCTGTCCATGGGATTTTTCAGGCAAGAATACTGGGCTGCGTAGTTATTTCTTTCTCCAGGGAATCTTCCCGACCCAGGGACTGAACCTGGGTCTCCTGCTTGCAGGTGGATTCTTTAGGTCTGAGCTACCTAAACAGCATGGAAGCATCTCTTAGCTCCCCTACCCTATTAGACTGTGAGCTCTTTAAGGGCAGGGTTTATCTTTCTTTTATCCTGTTGTTACCAGCATTAAGACCAGAATTTGCTGCAGAGTGAGTACTCTAGGAATGCTTGCTGAATAAGTGTATGAGTGAATATAATAACAATCATAAAAATAATAACAGTATTAGAAGGCTCTAATACATAAAGACCGAGACAGTAATTACTCCACTGAAAACTTTAAGCTTGGCTTTTCTTGTCATGGTGGTTATTAATGCTTCTCAACTATTCTCACTAACATTTTATAAAAATTTTCAAACATACAGGAAAGTTGAAACAATTTAACAATAAACAACTATATACTCATCCCCTAAATTTTATAATTTACATTTTTATTATAGTAGTCTTTTCATACACATATTCATCAATTATTCTCTCTTTGGTGTATCTCAAAGTAAGTTGTAGTCAATTGCATCATACAATTCTACTTCTATGACATAACATTTACAAATAATGAAATGCACAAATCTTAAGTGTACAGTTTAGATGAGTTCTGACAGATACATATTATCTTTGTAACCCCAATCCTTATTAAGATAGAATATTTCCATCATTCAGTCCCTATCCCTCAGAAGCAACCAGTGTTTTGATTTTTCCCACCTTATTAGTATTGCTTGATTCATGAGTATTTTAATGTAAATAGTCACCTATTCTGAAATTTCACATAAATAACAGCATGCAATAAATTCTCTTTTGCATAAGGTTTCTTTTAGTCAGTATTCTTTTAGAAATGCATCCACATTATTGTATGTATCAGCAGTTATTACTTTTTACTGAAGAATGATATTCCATTGCATGACTATATTACAGTTTCTCCATTCTCCTATTGATGGAGACTTGGGATGTTTCAAGGTTTTACAATTATGAATACAGTGGCTATGAACACTCTTTTTCAAGCCTTTTTGTGGACGTACGTTTTCATCTTAGATATATACCTGGGATTAGAATTGCTGGCTTACAAGGTTTACTTTCATAAGAAAGTGCCAAACCATTTTCCAGAGTGAATGTATCATTCTACACTCCCATCAATGATGTAGAAGCATTCGGGTTGCTCTAATCGGTGCCCCTTTTTTTAACTGAAACATTTAGCTTCAGCTAGTGTCATCCCAGCATGACATTCTGGATTCCTTTGTCTTGGAGGACTAGCAGCAGTTGAGCTCCCCCTTAAGTATATAGCTAATAAAGTTTATAGATAATAATAAAGCAATATCTTTAATTAAGGGCTTCCTTGGTGGCTCAGTGGAAAAGAATCTGCCTGCCAATGCAGGAGACAGGGATCAGTCCCTGGATTGGGAAGATCTCCTGGAGAAGGAAATGACAACCCACTCCAGTACTCTTGTCTAGGAAAATCCACAGACAGAGGGGCCTGGAGGGCTATAGTCCACGGGGTTGTAGAAGAGTTGGACATGACTTAGCAACTAAACAACTACAACAATCTTTAATTATGCTTTAATGAAAAGTTAGATGTGTGAAGGGGAACAACTGAACTGTGTGTGCATATCCAAGGGGAATGCTGTGGCCCATGGCGACTGTTAGGCTTTCATCAGTATCACAGGGTGAGCTGGGGCTGCCTGGGACATTATGAAAGAATGGCAATCTACTTTTGAAAATTGCTTTGGAACAAGTCCTTAGGATAACAGAAGTCATACCCAGTTTTGATTATGTGAAGCAACAAGTAAGAGCAGAGGGTCACAAGCACAACCTCTGTGAAGTTGGAAGAGATTGTTTTAAAATATGTTGCCACACAGATCAAGTTCAAAGATTCTCTTTCCCTGCCCCATGGCCAATAATCTAGACAGGATTTCAAACACCCGGAAAGTGTAATGGGGAAGAATCACATATAAAATGTGGGCTCCAGCAGAATTCAGAAAGAGGAGTATGGGAAGTAAGGGAAAAAAAAAAAAAAAAAAACAGTCATCCAGATAATTTGATAAGAGAACAGAGAAGATCTTGGCAATTTCATTGTAATAGCTGCAATTCTCAGTAACTTAATCCTTGGGGGGATGGTGAGGTGAAGATATTCCCACATGCAAGAGCATATTCTGACAAATTTCCTATTAGAGACACTGTCCATCAAAACTGAAGTCTTATTTTCTATCTGGTGATAATCTACAGATTCCCCCCCGCCCCCAAAGCACTGACTTAAAAAGTAAATTATAAAATTTGCCCAGTTTAGAGACTATTGTAATTTTGTTGGCTTTGTATGTGTCTGCTGCAGGACATCTGTGATATCATGAACCTCCTCTCTCTGTTCTTCAGAGATGGGAAGATGAATACAGAGTTTATGTTGACAAGGACTATAAACTAAGCAGCTCTGCACACACTCCCCCAGGCTCCCAGAATACAAAGAAAAAAGTAATCACTCCAAATGACCCCCAACTATTTAGAATTTCATACCATCAAGTCAGATGAGCCAAAATTGCTACCACCTGTAAAGATTCAAAGAAATACAAAAATCACTAAGAAGAAGAAGAAGAGGAAAAAAAAAGAAAAATGTGGCAGATGTGCTTGGAGGGAGGGAGAACCTGCAGAGGAAGAACAAGCTTGGAGCACCCCCTCCAGGGAACTTGTGATCATATCAGACTTCGAAATTCTGCCAGATTCTAAAGTAACAAAATAACATGCTTTATCTGTTCTCATGATTTTAAAAGTTTGTTAAAACGTATAGATCCTCTAGGATCATAGAAGTGACGGGTAGAAGGAATTTGAGTGTGTCTACTCACAGAATCATAGACTTTTAGCTTTGGTAGGGGCCTTGGGAATCATTTAGTAGAGTTTGCTACCCAATATAAAATATCCCCTTATAAATATGAATCTGTTTTCTGCTTGCATGCCTCATAGGAAATGTGGTCTGTTAAAATGTTTGAGTTCTCTAACTGTTGACAAGTTTTTCTCTAATACTGAGGAAATCTGCTTCCTTTTAACATTCAACCATGGGTTCTAGTTAGCAAAACAGAAGTAAGTCTACTCACAATTCTTAACAAGTGAGGTCCTCATATGTTTGAAACTGGGTATCATAAATCACCCAAGCCTTCTCTTTTCTAGGTTGAAATATCCACAGTTCCTTAAACAGGATTTCCAGATCTCTTGATAATCTGATGAATTTTCTAAACATACTTTATCAGTGTCTTGCTCAACATGTGGTACTCCAAATCAAACGCTATGCCTTGGGTATGGGCTTATTATCATAGCTAACGGCCTCCAGTGATAATTGACAAGAAAGGTTAGATTACTTGTTCACATTTAATCAAAAAGAAATAGAGACAGAAATAAGAAATGGAGCTCTGTATTCCCAGGTCAGAATTCTTTCTCTATATCACGCTGAAAATAATCTGTTATATAGGAAAAATACGTTTCTTCAACATGGATAACAGAATTTTTGTGATTACAAAAGGAATGAATGGAAAGCAATGAGTCTTAGGATGAAGAACTTCCTTCTTACAGGCGAGTTTAATTCCCTTACTCGGGTCTCTACTCCTGTCCACAAAGGAAAACAAAAATGTATTCTCTCTGGATATAGGTCTCAAAGGATGTAGTCGCAAAGGATCAAAGCATGAGTGAGCACCTCCTGGTCTTTGTTTAAGAGGTCTGGTGCAATCCAGAAGGGTTTCTTGTACCTCTCAACTGAAATCCCAATACTTAGTCCCCTGACATTAAAGACAAATCATAAATTTAAGACAATTAAATATCAGCCCGAGTGGTAGCGGGTGAAGCTCTGGCATATAAACTATACTCACCTTTTAATCAGAATTTTGAATATAAAGTATATAGCACAAAGATACAGAATGGAGTGATGTGTATATATTACTTCTGGGCTAGTAGTTAAAACGAGTTTGAGAGCATTGGGTAAAATAGCATTCTGTTGCACAATGGTTGGGTTTTGGCTTATGTGCTTTATCTTTCCTACCCCCCTTAAGTTCCAAATTCACCCCTGAAAATACATATGGAATTAATTCAATATCTACTTACTGCAAATCAACAAGACAAAAGGCATTGAGAACTGAAACTCACACACATAAAAAAGAATGAGACCTGCCTTAAAGGAACTCAGCAACTAATGTTAAAAAGACAAATATGCAGAAGACAAATAAGCTATGCTGATACAAGAAAAAAATGGATGCATAAAATAAAAACATACCTATATTCAATCTTTTCCTCTGAAAGCAAGATCCAAAGTTGGGGGATAATTTAAAATTGGGATCAATTTACATTTGACATCAGATTGAAAATTACATGAAAGCCTCAAAACGCAAAAAATCCAGAAAATCCTTTTCTATCAGCGTAATAAACATGCCCTGTGAAACTAACTGGCCTCTAGGATGGGCTTTCTGTGGCTCAGACAGTAAAGAATCCTCCTGAAATACAATGGGCCTGGGTTCAATCCCTGGGTTGGGAAGATCCCCTGGAGAAGGGAATGGCTACCCACTCCAGTACTCTTGCCTGGAGAATTCTATGGAGAAAGGAGCCTGGCGAGTTACAGTCCATGGGGTTGCGGAGGAGGGCATGACTGAGGACAGAGCGACTAGGATGAGCTGATTAATTCTGTAGAATTTCGACTCTGAGATACCTGAACTTTCCATGGGAAAGGACTATGCTCCACGGTCAAAGGTGACATCCAACTGTTGTTTGTTTGGGAATGGGGCACTGCTATATTTGAAGTAGATATGAAAAGCACAACTGAGACAGGGCCAGGGCAAGCCACGGTACGTTTCCCTTCCTGTCACTGGGTAGACCAGTAAGCAAAAAGCTGTTAGGCTGGACATAGGCCATTCTTATCCCCAAAGTGATGGATTTTACATGACAAATAACAAACAGAAACCAAATCTAGGAATGCTGAATTAACTGAGAAATCCAAAAGAGAAATATCAGTTGTCAATTGTTTCCCAAAGGGGTTGGAAGGAGAACCGAATAAAGCGATTCTGTAAAATGCAGTCCAAAAGCCCTCATTGTTTACTGCATGGTAAATCATAATGGCAGGAGTGGTCTTATCCTGTTACACTGGAAAATGAGCTAGAAGAAGATAAAGTCACAGCTTTTGCCACTAAATAAAGTAAACAAATGCTTAATAAGTACAGCAGAACGTCCAGACAATGCACAGTCTTGCCGTTCTCAGACACTCCTGCAAAGAGAAGTTCTTTCTTTCAGGTTCTGCTGCAGGCACCACAGTAAAGCATTCTGACAGACAGTTGGGATACTATGATGATCCTGAAAGCAGTTTGCTTAGAATACCACAGAGCTGGCCAATGTTTGAATTTTGAGCATAAAACACTTTATTTCCTTTTTCTGAATTAAGGAATGGGCCTATTTCAGAGTGTATAAAAAAGGGGAAATATTCCAATAAAAGAAGATGACATATATAGTCAGCTGAACCACAGTGATCTCTCCTGCCAGTAGAGCTGAAGACTGACACTCTGTCTGTTGAAGGGGAACAATGCTACAGCCAGCCACGAGAGCCAGTCTCTTGTTTCTATACTCTACGCTGACACTGTCCCTGCCTTTCTTCTCTCTTACTGTGAACACACACTGATGGTTTCACTTGATTTTATCTTAACATATAAAGATCTCATATGCATTAAGACAAGACAGCTCAAGAATACATGTATATTTTCAAGAATACAACTCAAGAATACATATATATCCAACTCATGGATACATGTATATGTATGGCTGAGTCCCTTAGCTCTTCACCTGAAACTGTCACAACATTATTAATTGGCTATATCCCAATAAAAAATAAAAAGCTTTAAAAAAAGGCTAGACAACTTAAGGAGCCAGTCATTTCACCTGTAGGTATGCTTTTAGGAATAAACTTTCAAGAAACACACATATGTATGCACAGGAACCAATTAAGAATGTTCCATGAAATGCTATTTGGAAACACAATAATAAAATGGAAGCAACTGAAATGTTCATCAATTAGCAGGATGGAAAATAAACCGTGCCAGAGTAATCAATGGAGAACTATGTTACAGATAAAAGGAACAAATTATATCTCACTATAAGGATGAAGAAATTCTGAAAATACTACTGAAATGGAATTCTCCAGGCCAGAATACTGGAGTGGGTAGCCTTTCCCTTCTCCAGGGGATCTTCCCAGCCCAGGGATTGAACCCAGGTCTCCTGCATTGCAGGTGGGTTCTTTGCAGATTGAGCCCGAAAAAATAATGTAACAGAATGATACACAGCATGGCCTACATACATAAACCTAGAAAACACACAAAGCAACATTACATATAAGACATAGATACTCATAAATGGCTTTAAAATATTTTTATAAACTGAAAGGATAAATACCAAACTCATAGCAGGAATGGGCTTGCCTAGGGATCGAGTAGGGTGTTATCTGTGTTATAATGTTTTGCTTCTTTTATTTATTTTCATTTAACTACTTTTCCTTTCTTTGTCTATTTCTTGACAATGTATGAGTTTTAAAATAAAAAGATGAAACATCAAACAAAAATGTTAATTTTCAAGTCTAGATAGTGGGAATACAGTATTTGTTCTATATTTAAATTTCTTAAAAAAATTAGACCTCAAAGGGGCCAATCACTTGACTGTATTTACTTTGAGGTATGGAAAAATGCATGTATGGGATGTTAGGAATTCTAAACATACGTAAAGACTTAGCACTGTTTAATGTTTCCTCTGAAACTGAAAGGAGAGAGTTCATGGCTATCTGAGTGAACAATTGCTACTACAGACATGAGTCAGCCATTCAGCAATACTGGTTCTCAGTCAGTCAGTTCAGTCACTCAGTCGTGTCCGACTCTTTGCGACCCCAAAAATCGCAGCACGCCAGGCCTCCCTGTCCATCACCATCTCCCGGAGTACACTCAGACTCACGTCCATCGAGTCCGTGATGCCATCCAGCCATCTCATCCTCGGTCGTCCCCTTCTCCTCCTGCCCCCAATCCCTCCCAGCATCAGAGTCTTTTCCAATGAGTCAACTCTTCGCATGAGGTGGCCAAAGTACTGGAGCTTCAGCTTTAGCATCATTCCTTCCAAAGAAATCCCAGGGTTGATCTCCTTCAGAATGGACTGGTTGGATCGGACATTGGCAAGAGGAAGCAGAAGAGTGAAACAATTAAGCTTTGACATCACACAGATCTGGGCCTAACTCCCGATTCAGTCACTAAGTGTGACTTTAGCTATGCTGCTTAACCTCTTTAAGCTTCCATTTCCTCATGTATAAAATGGAAATAATAATTCTTCTCTCACATAGAAAGTGAAGAAAGAAAGTGTTAGTCATTCAGTTGTGTATGACTCTGCGACCCCATGGACTGTAACAGCCTGCAAGGCTCCTCTGTCCATAGAACTTTCCAGGCAACAATGTTGGAGTAGGTTGCCATTCCTTTCTCCAGGGGATCTTCCCCACCCAGGGATTGAACCCAGGTCTCCTGCATTGCAGGCAGATTCTTTACCATCTAAGCCACCAGGGAAGCCCATCTCACGTAATTTCTGGAAAATTTCCTGAGCTAATGTATGAATATACCACTTTGTCTAGCACATAGGAAATATTCAAAGAATGGTTAGTGAAAATGAAAGGGATGAGGAAGCATTTATTGTTACACATGGACTTTTAAAGCTTAACCATTAAGAGAAGGCAATGGCACCCCACTCCAGTACTCTTGCTGGAAAATCCCATGGACGGAGGAGCCTGGAAGGCTGCAGTCCACGGGGTCGCTGAGGGTCGGACACGACTGAGCGACTTCACTTTCACTTTTCACTTTCCTGCATTGGAGAAGGAAATGGCAACCCACTTCAGTGTTCTTGCCTGGAGAATCCTAGGGATGGGGGAGCCTGGTGGGCTGCCATCTATGGGGTCGCACAGAGTCAGACACAACTGAAGTGACTTAGCATAGCATAGCATTCTTTTATTAATTCTACATACATGATGAATATGAGGGGTTTCCATCATAATAGTGGAAGAATATGAAGAGGTGAGTAGGATGTGAGGTGATGACTGGGGTCAGGAAGCCTTCTAGATGTGCCCCTAACCCCAATGCCCTCCCGTCATCACTGAGAGTCACTGTTCTATGAAGAGTTTAGCAGTATCCCAGTCTGGGAATTTAAGGTTTCTAGGACAACAGAGGCGTAGCTGGTAGCAGCTCCAGATCACTGCTCCCTCTGGGAACCTGGATTCCAGAGATCACAGAAGTGTGATACTTTCTGCTGGCAGCAGCTGGATCTCCTGGGTGGACAAAATTCCGGGGCACTGGAAGGTGATAGAGGCTCATACTCTGTCTAAGCAGCCTAGTGTCTTAGGGAACTTCACCCTGAATCACAGGGGAGGAATCCCAAATGAAGGCCAATACAGTGTCCTAACATATCTGTCTAACCCAAGTCTTGTCTCGTTCCTGAAAGGAGACAATAGTTTACATCTCTTTCCTCCAAATATCAATAAAGGTTCAGAAAAAAAGAACAAAAATTTTTTGAGTTGTTCAAACATATTAAATCACAAAGTTTGAAGAAACCTCCAGTGGAGTCCCTCTGACTACCTGTCCTTCCTTTTCCACCTTCCCACCCACATTATCCAGACTACATCACAAGTCATTGTTTAAAACAGAATGAAACCACTTTTCTTAGCTGCTTATGTTTCTCAACACTTTCAGTCAATGAATCCAACTTTACCCCAAAAGTGTCAGTAGCAGATACCTATTTTCCTTTAAGTTATTAATCTTCAAAAGTCACAATGATCAGAAACTGAATAAAACTGACCTTCTTGGTATTAGGCCTCACCGAACTTGGTGGGTCAGCGGGAAAGAATCCACCTGCACTGCAACCGATGCAGGTTCCATTTCTGGGTCGGGAAGATCCCCTGGAGAAGGGAATGGCAACCCACTCCAGTACCTGAGAAATCCCATGGACAGAGAAGCCCGGCCAGCTACAGTCCATGGGGTCGTAAAGCAGTTGGACATGACTTAGCAACTAAACCACCACCACAAAAGACTCCTCCTTTCCTAGACAAATCTATGGCAGGGCATTTCTAGGCTAATCTAAATATTTCTTGCTGCAATTTAAACCTCTGCTCTCTTAATCTTCTTTGTATGTACAGAGTACTTTGGAGGGAAGAAATCAGCAACCCCAGCAATGTGTTTAATAGTTCTCAAGTACAAAATTGCTCAGGCAATACTCTCCAGATTTTCCTCTTAGTCCAAAGACAGTGCCTATCACTTTAGCAGCCAGGTGCTTTGACATGTTTCCTATTAGGTTTAGAAAATGAGCAAACATATGGTGGGAGGGATTAAATGACATGATTGAGGCCAAGAGTAAGGGTTTTAAAACTCTCTTTCATTTGCTGGGGTATGTTTTTTCTGCACACTGGCCTGCATACTCTCAAGAGTTTAAATTAAGTAGGCAAAGATCATGGTAAGTGCTGACTATTTGGGAGTGACAGTTAAAGTCCCAGCCCTTTGAATATCCTGCCTGTCACTGAGTCTTTGAGTGCATCTGCCTACATTAATCAGTATCTCCTGAGGAAGGTACCTTCAGACTCAAGAGTTGGTTTGTCAAATGAGGTTTTTCACAATAGAGAAGCATAGTCTATTAAAGGAGGAAGTGAAGGAGGGAGGGCGTGAGAGAAGACAAGAGAAGTAGAGGGAGAGATTGAAGGAGGAAGGGAGAGAAAGAGAAAAGAGAAGGAGAGGGGCAGGGGGAAGGAAGGAGAGCCGGCTACTCTATCCTTTCATTTTGGGGAAAGAAAAACCCAGTTATGTTGTTGGTGCTATTATAATGTAAAGTGGTCTGTATTATCTATGAGGGAAAGCTTCATTTTCATCTCAGTAAAGACTTCTGGGTTTGCACATATACAGTTCAGATTATAGTTCAAGATCAAAACTGCACCTGCAGTTCACAATGACCTATTTTTTGCCCCAGTCCCCCAAGTTGCTCTGTAGCAAAGCCAAGTCAAAACAATGCTCAACAAAAGACTGCGAGTTCCTGGCAATTTCCCTTCTACTCTACATGCTGCCAAGGTCACCCAGAGGTGAAGCTGAACTCTCCATTTGGCCTTTTTTGCTTTTTCCTCCCCATTTCCCCTCCCTCCACTTACGTACATACTGATATGGTTTATGGCCTGCACCTCAATAGCATTATCACCCTGGATTCCTATCAGACCTGGGGTCAGCGGAAGCGGGGAAGGAGACTGGATGTGAGTGTGGGTGTGGCAAGGTCCTGCTGCCTTATCAGGGAGGGAAGAGCGGGAATCCACCTGGTATGCTTTTGGCTGTGAAGTGTGGTGAGGTGAGCCAAGGTGCCAGGGGGTCACTAGGAGTTCACTTTGGATAAGTGCCCAATATTGAAGGACTTATCTCATCAACTTTTTTAATTTGCAAAGATGTATTTCCTGTTGGGTTTCTTCTCCCTGTCATAGGGGCAAAAGAATCCAGTATGCAGCTTGTTTGGTGTGTACAGGAAACATACCCCTCCTGAATTAAATCCAATTATGGTAATTCATTCAGAAAATCCATGGGATTGCTGGCACAAGTTAAACTGCCCAGGGTGGAAGAGTCGGGTATTTAGCCCGGGTATCTGTCAAGGATACCTGGGTGCTTTCCTCAGCACTGCATTAACCAGTACCCAAACCTTCCCAACATCATTTCACAAACTGGATAACCTTGGCGTGCCTTGTTGTACTCTCCTATAAAATGGCAGTTCTTACTCTTTATTCCTAAACTGCTTCTATTACCTGCTTAAAGAGCCCTGGCGAGCAGAACACCTAGGTCTCAGGAACAGAAAAAGAAACAATGTCAAATTTCAAGTCTGTGCTTCCAGATTTGGGGGCTGAGGGTTGGCTGATGGGGAAGCCCTGTGGCTGTCCCTGAATAGGGTATTAGTGATATTGTTCCTTTATGTTAATTTTGGATAGAACTGGCCATTGCTTGGGTCTTATGTGAATTATTACAAGCAGGTGGGAATATTGACTCATTCCACCCTGTTAAGGTCTAGGTTGAAAATACTGCAAAACACTAAGGAATAGTATTAACTTTCTGAAGCTCACTTTGCAGTAAAGAGAAGGTAAAAGATAAGACTAAAAACTCTACCTTATTACAGTCAAATTGTCCTCACACCTATCTGATCTACTTTGGAATCTAGGTGTGATCAACAACAATAGCAATAATCACTTCTACTTAAACTAGAAGACTTTCTCCAATCAAAGTATTCATGGTCAAGACATATTTCAACAGCCTGGATTCCCTGCTGAAAGACAACAGAGGGTATGCATCCAGGCTCCTTAGCAAATAGTTCATATACTGACATAAAAGGAAGGATATTTATGGATATAAAATACTGTAAAGCATCTCTCTCATTGGAGAGTACTTGGCTTTTAAACTTTTTCTTTTAAAAAAGTTCATTTGTTCATTCATTCATTCATTTGACAAACATTTATTGAGCAGCTGCTATGTGACAGGAACTGAGCTAGGATATAAATATGAGGAAGGTAACAGTTTCTATCTTAAATAGTGTACAGTTAGAAGAAGAGACATGGGAAAACAAAAACAGTACAATAAGGTATACTGTATTAGAGCACTGTGTATGGTATTAGAGAGGTGCAGAAGGCAGGCCAGCTCCTGCCTGAAAGAGTCAGGGAAAGTTTCCAAGGGGAGGAAACATCTGAGTCTTAAAAGTTGAATAAATATTTGCCGGGGTATAAGTGCCCAGCTAAAAGGAAAAAACTGCTATTTCTTGTTGGATGAATAGCAACAAAGTGTGGGTATACCAAAGGAATGAATCGCCAGTCTAGGTTCGATGCAGGATACAGGATGCTTGGGGCTGGAGCACTGGGATGACCCAGAGGGATGGTATGGGGAGGGAAGACGGAGGGGAGTTCTGGATTGGGAACACGTGTACACCCGTGGCGGATTCATGTTGATGTATGGCAAAACCAATACAATATTGTAAAGTAATTAGCCTCCAATTAAAATAAACAAATTTAAATTTTTTTAAAAAAGAAAAGGTAGGTAGGAGCCGGCCTAAAAAGATAGCAATATGCAAGGGCTTTCTCTTTCTTTTCTGGAGATGATCGGCAGACCCAGAAGAATAATCAATCAGATTCATATTTTAGAAAGGTCACTTTGGCAATGATTAGAAGGAAAGAGCTACCATGCAAAAGCAGAGGGGACTCTGAGACAAGGATGTAAAATTAGTATGATTAAGTTTAAAAGCGCTGATACAAGTGTGGATACTTATTTAAATTTTGTCATATATCTGCCACCATTATGAGTGTTATAGAAAATCAATGTAATAAGAGTTCAGAGACTGGAATGGGATGATAAGGAAAGGCTTTAAGGAGAAGGCAGGCAGAAGATACAATTGCAGGTGTAATAGGATGACCATCCCAGATTGCAGAAATATTTCAAATAAAGTGTGATGCCTCTAAATACAGGAATAGAACCATGATGCATCTGTGAACTGGAGAACATCTATCAGAATATTGGGGAAAACAAGAGAAATAAAATTATCCAAGGCCTTATACATTTAGGCAGGTATATCAAGTTACACTGAAGTCTACCAAAATCTACATGGCACCCCAAAGTAGGACTAGGCAGTCAAGCACTGTTGACACTGAGCTGACATGATCATACCTATAACTATTGTGGGGGGTTTAGTCCATTTCTAAGTTTGTGCATTAGATTGAGATGAAACATGCTGGGCAAATACAAAGCACTTGCTTCCAAAATGATAGATTTCTTTGGTCTGTTACCAATATTGAACCTTAGTCATCAACCAAGTGAAATGGCATTAAGTTGATATGAACTTGGATTACTGGTTAGTACTTTGTGAACTTTCTACTTCACTTAAGTGTTCTGTAAGAAACAGAAGAGTATATGATGACAACTCCTAATAAAAAAGGAGTCGGGAAGGCCAAGAATGTTTTTATGTGTGTCCTAACTGAAACTTCTTTTCAAATAGGAAAACCTCCATATTACTTATACTTTACTGCTTAACACTACACAGAGATGTGAACAATTAGATCATTCTATGAATGAGCAATTCCACCTAGTAATCAAACCCCATTTTGGATTATTATTCTTTGTTTATTAAACCAACAAGAGCATTCATTCCAGCCAGTCTGTCAAAAGCACAAAATGAACCAAACACTGTTTAGTCGAACAATAGGTGCTCTCAGCCAAAACAAGCAGGATCCACAAACTTTTGCTTTTATGAAACATGACTTTACCATGCAATGATATTAGATAAGGAGAGGGAAGAGATGTGAAGACGGAAGCAAAAGAATAATGCAGTTGTTTTTTATTCAGTGTCACAAGGGGTGAAATGGATTTCTTGTCAGTTAAAGCCAAGACAAGGTATAGCTTATAACCAACTCTGTCAATAAATTGTTTATAGTATTCCCTTAACCTAGTACATACTTGATAACTACAGTAACCATTATTCAACTTTGTTGATTCTGTAAGGCAGTAAGCTGCTGCTGCTGCTGCTAAGTCACTTCAGTCGTGTCCCACTCTGTGAGACCCCATAGACGGCAGCCCACAAGGCTCCCCCATCCCTGGGATTCCCATCCCTGGGATTCTCCAGGCAAGAATACTGGAGTGGGTTGCCATTTCCTTCTCCAATGCAGGAAAGAGAAAAGTGAAAGTGAAGTCACTCAGTCTGTCCGACTGTTAGTGACCCCACGGACTGCAGCCCACCAGGCTACTCTGTCCATTGGATTTTCCAGGCAAGAGTACTGGGGTGGGGTGCCATTGCCTTCCCCGAGTAAGCTGCACACTTTCGTTAAAATAATATTTCATGGACAAGAGAGAGTTAAAGTTTATCTCTGACTCATTCATTCTACACCATAAATGACCTCACCATCCTTCCTTGTCATTAACAATGCTAAGTTACTGCTGTATAATTTTACCTACCCCATTTTGAATAGTTCCATAAAGTTGTCCAGCCCATGTGTCAACAGACCACTTGGACTTTGAGCAACACTTCATATCTCTCAGCTGGTAATTATAATGTTTTCCTAAACATGTAGATAATATATGATTTCCAAATTGCAATAATCTTCCTAGGCCACTATTCAGGCCTAGTAATTTCTCATCACTTCAGGAATCAATTCACAAAGTGGGCAAGTAAACTCATTTTCCTCAGCAGTTTTAACCAATTTTATGTTTCACGTAGACATGAATGGTCAAAACTCATTTTTATTTTCTGATTAGTGTTGCTCAATTAATCCTCAACTCTCTTATAATCAGCACTAAAAGAGAAGTAACCTTTTTACTAAAAGTACAATTGGCCCTGGACATATCCTGATTTCACCTGTTCAGGTCTCTGGGTATTCAATAAAGCAAGTTCAGCCGCTGTGCCAAGAGGCCACACAGAGTTCAAGGTAACACCTCACAGCCATCAGTAGGTTAATTATAATTTCATTTCAAACACACCGACTGCATGCTTGTTTCAACTCCAAATGACCTTACCTGCTTAATTTTTTTTTTGGAGGGGGGTGTCTACATGGAGTAAATTTCTGTCAGCAAAGCTGAAAGGCCACTCAGAGTTCATGGTAACAATTCATATTTTTAACAGGTTGCCCAGACCTAAATCCTCATCTTCAAACATTCCAGAGAGAGCACTTAGTGGCTCTGAAGGAAGGAGGGAGTACAGGAGAAGGAGAAGAGAGGGTAGAAAGGGAAACAGAGCCACGGTCCCTGCCTTCTGCAGTTCTGAAAGGTTCACTACCAATGACCATTTTGGCTGATTCTGGGTTGTGGGGAAACGCTCTACACTTTTGAGGTGGAGCCTTCCAGGAGTTTCTAGTGTTTATTCGATTACACTACTACCAGAAACAAAACTGGCTCCAAGGAAGCCTTATATTTTCATTCTAAAGTGACCACAACAGTGGAAGCTTGATTCTGCATTGGTGGCAACTGAGACAATGCTGATTTCCTTCTCTTTCGTGAGCAGGAACAGAAAACGGCTTCCCTGGTGGCTTAGACAGTAAAGAATCTACCTGCGATGCAGGAGATCTGGGTTCTCTCCCTGGGTTGGGAAGATTCCCTGGAGAAGGGAATGGCTACCCACTTCAGTATTCTTGCGTGGAAAATTCCACGGACAGGGGAGACTGGCAGGTTACAGCCCACGGGGTCACAGAATCGGACATGACTGAGCGACTAAGCACACACACACTCAGAGGAGCAGAAATGGAAGTTCTCAGAAGGGTGAATGCTTTCTGCAGACAAAGGCTCTTTATCTTACAAGTCAGGTTGAAGAAGCCCAGGTAACATTAATGAGAGGAATCATTTCAGATGTGATTTTTCTCATCTCTACTGCCTATACTGTATTACATGTTGGAATGACAAGCTTTGTGGGGATGTTTTATAAGATTCCTGGGTTGGAAGGATCTCTTGGAGAAGGGCACGGCTACCCACTCCAGTATTCTTGCTTGGAGAATTCCATGCATGGAGGAGCCTGGCAGTCCATGGGGTCCCAAAGAGTCAGAAAGGACTGAACAACTTTCACTTTCACTTTTAAAATAAGACCAACTGATCCATTTTCCCATTTAAAAACCAAACCAAACTAAAAGGAAGTGGTCCTAAAGCTTTGGCTCAGGAATGCTTTTTGCATAACTCACCAGTCATTTGTACAGAAAATTCATTTTCCATTTCACAGAGCTTAGCCATGTTTTGTTTGTTTTCTTTTATTTTTTCAAACTATCTAAATGCTCAACTGCTTAGTATTTATGGTTCATACTACAAACTGTTGCGGAGAGATAAAAAAATAGAGACCCCATTTATTCCTGGCCATTTATTCCCCTTCAAACAATTATTAGTTGTATGGCACTTTGTCTCAGGTTGTTTAAGAGCAGTCTTCCCTGGCATTTAGACCCCACTTGGCTGGGCTGCTTCTGCTTTCTTCAGCTTGATCTGTCTTGTCAATCCTTTCTGACAAAATGAAAGGACAATTTCTATAACGTTCACTTATTCCCTCTTCAGAGGATCCTTTCTTGGCAAATAAGTGGGTGGTGTGACAACGCTTTTCACTCTCAAAACTTAACCGCACATTATTTCAATAGTGCTTTTCAACTGAGGGAGGTAATTTCTAGTTCCTGCAGGACCACAAAGCATTTTGATGAGTGCCCCACCATAAAGCCTGATGTTTTGTTACTGTTGCATAACCCAGTGATTTAAATTTTTTAGTTGCAGAGCCTAAATGAATCTTATGAAGAAGCTCAAAATATGAAATGTGTAATATGAAAGCTGCTTAGGCAGATTTAGGATTAACCACCCAGAGACCTATCAGCTCAGCTCGTCTACCTCCTCAATTTCCCTCACTTCTACCACCTCAGTACAGAATCACATCCAAGGGAACTCAATAGAACCACTAGCTGCCACCCAACACAGCTTAAAAGCTTCTAAGACATGGTGTTGGTAGTAATTAGGAAATAGGTATTTGTAAGTGGCAAATCATTTCCTCAAACTTAATTAACTCAGAACTATATAAATGACCATGTTAGAACTTTTTTCTATTAAAAGACTATCTCTTATTAGAACTGATTCAAATGTATTCTTTTTAATGGCTGAGTAATACTCCATTGTGTATATATACCACAGCTTTCTTATCCATTCATCCGCTGATGGACATCTAGGTTGTTTCCATGTCCTGGCTATTATAAACAGTGCTGCGATGAACATTGGGGTACATGTGTCTCTTTCAATTCTGGTTTCCTCAGTGTGTATGCCCAGCAGTGGGATTGCTGGGTCATAAGGCAGTTCTATTTGCAATTTCTTAAGGAATCTCCACACTGTTCTCCATAGTGGCTGTACTAGTTTGCATTCCCACCAACAGTGTAAGAGGGTTCCCTTTTCTCCACACCCTCTCCAGCATTTATTGCTTGCAGACTTTTGGATCGCAGCCATTCTGACTGGTGTGAAGTGGTATCTCATTGTGGTCTTGATTTGCATTTCTCTGA
>SJYX01006721.1:157011-206296 GCA_006410675.1 Oreotragus oreotragus | reverse complement strand
AAAAAAAAAAAAAAAAGACTATCTCTTGAAGACAAGAGCTTTGGCTTGTTTATATTATACTCCCCACAAAACCTAGCTAATCCTAAATGTTTAATAAATCTTGTATTACACTGACTTGCCTTAGATCAGAAAAAATTATTTTCTGTGCAGAACATTTTAAGGGGGCAGAAATGATATCTCTCTCCTCCCTCACTCTGTATTCACTCAGAAATCCCTAGTCATCACATCATCACAGAGATCACAAGAGACAAGCCACCATAGCAGTCATCACTGAAACACTCCATCTTATCTTCAAACAAGATGACAACCTCCACACATCTCAGCTTTCCTCACTGAGAAATGTAGAATGACAATTGAAAGTTGAGGCCTTCAATAAAGCTTATTTGGTCTCAACTTAAAAATGGCAATAATCAAACTAATCATTTCCCTTGCCTGAAATTCAAAAGGAGGTATAACGAGTGTTAAATCAAGCCAAGGAAGTCATTTAAAGTCTGCCTTCTATTTTAGGAAAATTGTTGCTTCTCAGTCATCAATTAACCAAGTATTTACTGATATCCTGATCACGTGGTGGCTCAGACAGTAGAGAATCTGCCTGCAATGCAGGAGATGCAGTTCAATCCTTGGGTCAGGAAGAACCCCAGGAGAAGGAAATGGCAACCTACTCCGATATTTTTGGCTGGAGAATTCCATGGAAGGAGGAGCCTGGTGCGTTACAGATCATGGGGTCACAAAGAGTCGGACACAACTGAGCAACTAGCGACTAACACACTTTGTGTTTCCAAAATGAGCACTGAACTTGAAGTCAGAACACTGGAGTCCAAATTTAAGACTGCTACTTCATAGCAATAAGATACTGCTTAAGAGCACCTTGCCTCTATTTCCTCACCTCTTTAAGTAGAATAATAATTGCTACCTCACAAGATTATTTTCAAGATATAAAAGATAAGGTTTATCAAGCACTGTTCCTGGTATATAACTGATTCAGGATCCTGTGTGTGATCCTAAGTATGTTAAGGGTTCAAAAGAGAGATAAGAAAGAAATACATTTTTGACTTTCTAAATCAACTGCCATTAGGTGAACACCCAGGCAGCTTGTAATTTAGTATCCAAGGGGTATAGGGGTACAAGTGTAACTTTAGGGAATTAAAGTTGTGCAGTGGGGGTAAGGGGACTCCAGAGCCCTGGGTTTGTTCCAAAGTAAGCCCCTATGTTGTGCTGTGCTTAGTCGCTCAGTCATGTCTGACTCTTTGGAACCCCATGGACTGTAGCCCACCAGGCTCCTCTGTCCATGGGGATTCTCTAGGCAAGAACCTCCTCCAGGGGATCTTCCCAACTCAGGGATGAAACCTAGATCTCCTGCCTTGCAGGCGGATTCTTTACCATTTGAGCCACCAGAGAAGCCCAGAAGTAAATCCCAGGATATGTCAAACTTAATTGCTTTCAGAGTATTACTAAGATTAAAAACATGAAAAGCACTTCCATCTCAGCCACCACGTCTCTCCCATCGCTGTCCCTGATTCTCTTCCTCCTTCCCTCGTTTTCCTTTTGGCCATGCCCTACGCCACGTGGACTCTTAGCTCGGCGATTGCACCCATGCTCCTTGCAGTGTAAGCTCAGGGTCTTTACCATCAGACCTCTGGGGAAGTCCTTCTTCTTTCTTCTTTTATACCTGAGTCAGGGCTGACCTGGGAGTAGAACAACTACATACTCTCAGAAGTGTAGACGTCACAGGCCTATTAGCAGTGTTAAGATCTTTACCTTTAGTTAATTATTCCTCTGCCAAACTTTCGGGAGTCACAAAGTCACATTTTAGATTTCCCTCAGGGATATTATGATCCATACCTTTAGATGACAATCAAGATGGCCAGGGTAAGGGACTTGGTGGTTTAGAAAATTTTGACCTTGATCCACACAAAAATTATATAAGGGTTCAAATGCTAAAGAACTCTTTTTTTTAATGTGATAAAACACAATTGTGAGCTGGAACTCATTTCTTATTCCTCTAAAAAGTTGTGGTGACAAAGGAACTTCAGTTACACTAAACTCACCCTTTCCTTTTGGAGCAACATTAGTGTAGTAGCAAAACATAATTTTTCTAAAGGTACATTGAGAAGCAGTCAGATGGCTGAGGAACATCATTATCAACAACGATGATGATGACAACAACAACAACAAAACCCTGCTTTACTGAACCAAGAAATGCTTCCTAAAAGTACATCTTTCATTTGTCTCATAGCAACCATGTATCAAGTACTCAATCTGCATAGGGTCTTAGTCATTATAACCTCTGGTCATTATTAATCTCTTCTTATCATTCTAGTTCAATTTGGTTATTTTCTCCTTTTCTGTCCTTAAAAAATGGCATTAGAACAAAGTAATTTTTATGACATAGATTCAAAAATCATACCTTGGCATTTCCTTCTGTACTTTTACTTCCCTATTACATCTCATATTCTTTTCTGGGAGCCTGCATTGCTGATGACTGGTTCACAAATTCAAATATATTTTAAACATGGAAACTCTATTTTTTTCTCTTTCTTTTCATATTTTTTTGTGCTAATAACCCTTTTGAAAATAAATAAACCTGAAAGAACAGATTTCAGAATTAAGCAAAAAGAAATGATCATTTCCCATACACTGATATAAGTATCAAAGTTCTTGATGTTTATATGAAAGAATCATTGGAAGTTAAAATTAAATATGCCTTCAGTATTCAGTATATTTAATTTAAAATTAAAAGTTAAAATTAAACATACCTGGGGGCTCAGCTGGTAAAGAATCCACCTGCAATGTGGGAGACCTGGGTTTGATCCCTGGGTTGGGAAGATCCCCTGGAGGAGGGAAAGGCTACCCACTACAGTATTCTGGCCTGGAGAATTCCATGGATGGGTCACAAAAATTCAGACACAGCTGAGCGACTTTCGTTTTCACTCAGAAATCATGTAGTCATAGACATGTTTGGGAATTCCTGAGGTTTCAAATTGTTCAAGGTGGTAATGGCATCTGTGAGAATTTCTATTTTAAATCAATAAACAGGTTTTTGAGTATACTGAGCTAACTTGTAGCAGACCAACATTTCTGCCAAAAACAATCAGAAAGATTAGAAGCAGAAAATCAGCTAACAACTGAGGAATACAGGATTTGAGAAGACAAGATTTGGAAGAAAAAGAAGTTCTTTGAGATGAAGCCAAAATTCTGTATACCAGGTTCTTGGTGTTGGGAGAAAGACAGAGAAGCTAAGAGAACTTCTAGAAAACTCAAAGGGTTGAAGAGGGACAGAAAAGTGAGCCTACTGGTATGTGCTGATGATAAGCTGTAGAAGGTAGGGCCTGAGAAGCCAGGCAGATAATGGCTAAAAAGTAGAGAAGAGTTTCCTACAGATTCTTGGTGCTGAGGAAACAAAACTTCAGAGTTTAGGTCTGCCTAGGAGAAGCCTTACTAAAACGCCCTGGACGCTCAGCTGGGCACAGAGATGAATACACGTAGTGGAAGACATGAACAAAGTGTAGGCTGAACCACATCCCAGACTCAAGTCTGCAAATTTTTTGAGCAGACTGTGGCGACGTCACCCACACTCTTGACACCTGCCAAAAGACAAGATGCATCTCCGGAGTAAAATATCGTCATCTAGAACCAGTCACATTTTTCATTCACAATGACAGGGACTCAGTGAAAATTTAGATTTGCCAAAAACAGGAGCAAGAGAAAGCCAGACAACAGAAACGGTCCTACAGACGAACAAAATCAGAAATGGGCTTTAAAAAACTGTGACTTACATTACATGAGTAACAAACAACAAAATGCACAAGAAAATGCAAAACCGCACCATACAACTGAAATATTTAAAAAGAGATGCTAGCATTGAAAAATACAACTAAAATTTATAAGACAGTGGATTGACAAGCAGATTGTACACAGTTGAAGAGAAGATTAACAAATTGGAATGGGTACAAAATACCTAGACTGAAGCAAATAGCTAGATTGAAACAAAAAGACAGAACATATGGGACATAGTGAGAGGAGCCAAATATAGTTTTTCCGGAGTCCCCAGAAGCAGAAGCTAGAGAATGGGGGAAGGAAAATTTGAAGACATAATAGCTGCAAAATTTCTAAAACTTCCAAAAGAACCCTATCTACAGATTCAAGAGTAATCTTACACTCCATAGAGGAAAACTACAAAGGAAACCACACTATGCACTTTAGAGTAAAACGGTCAAGATCAGACAAACTTTCAAAGGAGCAGCTATAAGACTTACACTTTGCTGCAAGAAACATGATGAAAACCAGAAAACAATGGAACCACACATGGATATGCTAAAAGAAAATAACTGGCAACTTAAATTCATTCTCAGTAAAAAAAATTCTTGAGTAATGAAGGCAAAAAAAATTCAAGACAAAAGCTAAGATAATTTATTATTAGCAGACCCATACTAAAAGATATATTAAAAATAATGTGCAAGGAAACATATATAAATATATTAGATACATATAAATAAATATTATTAGTAATAATATTAATGTTTATTTAGACTTAAAATACTTGTGAAGTGAAAATGTTAGCAATAATGGAAAAAAAAGTAGGAATGGAATAAATTAAAGTTCCTTTAAGTTCTAGCATTTTTGTGGGGTTTAAGTAATATCAGACTTTTATAAGTAAAAGGTGCAGGTTGTATTGTTTAGAGGAATCACTTAGAGACTGTATAATAAACAAGATAATGGAGAAAAAAAGTAGAGTAGTGAAGTATAATTAATTTTTAAAAAGCAAGAAAAAAGGAAAACAAACAAAAGAGAGGCAAAAATAGAATGCAAGTATAATGCTATGTATATATCCCAACACATCAGTAATTAATTTAAATGAAAATTTACTAAATACTCCCATAAAAAGCAAAATTTGTTTGAACAAACATTCTACATGCCACTTATAAAAGCACACCTCAACTATAACAATCTTGAAAAGTTGAAAGTAAACTGATGAAAAAACATATACTGTGCAAATCTAGCCAAAAAGAAAGCTGATGTGGCTATACTAATGTCAGACAAAGTATACTTTAAGGCAAAGGGCATTATTAAATATTATAACATATTATATATATATTAATATATTATGCTAAAAGTCAATTTAACAAGAAGATAAAAAATCCTAAATTTATATGCCCCTAGTAATATATGCTTATATTATATATAAAGCAAAAATGGACAGGACTAAGAGAAATAAATTCACAATCATAATTGGAGGGGTGTATACCACTCTCAACAACCAATGAAATAATTAGAATAAAACCAAGGAATTGATAGAAATATAGACTATTTACCTATTGTAATTAACAAATTTGATCTAGTTGATGTTTATAGAAACACTGCAGACAGTAACTATAAACACAACTTACCAACACTGACCATAGGCTGAGCCAAGGGTCAAGTCTCTCAAATTTCACAGGACTAGAAATCATTCTGTTATGTTCTCTGACCACAGCAGAATCAAGGTATAAATCAATAACACAAAGACAGCCAGGAAATCAAAAAATGGTAAATAATGCCCTACTAAATATCATGTGTCAAAGAAGCAATCAAAATGGAAATCAGAAATATCTGGAGATGTTAATGAAAATATGAGGTACAAAGATCTCTGTGATGAAGGCATCGCTAGGGAACTTTATTGCCCTAAATGAATACCTTAAAAGAGAAGAAAAAATAAAGAAGAAAAAAGAGAGATCTAAATATGTATCTGAAGAAGTTAAAGAATAGCAAACTGCTGCCGCTGCCACTGCTTATAGCAGAATAAGAGAAGCAGAATACATATGTAAAGTGGAATCAATAAAGGAAAAAATGGCTCATTGAAAAGGCTGCTAAAAATGACAAAACGTTGCATAACAATAATCAAAGAGAACAGAAAGAAGGCACAAATTACCAGTATTCAAAATGAAAAGAAGCATATAACTACATATGCTATAGATGTTAAAAATATAGAGAATATTATGAACAACTTTATGTCAACATATTAGGAAATTTAGATGAAACAAATTTCTAGGAAAACACAATTTTCCAAAATTGACACAAGAATAAATAGAAGATTGGACTCATCACTTGTGAATTAAAGAAGTTGAGTCTATAATAAGTTTCCCAGAAAGAAATTTCCTGGTCCATATGGTGAAATCTTCATAACATTAAAGGAAAAACTAAAACCAATCTTACACATTCTTCTTAAGAAAGAAAATGAGGGAAAACTTACCAAGTATTTTTAGGAGACTAGCATAACCTTGATACCAAAACCCCCACAGGCCATTATAAGAAAATCCAACAGAAAATTGGGCAAAATAGCTGAACTAGGATTTCACAAAAGATGATAGCAAAATGGCTAATTAACATACAAAGATTGCCTAATATCATAAATATTAGAGAAATATTACTAACAATTATATTACACAATAAACTCACAAGAAATAGCAGTACACCCACCAGAATGGCTAAAATTAGGAAGAATACAATACCACATATTGTTGAAGATGTGAGTAAGTTAAACTACCATCATTGTTGGTATAAACTGATTACAATCACTGAAAAACCAGTGGTTATCTACTAAAGCTGACGCATGTATCCTAACATATGACCAGCAATTCAACCCTAGGTATATATCCAACAGAAAATGGCACATCAAAAAGCATGTACAAGACTGTTTAAGGCAGTGCTAATGTAAAAACCCCAGTGAAGAAATATCCCTTATGTTCATCAACAATCAAACAGGAGTGACTAAACTGTGGCTTATCTGTATTTGTTGTTGTTTAGTCCCTAAGTCATGTCCGACTCTTTGAGACCCCATGGACTGCAGTGTGCCAGCCTTCTTTGTCCTTTACTGTCTCCTGAAGTTTGCTCAAACTCACATTCATTGAGTTGGTGATGCTATCTAAACATTCAGCCTCTGTCGCCCCCTTCTCCTCCTGCCCTCAATCTTTCCCAGCATCAGGGTCTTTTCCAACAAGCCGGCTCTTTGAATCAGATGGCCAAGGAACTGGAGCTTCAGCTTCAGCATCAGTGAATATTTAGGGTTGATTTCCATTAGGACTGATTGCTTTGATCTCCAGTGGACTCTCAAGAGTCCTCTTTAGCACTACAATTTGAAAGCATCAATTCTTTGGCACTCAGCCTTATTTATGGTCCAACTCACATTTGTACATGACTACTGGAAAAACCACAGCTTTGACTATATTAGGGTTGATTTCCATTAGGACTGATTGCTTTGATCTCCAGTGGACTCTCAAGAGTCCTCTTTAGCACTACAATTTGAAAGCATCAATTCTTTGGCACTCAGCCTTATTTATGGTCCAACTCACATTTGTACATGACTACTGGAAAAACCACAGCTTTGACTATACAGATCTTCGTCATCAAAGTGATGTCTCTGCTTTTTAATACGCTAATAGGTTTGTCATCACTTTCCTTCCAAGGAGCAAGCATCCTTTAATTTCATGGCTGCAGTCATGATTGGCAGTGATTTTGGAGCCCAATAAAATAAAATATGCCACTGTTTCCAATTTTTTCCCATCTCTGTTTGTCATGAAGTGATGGGACCAGATGTCATGATCTTAGTTTTTTGAATGTTGAGTTTCAAGCCAGCTTTTTCACTCTCCTCTTTCACCTTCATCAAGAGGCTTTTTAGTTCCTCTGCTTTCTGGCATTTGGATGATATCATCTGCATATCTGAAGTTGTTGATATTTCTCCCAGCAATCTTGATTCCAGCTTGTGATTCATTCAGCCTGGCATTTAACATGATGTACTATGCATCAAAGTTAAATAAGCAGAGTGACAATACACAGCCTTGACGTACTCCTTTCTCAATTTTGAACCAGTCTGTTGTTCCATGTCCGATTTTAACTGTTGCTTCTTGACCGGCATACAGATTTCTCAGGCGACACGTGCAGTGGTCTGGTATTCACACCTCTTCAAGAAATTCCACAGTTTGTTGTGACCCATGCAGTGAAAGCCTTTAGCATAGTCAATGAAAAAGAAATAGATGTTCTTCTGGAATTTCCTTGCTTTTTCTATGATCTAATGAATGTTGGCAATTTAATCTCTGGTTCCTTTGTCTTTTCTAAACCCGGCTTGTACATCTAGCAGTTTTCGATTCACATACTGCTGAAGCCTAGCTTGAAGGATTTTGAGCATTACCTTGCCAGCATGTGAAATGAGCATAATTGCACAGTAGTTTGAACATTCTTTGGCACTGCCCTTCTTTGGGACTGGAGTGAAAACTGATCTTTTCCAGTCCTTTGGCCACTGCTGTTTTTTGTATATCTGCCTAACTATATAATGGAATGCTTTACAGCAATGAGAAAGGATAAATTATCGCTTCATGCAATAGTTTAGATGAATCTCATAAACAGGTCAAACTATTCAGTGTTGATAGAAATAAGTATAGTGATTACTATTGGATGAGAGGAATTAGGGACTAGGAACAGGTATAATGAGAATGTTCATTCCCAAGAATGAGTACTTTTTTATCTGGGTTTTATGGGTATTTCACTCTACAAAGACAAATCAAGTTGCACAATTATAATTTACCGCTTTTTCTATTCTACAATAACCTTGACTTTAAAATGGCAATAAAAGGAATATTCTAACTTTACTCACTTTTTTTTTCTTCATGGGTAGGACTTATTAAGATGTAGACGTGAACTGTCTTTTAAAAAATTTTTTATTAGAGTATAGTTGATTTATAATGTGTTAGTTTCTGTTGTATAGCAATGTATATTAAATGTTTCATATATTAGTATATATATATGTGTGTATCTCCATACATTTTTAGATTCTTTTCCCATATAGGTCATTACAGAGTATTGAGAAGACTGTGCTATACAGCAGATCCTTATTAGTAATCTACTTCATACATGAAAGCGAAAAGTCCCTCAGTCATGTCTGACTCTGCGACCCCATGGACTATACAGTCCATGGAATTCTCTAGGCCAGAATACTGTAAAAAAAAAAAAAAAAGACTATCTCTTGAAGACAAGAGCTTTGGCTTGTTTATATTATACTCCCCACAAAACCTAGCTAATCCTAAATGTTTAATAAATCTTGTATTACACTGACTTGCCTTAGATCAGAAAAAATTATTTTCTGTGCAGAACATTTTAAGGGGGCAGAAATGATATCTCTCTCCTCCCTCACTCTGTATTCACTCAGAAATCCCTAGTCATCACATCATCACAGAGATCACAAGAGACAAGCCACCATAGCAGTCATCACTGAAACACTCCATCTTATCTTCAAACAAGATGACAACCTCCACACATCTCAGCTTTCCTCACTGAGAAATGTAGAATGACAATTGAAAGTTGAGGCCTTCAATAAAGCTTATTTGGTCTCAACTTAAAAATGGCAATAATCAAACTAATCATTTCCCTTGCCTGAAATTCAAAAGGAGGTATAACGAGTGTTAAATCAAGCCAAGGAAGTCATTTAAAGTCTGCCTTCTATTTTAGGAAAATTGTTGCTTCTCAGTCATCAATTAACCAAGTATTTACTGATATCCTGATCACGTGGTGGCTCAGACAGTAGAGAATCTGCCTGCAATGCAGGAGATGCAGTTCAATCCTTGGGTCAGGAAGAACCCCAGGAGAAGGAAATGGCAACCTACTCCGATATTTTTGGCTGGAGAATTCCATGGAAGGAGGAGCCTGGTGCGTTACAGATCATGGGGTCACAAAGAGTCGGACACAACTGAGCAACTAGCGACTAACACACTTTGTGTTTCCAAAATGAGCACTGAACTTGAAGTCAGAACACTGGAGTCCAAATTTAAGACTGCTACTTCATAGCAATAAGATACTGCTTAAGAGCACCTTGCCTCTATTTCCTCACCTCTTTAAGTAGAATAATAATTGCTACCTCACAAGATTATTTTCAAGATATAAAAGATAAGGTTTATCAAGCACTGTTCCTGGTATATAACTGATTCAGGATCCTGTGTGTGATCCTAAGTATGTTAAGGGTTCAAAAGAGAGATAAGAAAGAAATACATTTTTGACTTTCTAAATCAACTGCCATTAGGTGAACACCCAGGCAGCTTGTAATTTAGTATCCAAGGGGTATAGGGGTACAAGTGTAACTTTAGGGAATTAAAGTTGTGCAGTGGGGGTAAGGGGACTCCAGAGCCCTGGGTTTGTTCCAAAGTAAGCCCCTATGTTGTGCTGTGCTTAGTCGCTCAGTCATGTCTGACTCTTTGGAACCCCATGGACTGTAGCCCACCAGGCTCCTCTGTCCATGGGGATTCTCTAGGCAAGAACCTCCTCCAGGGGATCTTCCCAACTCAGGGATGAAACCTAGATCTCCTGCCTTGCAGGCGGATTCTTTACCATTTGAGCCACCAGAGAAGCCCAGAAGTAAATCCCAGGATATGTCAAACTTAATTGCTTTCAGAGTATTACTAAGATTAAAAACATGAAAAGCACTTCCATCTCAGCCACCACGTCTCTCCCATCGCTGTCCCTGATTCTCTTCCTCCTTCCCTCGTTTTCCTTTTGGCCATGCCCTACGCCACGTGGACTCTTAGCTCGGCGATTGCACCCATGCTCCTTGCAGTGTAAGCTCAGGGTCTTTACCATCAGACCTCTGGGGAAGTCCTTCTTCTTTCTTCTTTTATACCTGAGTCAGGGCTGACCTGGGAGTAGAACAACTACATACTCTCAGAAGTGTAGACGTCACAGGCCTATTAGCAGTGTTAAGATCTTTACCTTTAGTTAATTATTCCTCTGCCAAACTTTCGGGAGTCACAAAGTCACATTTTAGATTTCCCTCAGGGATATTATGATCCATACCTTTAGATGACAATCAAGATGGCCAGGGTAAGGGACTTGGTGGTTTAGAAAATTTTGACCTTGATCCACACAAAAATTATATAAGGGTTCAAATGCTAAAGAACTCTTTTTTTTAATGTGATAAAACACAATTGTGAGCTGGAACTCATTTCTTATTCCTCTAAAAAGTTGTGGTGACAAAGGAACTTCAGTTACACTAAACTCACCCTTTCCTTTTGGAGCAACATTAGTGTAGTAGCAAAACATAATTTTTCTAAAGGTACATTGAGAAGCAGTCAGATGGCTGAGGAACATCATTATCAACAACGATGATGATGACAACAACAACAACAAAACCCTGCTTTACTGAACCAAGAAATGCTTCCTAAAAGTACATCTTTCATTTGTCTCATAGCAACCATGTATCAAGTACTCAATCTGCATAGGGTCTTAGTCATTATAACCTCTGGTCATTATTAATCTCTTCTTATCATTCTAGTTCAATTTGGTTATTTTCTCCTTTTCTGTCCTTAAAAAATGGCATTAGAACAAAGTAATTTTTATGACATAGATTCAAAAATCATACCTTGGCATTTCCTTCTGTACTTTTACTTCCCTATTACATCTCATATTCTTTTCTGGGAGCCTGCATTGCTGATGACTGGTTCACAAATTCAAATATATTTTAAACATGGAAACTCTATTTTTTTCTCTTTCTTTTCATATTTTTTTGTGCTAATAACCCTTTTGAAAATAAATAAACCTGAAAGAACAGATTTCAGAATTAAGCAAAAAGAAATGATCATTTCCCATACACTGATATAAGTATCAAAGTTCTTGATGTTTATATGAAAGAATCATTGGAAGTTAAAATTAAATATGCCTTCAGTATTCAGTATATTTAATTTAAAATTAAAAGTTAAAATTAAACATACCTGGGGGCTCAGCTGGTAAAGAATCCACCTGCAATGTGGGAGACCTGGGTTTGATCCCTGGGTTGGGAAGATCCCCTGGAGGAGGGAAAGGCTACCCACTACAGTATTCTGGCCTGGAGAATTCCATGGATGGGTCACAAAAATTCAGACACAGCTGAGCGACTTTCGTTTTCACTCAGAAATCATGTAGTCATAGACATGTTTGGGAATTCCTGAGGTTTCAAATTGTTCAAGGTGGTAATGGCATCTGTGAGAATTTCTATTTTAAATCAATAAACAGGTTTTTGAGTATACTGAGCTAACTTGTAGCAGACCAACATTTCTGCCAAAAACAATCAGAAAGATTAGAAGCAGAAAATCAGCTAACAACTGAGGAATACAGGATTTGAGAAGACAAGATTTGGAAGAAAAAGAAGTTCTTTGAGATGAAGCCAAAATTCTGTATACCAGGTTCTTGGTGTTGGGAGAAAGACAGAGAAGCTAAGAGAACTTCTAGAAAACTCAAAGGGTTGAAGAGGGACAGAAAAGTGAGCCTACTGGTATGTGCTGATGATAAGCTGTAGAAGGTAGGGCCTGAGAAGCCAGGCAGATAATGGCTAAAAAGTAGAGAAGAGTTTCCTACAGATTCTTGGTGCTGAGGAAACAAAACTTCAGAGTTTAGGTCTGCCTAGGAGAAGCCTTACTAAAACGCCCTGGACGCTCAGCTGGGCACAGAGATGAATACACGTAGTGGAAGACATGAACAAAGTGTAGGCTGAACCACATCCCAGACTCAAGTCTGCAAATTTTTTGAGCAGACTGTGGCGACGTCACCCACACTCTTGACACCTGCCAAAAGACAAGATGCATCTCCGGAGTAAAATATCGTCATCTAGAACCAGTCACATTTTTCATTCACAATGACAGGGACTCAGTGAAAATTTAGATTTGCCAAAAACAGGAGCAAGAGAAAGCCAGACAACAGAAACGGTCCTACAGACGAACAAAATCAGAAATGGGCTTTAAAAAACTGTGACTTACATTACATGAGTAACAAACAACAAAATGCACAAGAAAATGCAAAACCGCACCATACAACTGAAATATTTAAAAAGAGATGCTAGCATTGAAAAATACAACTAAAATTTATAAGACAGTGGATTGACAAGCAGATTGTACACAGTTGAAGAGAAGATTAACAAATTGGAATGGGTACAAAATACCTAGACTGAAGCAAATAGCTAGATTGAAACAAAAAGACAGAACATATGGGACATAGTGAGAGGAGCCAAATATAGTTTTTCCGGAGTCCCCAGAAGCAGAAGCTAGAGAATGGGGGAAGGAAAATTTGAAGACATAATAGCTGCAAAATTTCTAAAACTTCCAAAAGAACCCTATCTACAGATTCAAGAGTAATCTTACACTCCATAGAGGAAAACTACAAAGGAAACCACACTATGCACTTTAGAGTAAAACGGTCAAGATCAGACAAACTTTCAAAGGAGCAGCTATAAGACTTACACTTTGCTGCAAGAAACATGATGAAAACCAGAAAACAATGGAACCACACATGGATATGCTAAAAGAAAATAACTGGCAACTTAAATTCATTCTCAGTAAAAAAAATTCTTGAGTAATGAAGGCAAAAAAAATTCAAGACAAAAGCTAAGATAATTTATTATTAGCAGACCCATACTAAAAGATATATTAAAAATAATGTGCAAGGAAACATATATAAATATATTAGATACATATAAATAAATATTATTAGTAATAATATTAATGTTTATTTAGACTTAAAATACTTGTGAAGTGAAAATGTTAGCAATAATGGAAAAAAAAGTAGGAATGGAATAAATTAAAGTTCCTTTAAGTTCTAGCATTTTTGTGGGGTTTAAGTAATATCAGACTTTTATAAGTAAAAGGTGCAGGTTGTATTGTTTAGAGGAATCACTTAGAGACTGTATAATAAACAAGATAATGGAGAAAAAAAGTAGAGTAGTGAAGTATAATTAATTTTTAAAAAGCAAGAAAAAAGGAAAACAAACAAAAGAGAGGCAAAAATAGAATGCAAGTATAATGCTATGTATATATCCCAACACATCAGTAATTAATTTAAATGAAAATTTACTAAATACTCCCATAAAAAGCAAAATTTGTTTGAACAAACATTCTACATGCCACTTATAAAAGCACACCTCAACTATAACAATCTTGAAAAGTTGAAAGTAAACTGATGAAAAAACATATACTGTGCAAATCTAGCCAAAAAGAAAGCTGATGTGGCTATACTAATGTCAGACAAAGTATACTTTAAGGCAAAGGGCATTATTAAATATTATAACATATTATATATATATTAATATATTATGCTAAAAGTCAATTTAACAAGAAGATAAAAAATCCTAAATTTATATGCCCCTAGTAATATATGCTTATATTATATATAAAGCAAAAATGGACAGGACTAAGAGAAATAAATTCACAATCATAATTGGAGGGGTGTATACCACTCTCAACAACCAATGAAATAATTAGAATAAAACCAAGGAATTGATAGAAATATAGACTATTTACCTATTGTAATTAACAAATTTGATCTAGTTGATGTTTATAGAAACACTGCAGACAGTAACTATAAACACAACTTACCAACACTGACCATAGGCTGAGCCAAGGGTCAAGTCTCTCAAATTTCACAGGACTAGAAATCATTCTGTTATGTTCTCTGACCACAGCAGAATCAAGGTATAAATCAATAACACAAAGACAGCCAGGAAATCAAAAAATGGTAAATAATGCCCTACTAAATATCATGTGTCAAAGAAGCAATCAAAATGGAAATCAGAAATATCTGGAGATGTTAATGAAAATATGAGGTACAAAGATCTCTGTGATGAAGGCATCGCTAGGGAACTTTATTGCCCTAAATGAATACCTTAAAAGAGAAGAAAAAATAAAGAAGAAAAAAGAGAGATCTAAATATGTATCTGAAGAAGTTAAAGAATAGCAAACTGCTGCCGCTGCCACTGCTTATAGCAGAATAAGAGAAGCAGAATACATATGTAAAGTGGAATCAATAAAGGAAAAAATGGCTCATTGAAAAGGCTGCTAAAAATGACAAAACGTTGCATAACAATAATCAAAGAGAACAGAAAGAAGGCACAAATTACCAGTATTCAAAATGAAAAGAAGCATATAACTACATATGCTATAGATGTTAAAAATATAGAGAATATTATGAACAACTTTATGTCAACATATTAGGAAATTTAGATGAAACAAATTTCTAGGAAAACACAATTTTCCAAAATTGACACAAGAATAAATAGAAGATTGGACTCATCACTTGTGAATTAAAGAAGTTGAGTCTATAATAAGTTTCCCAGAAAGAAATTTCCTGGTCCATATGGTGAAATCTTCATAACATTAAAGGAAAAACTAAAACCAATCTTACACATTCTTCTTAAGAAAGAAAATGAGGGAAAACTTACCAAGTATTTTTAGGAGACTAGCATAACCTTGATACCAAAACCCCCACAGGCCATTATAAGAAAATCCAACAGAAAATTGGGCAAAATAGCTGAACTAGGATTTCACAAAAGATGATAGCAAAATGGCTAATTAACATACAAAGATTGCCTAATATCATAAATATTAGAGAAATATTACTAACAATTATATTACACAATAAACTCACAAGAAATAGCAGTACACCCACCAGAATGGCTAAAATTAGGAAGAATANTCCCATATAGGTCATTACAGAGTATTGAGAAGACTGTGCTATACAGCAGATCCTTATTAGTAATCTACTTCATACATGAAAGCGAAAAGTCCCTCAGTCATGTCTGACTCTGCGACCCCATGGACTATACAGTCCATGGAATTCTCTAGGCCAGAATACTGGAGTGGGTAGCCTTTCTCTTCTCCAGAGGATCTTCCCAGCCCAAGGATTGAACCCAGGTCTCCCACATTGCAGGTGGATTCTTTACCAGCTGAGCCACAAGGGAAGCCCAAGAATACTGGAGTGGGTAGCCTATCCCTTCTCTAGCGGATCTTTCTTACCCAGGAATCAAACTGGGGTCTCCTGTAGGGCAGGCGGAGTCTTTACCAAATGAGCTCTCAGGGAAGCTCTGACTTTATACATGGCAGTATGTGTATTTTTCAGTCTCAGTGTCCCGACTTACCCCTCCTCCCCTACACACTCTGCTTGCCTTCTGGTGACCGTAACTTTGCTGTCTACTTCTGTGACCCTATTTCTGCTCTGTAATCAGGTTCATTTGTAAACTTTTCTCCTTTAAATCTGTACTGCTTCAGATCCTCTAAGTGGGTTTAGAGTAAGTCATGAATAGACAAAGGAATTCAGAAGACTGTGTTCACAGATCCAGAGTCTTGGTTGGTTTTCCCCCTACCTACACAGCTAGGTTCTGTGATACAAATGTGTGTGTGTGTGTGTGTGTGTGTGTGTGTGTGTGTGTGTGTGTGTGTGTGTATTTTTACCACCATAAAACTTGAAAATGTTTTCATTTGTACTCATTGTGATGGTTAACTTTATGTGTCAACTTGACTGGGCCAGAAATTAGGTCAAACATTACTCTGGGTGTGCCTGTGGGAGCATTTCTGGATAAACACCAACATTTTAATTGATAGACTTAGTAAAGCAGATTGCTCTCCCTTATGGAGTGGGCCCCATCCAGTTGGGTAAAGGACTGCATAGAATCAAAAGGCTGACCCTCCTACAAGTAAGAGGAAACTCCTCCTGTCTAACCGCCTTAAGCTGGAACATCAGTCTTTTCTGGCCTCGACTGAAATGAAACATGAGTTTTTTGGGTCTCAAATCTGTTAGCATTTTAAAATGGAACTTTACTTGTGTCTCCAACTTGATGGATCTGCAGATCTAGGGAAATTTGCCAACTTCCATAATCACATGAGCTAATTCATTATAAGTAAGTAAACAAGTATACATACATACATGTACATACACATATATATTATTCGTTCTATTTCTCTGGAGAACTCTAATACACTCATACATTGCTTAATTTTTATCCATAATAGATCATTTATTAAAGGCAGAAAACATAAGAAATACTGAAAAAATAAAAATACATAAAGACCATAAAATTATCATAATTTTGCAAATAAGTCTGAAATATCTTAAACAAACATGCAATCGCATTAATTGATCAGATTCCTTACAAGGTACATAGTCTTACTCTTTTTAAACTTAGTACTTAAAAAGAGGAAATATGTTTAATTTGCCTTTATACTTATCAGGATTTAAGATTAGTTGTGTTGACATTTACTTCTGAGAATTACTTGCACTTACTAGCATGAAAGACCTTTTCTTATAATATTTAGAAACACAAGTTGAAATTAAATACTAAAAATACTAACTTTCAATATTCAAAATTAAAAATTCTAAACAACAGGTCATAGTAGATTTGGATCTAACATCTACCTCCAAATATCACAGATACAGAAACCAAGACCCAGAGAGTTCAAGCAATTCAACTAAGAATACAGTTTTAGTTAGCCGCAGAGTTAGGGAAGCATTCAAGTGTCCTGATTATTGGGCCAGAATTCTTGCACCACCACGTAAGACACCTGCCCTCTTCTAGCACTTCTAGTCATATTAGCTCCTCAAAGACTTTCTTTTACAGGCACACAAAAAATCTGGTCATCTCTAGCTATTAAAAAGTTGCCATATCTGACTGAGAAATTCACAAATAGAATGGTTCTTTACATTTTCCTTCATCTTCAATAAATTTGGCTTTCACCAGCTAATGTCTGAAAACATCTTTGGATAATTTTCAGCGGAGAAACAATAAATCAGGGATGACAGTGGTTGAGAGAGGAGAGTTTTTCCAATTTTCATAAACAAAAACTTCAGTGACAGCTGCTTTCAGGTTTTGGATGTAATTCTCCTAACTGATGTCTTCACTGTGGTGTGCCTTGGCCGTCTTCCACTTACTGGCCAATCTTGGGGGAAGCATGATTTACGCTGACGCCACATCAATGTGAAAATCTGATCAAGTAGAACTCTGTAGCCTAACTGGGGAAAGCTGGAAGCAAGTCACCATTCACATGTGGATAAGGCAAAGACAGGGTCCACAAAAGAACTGCTGCCCTGCTTCTGGTTTACACTGGCAACTGATTCAGAGCTAAAGATACAGCACCAAGACACTTCCCACTGAAATGGCCATAAAAACTTCTGAAAAAAAGTAGAAACTCTTAACAATGTTAAAATCTATAATGAATGGTTAAACTATTGCCAAAATTCAGAAGGATTTTCAAACTAACAAGAAGAGAGCTACCGGTATTGAGAATCCCGATTCAGGGCTCATACAGAACAGACTCACCAGTCTTCTCTACTCCTACCCCTGGGTCAGAAACTAGGCTCTACAACAGTACTTTTCAACATTGGGCAATTTTCTGCAATACGGATCCTTTGGCTCCATTTATAGAGATCCTAATTCAAGGTCTGGTTTGGGTAGCTGGGGGGTAGGGGAAGTTGTCTGTAGGTGAATATTTTTTATAAAACACTAAATGAATCTGATGATCTCCCAGGTTTGAAAACTACTGTTCTATACTGCTAAGTTGCTTCAGTCGTGTCCGACTCTGTGCAACCCCATAAACGGCAGCCCACCAGGCTCCCCCGNTGGTTTGGGTAGCTGGGGGGTAGGGGAAGTTGTCTGTAGGTGAATATTTTTTATAAAACACTAAATGAATCTGATGATCTCCCAGGTTTGAAAACTACTGTTCTATACTGCTAAGTTGCTTCAGTCGTGTCCGACTCTGTGCAACCCCATAAACGGCAGCCCACCAGGCTCCCCCGTCCCTGGGATTCTCTAGGCAAGAACACTGGAGTGGGTTGCCATTTCCTTCTCCAGTGCATGAAACTGAAAAGTGAAAATGAAGTCGCTCAGTCATGTCTGACTCCTAGCGACCCCATGGACTGCAGCCCTCCCTCCATGGGATTTTCCAAGCAAGGGTACTGGAGTGGGGTGCTGTTGCAAACTGGGTGCATACTGCTCTGTTGCATACTTGCTGCTATTTTTTTAAAAAACATAATTAAAAAAATTTGAAATACTCATGACAAGCTTCAAAAAATAATACCAAGGGTTTCCATAAACCTTTCAACCAGCTTCCTCCAATGATAATATCTTATATAACCAGAATACATTGTCAAAACGAGGAAACTGACTCTGGTACAATACCATGAGTTCAGGTATAGACTTTATTTGGATTTCACCAGTTTTCACACACATTTTTATATATGTGTGTTTTATATGCAGCTTCCTTTATAGCTCAGTTGGTAAGTAGCCTGCACTGCAGGAGAACCCGGTTCGATTCCTGGGTCGGGAAGATTCCCTAGGGAAGGGATAGGCTACTCACTCCAGTATTCTTGGGCTTCCCTTGTGGCTCAGTTGGTAAAGAATCAGCCTGCAATGTGGGAGATCTGGGTGTGATCCCTGAGTTGGGAAGATCCCCTGGAGAAGGGAAAGGCTACCCACTCCAGTATTCTGGCCTAGAGAATTCCATGGACTATATAGTCCATGTGGTTGCATAGCGCCAGACACACACTTGCATGCATGCAGCTGCATAAAAATTTATCACATGTAGATTTGTATCAAGAATGCAAAAATGTTCCATCACCATTAAGGAACTCCTCTGTTTTCTTTCTTGCTAGTCAAACTTTCCCCTATCTCCAGCATTAACCTCTGACAACCAATGATTTGTTCTCCATCAGTATAATTTTGTAACTTAGAGAATGTCACATAAGTGGAATTAGATAGTATATAAAATCTGATTTTTAGTTTTGACTTTAGCACAATGCCCTCAAGAGCTATCCTAGTTTTTGCATACATATCAATAGACCAGTCTTTTTACTATCAAGTAGTATTTCATTGTATAGATGTATCACAGATTATTTATCCATTCATTCTCTGAGGTACATTTGGACTGTACATTGGAAGTACACTTCCAGTTTTGGTTATTACAAATAAAGCTGCTATGAACATTCACGTACAGGGATTTTTCTTTTTTTGGTAAACATTTTCACTTCTCTAGGACAAAGCATAGGAGTGTGACTGCTGGTTTATATGGCAAGGATATATTTAATTTCCTAAGAAACTGCTAAGCTGTTCTCCAGAGTGACAGAACCATTTTATGTCCCCACCAGTAATATATACATGAGAGATTCAATTGTGCTGCATTCTCACCAGCATTTCATTTATCAGTTGCTGCTTCCTGAGGTACACAAAGCTGGATATCCTTTTTCCTGAGCCCTTATGCCTTTATAACATGGCAGAAGGCAATAGGACTTAAGTGATGCAAAATACTATGGAGTCACGATGTGGGCACAAATGAAAGCGCCCAGTAAGAGGACATATTAGGGCAACAGAATTTCCATGCAATCTCTGGTTAACATTAGAGAAAGATACAATGAGGGTATAGGCTTATGATAAATCACATTGCATTTGATGAATAACTGCTAATGGTGAGGTACTTGGATAGGAATTGTGTATATCAATGTACTCTCCACCTATGGATCTGAGATGAGGTTAATCACACTCAAGAATAGGGTAAATAGATGTCTGGTTTTTAAAACTGAAAGTTTGGTATAAAAATGGCTTTTGGCCTAAAAATGGCTTCTGGTAATGTAGCCTATAAGCCAACATTTTTTTCCCTCTTGGCTTATAATACATGCTACTGTGCTGACTCCTAATCTGGATGCAAGAACATGAACTTCCTTTCCTGATATTTCTTGGGATACTATATGGCTGACAAATTCCAGAAACAGGGTCATAGTGAACTACATGTCCTGTCTGCTGATACGCGGAATGCATCCAAATACTCCTTCCATGATGGATAATCAGGAAAAGAAAACTACGGAAAATACTCCAAGATCACAGAAGGGACTATTATTCTCTAAGAGAAAAGGCACATTTTTTAAAAAGCATAGAAACCAGAAAGAAATTAAAAAAATAAAAACTAATTTGCATTTTCAATACAATGCAAGGAAGCAGAAGTTCACAATGAAAGTTCATGTTAAGGAGGAGAGTGGAAACAATGCAAAAAAAACCCTGCAATAGTAGAATTTTCAATAAATATTGAAGGTAATGATGATCACAACTTCAGCAACTTAAATAACACATATGAAGGACAAATCTGAATAACTTTAATGAGTGCTGAAATGAAAAAAAGAAACAGAAAAAAGAAAATTATTTGTATGGGGAGACAAGACCTAAGAATAAACAATTATTTAGTGTTTACTCTCCACAAGGTAACATTATAGTCATTCTCTTCTGTCCTCAGTTTGATTCTTCATAATAGAAACAGATCATTGAGAATCTGATAACAATTGCTTAGCTCTGGGATTCTGACCAGTGTGTTCTAATTTTAAGGCATTAAGAATTAGCAAGGTACATGTTGAAGATAAGCAATAACCACCTGTGTCTGACTTTCTTTCCTCAGAAACTTGGATATATCTTAAACAGATTTTCTTCTGCTTTCACACATTTATACACTAATCCAAAATACAATATACTTTAACATCCAGAGAGTATATACATGTTTACTACAATGATAGACCTTAACAATCTTGCTTCATTGTTAACTCAACAACAATGTTCAATGAAATTAAATGCAGTTGCACTGTAATTGCTTCAAGTAAAAATCAATATGGTAGTGCTGAGTTGCTCAGTCATTTGGGACTCTCTGTGGCCCAACGGACTGCAGCCCACCAGGCTCCTCTGCCCATGTAATTTTCCAGGCAAGAATAGTGGAGAAAGGTGCCACTTCCTACTCCAGGGGATCTTCCCAGGCCAGAGATCAAACTGAGTCTCCTTTATTTCCTTCATTGGCAGGCAGATTCTTTACCACTAGCGCCACCTAGGAAGCCCCATTAAAAAAACCAATATACTAACTCTTAACATGATAATCAAACTACAACTTACTCTTTCCTTTAAAATGTATTTGCTTGAATTTTTGCCTTTTATTTGTCTTTTAACATCTCAGAGCTATTTTTCATATTTTGATATTTTTAAAAAATCCAATCGGGGCCTTTTAGCAGCAGAACATTTACTCTAATTATATTTATTATCATAATGAGTATGTTTGGTCTTGTATTATTTGTCTTTGTGCTTTCTGCTTTGTTTTCTTCTTTGTTGTTTCCTTTGCTACACAGAAATTTTCTTTGATTAGTTTTTGATAATGATTTAGAATGTATACAATCTCAATTCAATTTTTAAAATATAAACATAATCAGTGTCAAGACTAAAAGAGCATTATTAGCCCTACACTTCTCATGTCTCAGTATGGTTGATATTATTAGGGATTTCAGACCTAGTTTCTTATTTTTAAGTATTTACATACAAAAGTATCTTAAATATTAAAAATGTTTCTCAAAATTCACTCAGACTTTATGTTTAAAAATAGCTTAATTTTCCCTACCAGTCCTTTTATAGAATCACATCCTCTTATTAAAAACAAAACTCAAATACAAAAAATATATATATATTAAAAAAAAATAAAAACAAAAAATAAAAACAAAACTCCATTGATCAAAAACATAAACAACTTGATTTGTATCATACAGACTTCTATCCTATTTTAAGTTTGTAAAGATTTTCACTTTCTTGCATTTAATTCTGTTGAGCAGGAGGTGGAAAACTTTCTGTAAAGGGCAGAGAGTAAATGCTTTACATTCCTGGGAAATATATTTATTCTCTGAATTAAGTCTTCAGTTCTGCCATGGTAATGTGAAAGCAGCCCCAGATAGTAAGCAAATGAGTTAAGCTATGTTCCCATAAAACTTTATTTCTAGAAATAGGCAGTGGGCCACAGATTGCCAACCCTTGCTATAGAGAAAAAGTATGGGGCCAATGTGATTGAATTCAACCTTTTTCTAAGGCTAGATGACAATACATGGAGTGAGAGGCACAGCTCTAGGTTCTCCACTTTCCTATCCCCTTATAAAAAAGGCTTGACCATAAATCTAGTAGATTTTCAGTCATTATTTACTGTGAGTTTTTAAAAACATAAAACTAGAGTGTCAACGAGTATTTTAAAACCAGAATGACCAAATATGCGCTCTTTAAAGTATATAATCTCTGAGATGCTGTTTAATTTCTTCTGGCATGCTCATTCTATTAGTAGAAAACTTGGTTTTTGTATAAAATAAAAGCAGGCCTAAATATTTGTCCCACGTCCTATTCCATTGAATGTAAAACAAAGATTCACTTTAGGGTGAATCTTAAAGGTTCTACGATTTTTTATGAGTATGACAAATCCAGCTGGTATACAGAAAAGAAGAGTAATAACTTCAATCTTTGCTTCTGTAAGTTGACTGGAAAAGGCATAGAGAAAGACCTGTATGCATCTTGTAGTATAACAATATGCATGAAGCTTTCAGTGATTCTAGGGGGTAGGGCTCTCATTTTCACTAAATTGGAACTGTAAGAAAGAAATTGGAATTGAAATTATATCAGCAAACGTATGTCTTCCAGATGGTAGGAGGAGAAAGAAGGAGAGATAAGGAGTCAGTTACCAGGAAAACATAGCTTTGGGACTCCTAATAAATCTAGATGAAGATGCAGCGTAATCTAGTGGGGCCACTGGTCACTGTGATCAGAGCCAAAAGGACAAAAACTCAGGACAAGTCACTGCACCTCTGAGAGCACACATCCTGGGTTTGCCTCTTTTCATCTCTCCTAAATTTATTGCAAATTTGCCAGAATAAAATCCTTATTAGGTGTTTATTTCTATGTATATATTTCTCTTTATATATTTATAATTACCTATTTATATATTTGAGGGGATGGCTAGGACCAATGTAATCTTGTAATCCCTCTCTATTAACCAAAAAATAAGAGAGGAAGATTAGAAAGAGGGACTGGATATAAATGGCTTGCAAACAAAAAAAAGTCACTTTTGTATGAAATATCTGTAGAAATACCTGAAATTAAGGCTGTCAAATTCACAGAGAAAGAAAAAAAAAAAACTACATTAAAAACTCAAAGAAGGTCTTAAGTCACAAGGTTTAATAGATAGAACATAGGTCCTAGGAGAGGCTAATGAAGCTGGGGCTATTTGAACCTGGAGAAGAAAGGGTGAGAGGCAAATTTCCTAAGTGTATGGTACCTGTCTATGTATATACAGTGGTATGTGTGTCCATTTCCAATTGTGATATAAAATTAATGCAATAATGGTTTTGAATGACTTGTGAACTCAATCAAGGTCAGAATAATAAACAGATTTTAAGTGAAGAGTTGAAAATACTGTAATAAAGCTATCATGAGACTGCCGAATGTCTGTCCTCAAATACAGGGAAAACCATTCCCACCCAACTAATAAACTGCCACCTTAATTTCCTTGGGCTTCCCTGGTGGCTCAGATGGTAAAGCATCTGCCTACAATGCAGGAAACCTGGGTTCGATCCCTGGGCCAGGAAGGTCTCCTGGAGAAGGAAACGGCAACACACTCCAGTATTCTTGCCTGGAAAATCCCACGGACAGAGGAGCCTGGTAGGCTACAGTCTATGGGGTCTCAAACAGTCGACATGACTGAGTGACTTTTTTTTTAGTTTCCTAAGTGGGTAAAACTTCAGTATGACCTAGAGAGAAAGTGTTTTCCCTGCTTTATTTCTCAGGAATCCCCTTCCTTACCAAAACTGATGTGATTTGCTTTCTTCTTTCATATGTACATATTCCAATGGTAACTGCCTGGTGCATTACAGGTGATAACTTTCTGCAGGAGAGAAACAGATCTAGCTTTCAACATATATTCATCTAGCTTGAATGAAGATGTTTTGTCATCTATATAAGATTCTGTATTACTTCTAAGACACATACGCCTCAGTTTATCTTTTATCCAACCTTTTAGGTATCAAGAGAAAAAAAGGAAGACATGAGTATTTGGTTTCAAGGTTCTGTCAGGTGATTTCTGAATCAAACCCTAGTTTGAATCCTGGTCCCAGGTGTGAATTCAGCTGCCTACAAATTGGTGTAGATCTTAAATGTCTACAGCTACAGGTGAAATTTTTTGTTTTGACAGGAAACAACTGGATATTTATTGGCACGTGTCTGTACATGTCAGATAAGTTATTAGTACTTCCTTAAAATGGCAACCCACTCCAGTACTCTTGTCTGGAGAATCCCATGGAGGGAGAAGCCTGGTAGGCTACAGTCCATGGGGTCGCAAAGAGTCGGACATGACTGAGGGACTTCATTTTCGCTTTCACTAAACCCAGACTAGAAGGAAAACAGTAGAATATGGGGAAAGTGAGGGGATTCTGTGGTTAGGTTCCAGAAGACTGATTTCTGTCTTGCTATTATACTCTGTTACCCATTCATTTGGGATTAGGACTTCCCTGGTGGCTCAGACAGTTAAGCATCTGTCTACAGTGTGGGAGACCCGGGTTCGATCCCTGGGTTGGGAAGATCCCCTGGAGAAGGAAATGGCAATCCACTCCAGTACTATTGCCTGGAAAATACCATAGACAGAGGAGCCTGGTAGGCTACAGTCCATGGGGTCGCAGAGTCAGACACGACTGAGCAACTTCACTTCACTTCACCCATTCACTTGCTCTGATGAAGCAATCTGCCGTGTTATGACATATGTTAGGGAGAGACCCACGTGTCAAGGAACTAAAGAAGGTCTTGGCTAAGAGCTCTTGAGGAATTGAGGTCTCAGTCCAATAAGAAAATGGATCCTCCAACAACCAACTATTAAGCAAGCAAGGAAGTAAATCTTTCCCAAGAGAGCTTTGAAATGACTCCAGCTTTATGGGAAACTGAGTCAGAGATCCCAATTATTAGACCAGATGACATAATGAAGTCATTTCCAGTATATTTATTGTAAAAGATAAGACAAATGAGCATAAAACAAATTAAGAATAGAAAAGCAGACTTACAGTATGTAATTTTTTTTAATATAGAAAAAGATACTGTATAAAGGACAAAGACCATAAAAAAGTTGGACGATAAAGAAGGCTGAGGACTAAAGAGTTGATGCTTTCAAATTGTGGTGTTGGAGAAGACGCTTGAGAATCCCCTGAATGGCAAGGAGGTCAATCCAGTCAATCCTAAAGGAAATCAAGCCTGCATAGGAAGGATTGTTTCTGAAGCTGAAGCTTCAATACTTTGGTCACCTGATGCAAAAGAGTTGACTCATTGGAGAAGACCCTGATGCTGGGAAAGATTGAAGGCAAAAGGAGAAGGGGGTGGCAGAGGATGTGATGGTTAGACAGCATCACTGAATCAGCAGACACGAATTTGAGCAAACTCCAGGAGAGTGGAAAACAGAGGAGCCTGGTGTGCTACAATCCATGGGGTTGCAAAGTGTCAGACATGACTTTGTGACTGAATAACAAGTTAAATCTTTATAAGGAGTTCTTATAATAAGAATTCTGCTTCATAATTTCTCTGTAAAGTAAATACACAGATAAACTCTTAAAGATGAAGAACTGAAGGACAGGGACAGTTATGGATTTGTCCAAGGGTACACTGAAAGAGAATCGAAACAGATTCCTGAATATGGATGTTTCCGTTTTCCAGTTCAGTTCAGTTGCTCAGTCATGTCTGACTCTGCAACCTCATAGACTGCAGCATACCAGGCCTCCCTGTCCATCACCAACTCCTGGAGTTTACCAAAACTCATGTCCACTGAGTCGGTGATGCCATCCAACCATCTCATCCTCTGTCGTCCCCTTCTCCTCCTGCCCTCAGTCTTTCCCAGCATCAGAGTCTTTTCCAGGGACTCGGTCCTTTGCATCAGGTAGCCAAAGTATTGGAGTTTCAGCTTCAACATCAGTCCTTCCAATGAACATTCAGGACTGATCTCCTTTAGGATGGACTGGTTGGATCTCCTTGCAGTCCAAGGGACTCTCAAAAGTATTCTCCAACACCCTTCAAAAGCATCAATTCTTTGGCACTCAGCTTTCTTTATAGTCCAACTCACAACCATATATGACTACTTGAAAAACCATAGCCTTGACTAGATGGACCTTTGTTGGCAAAGTAACGTCTCTGCTTTTTAATATGCTGTCTAGGCTGGTGATAACTTTCCTTCCGAGGAGTAAGCATCTTTTAATTTCATGGCTGCAGTAACCATCTGCAGTGATTCTGGAGCCCCAAAAAATAATGTCTGCCACTGTTTTCCCATCTATTTTACATGAAGTGATGGGACCAGATGCCATGATCTTAGTCTTCTGAATGTTGAGTTCTTAGCCAACTTTTCACTTTCCTCTTTCACTTTCATCAAGAGGCTGTTTAGTTCTTCTTCGCTTTCTGCCATTAAAGGTGGTGTCATCTGCATATGTGAGGTTATTGATATTTCTCCTGGCAAACTTGATTCCAGCTTGTGCTTCATTCAGCCCAGCGTTTCTCATGACGTACTCTGCATATAAGTTAAATAAGCAGGGAGACAATACAGCCTTGACGTACTCCTTTTCCTATTTGGAACCAGTCTGTTGTTCTATGTCCAGTTCTAACTGTTGCTTCCTGACCTGCATACAGGTTTCTCAAGAGGCACGTCAGGTAGTTTGGTATTCCCATCGCTTGAAGTATTTTCCACAGTTTGTTGTGATCCACACAGTCTGAGGCTTTGGAGTAGTCAATAAAACAGATGTTTTTCTGGAACCCTCTTGCTTTTTCCATGATCCAACGGGTATTGGCAATTTGATCTCTGTTCCTCTGCCTTTTCTAAATCTAGCTGGAACATCTGGAAGTTTGCAGTTTGCGTACTGTTGAAGCCTGGCTTGGAAAATTTTGAGCATTACTTTACTAGCGTGTGAGATGAGTGCAATTGTGTGGTAGTTTGAGCATTCTTTTGCATTGCCTTTCTTTGGAACTGGAATGAAAACTGACCTTTTCCAGTCCTGTGGCCACTGCTGAGTTTTCCAAATTTGCTGGCATATTGAGTGCAGCACTTTCACAGCATCATCTTTCAGGATTTGAAATAGCTCAACTGGAATTCCATCAGCTCCACTAGCTTTGTTCATAGTGACACTTCCTAAGGCCCACTTGACTTCATATTCCAGGATGTCTGGCTCTAGGTGAGTGATCACACCATCGTGATTATGTGGATCATGAAGATCTTTTTTGTACAGTTCTTCTGTGTATTCTTGCCACCTCTTCTGCTTCTGTTAGGTCCCTACCATTTCTGTCCTTTATCGAGCCCATCTTTCCATGAAACATTCCCTTGGTATCTCTGATTTTCTTGAAGAGATCTTTAGTCTTTTCCATTCTATTGTTTTCCTCTATTTCTTCGCACTGATCATTGAAGAAGGCTTTCTTATCTCTCCTTGCTATTCTTTGGAACTCTGCATTCAAATGGGTATATCTTTCATTTTCTCCTTTGTTTTTTGCTTCTCTTCTTTTCACAGCTATTTGTAAGGCCTCCTCAGACAGCCATTTTGCTTTTTTGCATTTCTTTTTCTTGGGGATGTGCTTGATCCCTGTCTCCTGTACAATGTTATGAACCTCCATTCATAGTCATCCAGGCATTCTATCTATTAGATCTAGCCCCTTAAATCTATTTCCCACTTCCACTGTATAATTGTAAGGGATCTGATTTAGGTCATACCTGAACGGTCTAGCGGTTTTCCCTACTTTTTTCAATTTAAGTCTGAATTTGGCAATAAGGAGTTCATGATCTGTCTCATAGCCAGCTCCTGGTCTTGTTTTGGTGACTGTGTAGAGCTTCTCCATCTTTGGCTACAAAGAATATAATCAATCTGATTTCAGTGTTGACCATCTGGTGATGTCCATGTGTAGAGTCTTCTCTTGTGTTGTTGGAAGAGGGTGTTTGCTATGATCAGTGCATTTTCTTGGCAAAACTCTATTAGTCTTTGCCCTGCTTCATTCCAGATGTGTATAAGAGACAGNTGTGTAGAGCTTCTCCATCTTTGGCTACAAAGAATATAATCAATCTGATTTCAGTGTTGACCATCTGGTGATGTCCATGTGTAGAGTCTTCTTTTGTGTTGTTGGAAGAGGGTGTTTGCTATGATCAGTGGGTTCTCTTGGCAAAACTTTGTTAGCCTTTGCCCTGCTTCATTCTGTACTCCCAGGCCAAATCTGCCTGTTACTCAAGGTGTTTCTTGACTTCCTACTTTTGCATTCCAGTCCCCTATAATGAAAAGGATATCTTTTTTGCATGTTAGTTCTAAAAGGTCTTGTAGGTCTTCATAGAACTGTTCAGCTTCTTCAGCATTACTGGTCGGGGCACAGACTTGGATTACCGTGATATTGAATGGTTTACCTTGGAAACAAACAGAGATCATTCTGTCGTTTTTGAGATAGCATTCAAGTACTGCATTTTGGACTCTTTTGTTGACTATGATGGCTACTCCATTTCTTCTAAGTCTCTGTTTTACATGATATTAAATAAAAATATATTAAAAACAATAGATATGCTTCAGAATAAATGAGTATGTACTACTGAAGTGCTGAATTTATATTCATTCTGGAAGTTTCCAATAAAAAGCAGGAACTTTCTAATGTAATATAGTTTGAGTTAGCTGAAATGATTCCTGGATATGTTTGGGGCAGAAGAAACATGGGACACCAGATTTTTCCAGTGGAAAAGCTTCCTGAGTTGCCAAAACTATAAGGTCAAATTTCTTTGGCCTTCCTAATAACAATACCATGTTCTCTTTAAAGCACAGATGGACAGGGAAGAAGGGGAGTTCAAGAGAATCTCTTAAATATTTAAAGATAATTCATTCAGTATTTATCTAGGATCTCTTATATGTATAATATAAATATACATGATTAAATATAGTCTTTAAATACAGATGAGAGTAGAGCAGATAGATGCAGATATCATGATTCATTATGATTATTTATCTATTTTGTCTGCTCCAAAAAAGTGTTCTAGGTATTTTATGATAAAAGATATGTGTACAATAATGCTTTTAAAATGGAAATAGAAAAGACATTCTATTTCCATGATTCTATGATGATTCTCGAAGTATTCATGAATGTGACTATCAAGGAGACAAAAGTAACATCTAAAGAGACTTTAACCCTGTGTTCAGTTCAGTTCAGTAGCTCAGTTGTATCCGACTCTTTGCGACCCCATGAATCGCGGCATGCCAGGCCTCCCTGTTCATCACCATCTCCTGGAGTTCACTCAGACTCACGTCCATCAAGTCCGTGATGCCATCCAGCCATCTCATCCTTGGTCNAATGTGAAGAGCTGACTCACTGGAAAAGAGTCTGACGCTGGGAAAGAATGAGGGCAGGAGGAGAAGGGGCAACAGAGGATGAGATGGTCGGGTGGCATTACTGACTCAACAGACACGAGTTTGAGCAAACTCTGGGAGATAGTGAAGGACAGGGAAGCCTGGCATGCTGCAGTCCACAGTCACAAAGACTCAGACACAACTTAGTGACTGAAGAACAACACAAATACAAAGTTAGTTTTCCCAATATCATTTGTTGAGAAAACTGTCCTTTCCCCATTGTGTATTCTTAGCAACCTTGTCGAAGATCAGCTAATTGCATATGCACGAATCTATTTCTGGGCTCTCTTTTCTTCTCTTGGTCTATATGTCTGCCTTAATGCCCCTTCCATACAGTTTTAGTTACTATACCTTTGTACTGTACTTTGAAATTAGAAAGTATAATGTCTCCAGCTCTGTTTTTCTCAAGATTACCATTCTGGGTATTTGTGGTTCCACTGAATTTTAGAATTTTTTTTTAAATTTATGTTAAAAAACACCACTGGGATTTTGATGGGGACAGCATTGAATCTGCAGATCACTTTGAATAGTATGGAAATTTAATCAATACTGTGGCTCAGATCATGAACTCCTTATTGCCAAATTCAAACTTAAATTGAAGAAAGTGGGGAAAACCACTAGACCACTCAGATATGACCTAAATCAAATCCCTTATGATTATACACCAGAAGTGAGAAATAGATTTAAGGGACTAGATCTGATAGATAGAGTGCCTGATGAATTATGGAAGGAGGTTCATGACATTGTACAGGAGACAGGGATCAAGACCATCCCCAAGAAAAAGAAATGCAAAAAAAGCAAAATGGCTGTCTAGGGGGCCTTACAAATAGCTGTGAAAAGAAGGAAAATGAAAGGCAAAAGAGAAAAGGAAAGATATAAGCATCTGAATGCAGAGTTCCAAAGAACAGCAAAGAGAGATAAGAAAGCCTTCCTCAGCGATCAATGCAAATAAATTGAGGAAAACAATAGAATGGGAAAGACTAGAGATCTCTTCAAGAAAATTAGAGATAACAAGGGAACATTTCATGCAAAGGACAGAAATGGTAGGGACCTAACAGAAGCAGAAGATATTAAGAGGTGGCAAGAATACACAGAAAGTGAAATTTAAGTTGCTCAGTCGTGTCTGACTATTTGCAACCCCGTGGACCATAGCCTGCTAGGCTCCTCCGTCCATGGGCTTCTCCAGGCAAGAACACTGGAGTGAGTTGCCATTTCCTTCTCCAGGGGATCTTCCCAACCCAGGGACTGAACCGGAGTCTCCTGCATTGCAGGCAGACGCTTTATCCTCTGAGCCACCAGGGAAGCCCCTAAGAATACACAGAAGAACTGTACAAAAAAAATCTTCATGACCCAGATAGTCACGATGGTGTGATCACTCACCTAGAGCCAGACATCCTGGACTGTGAAGTCAAGTGGAACTTAGGGAGCATCACTATGAACAAAGCTAGTGGAGGTCATGGGATTCCAGTTGAGCGATTTCAAATTCTAAAAGATGATGCTGTGAAAGTGCTGCACTCAATATGCCAACAAATTTGGAAAACTCATGTTGCCATTTCCTTCTCCAATGCATGAAAGTGAAAAGTGAAAGTGAAGCCGCTCAGTTGTGTCCGACTCCTAGCGACCCCGTGGACTGCAGTCTACTAGGCTCCTCCGTCCATGGGATTTTCCAGGCAAGAGCACTGGAGTGGGGTGCCATTGCCTTCTCCACTTACATCCCTAAAACACATTATTTTCCAAGGCACACAGCCCATGGTTCAGAATTAAACATCAAAATTTAAATGGACTGTGCCTTCCATTAAAGTATATTAAAGCCAATATAAAACTGGTATCTTGATATCTGTGAAGAGTACCAAAAACTATATCACTTAACAGTTTGTTTTTTCTTCTGATTAATTTTGAAGTAAAACATAGAACAGACTCAAACTTAGCACTATAAAAATTAATCTCACTTACTTGCATTTCCTGAATGGGAAAGAATGGGATGGCCCAGTGGTGCGACCAATAGAAAAATGACTGAGAAAAGCTGATACCAACAGTTTAAAATCAGACTGGTATGGGACTGAATCACTGAATCCCTGTATGGAACTAGGCAAATCACTTAAGCTCTATGAGCTCTGGTCTACTCATCTGTGCTACAAAAGGAAAAACCACCCATCTTAGAGATATTGTAAGGATTAAATAAAATAATAGTATATATCAGAAAGGTGGGTAAAATAGTGCCTGAAATAAAGTTGGTGCTCAGTGGGAGTATGGGAAGATATGAATGGACCATCCTTAATATTGAACTTTAACCAACCAAACCAACAAGTTTTAACTACCCTATTACAACAAAACAGTGTGCCCCCATAGAGGCCCAATTATTCATCAAGTCACAATACTGAAGTTCTAACTAAAAGGCAAAAGGTTTTGAACATTATCTAAATAAAAAAGGAAAGTTACAACCAACCTAAATAGCATGTTAAAAAGCAGAGACATTACTTTGCCAACAAAGGTCCATCTAGTCAAGGCTATGGTTTTTCCAGTGGTCATGAATAGATGTGTGAGAGCTGGACTGTGAAGAAAGCTCAGCACCAAAGAATCGATGCTTTTGAACTGTGGTGTTGGAGAAGACTCTTGAGAGTCCCTTGGACTGCAAGGAGATTCAACTAGTCCATCCTAAAGGAGATCAGTCCTGGGTGTTCATTGAAGGACTGATGCTGAAGCTGAAACTCCAATACTTTGGCTACCTCATGCGAAGAGCTGAGTCATTGGAAAAGACCCTGATGCTGGGAGGGATTGGGGGCAGGAGAAGAAGGGGATGACAGAGGATAAGATGGCTGGATGGCATCACCAACTCGATGGACATGAATTTGGGTAAACTCTGGGAGTTGGTGATGGACAGGGAGGCCTGGCGTGCTGTGATTCATGGGGTCACAAAGAGTTGGACAAGACTGAGCAACTGAACTGAACTGAAACCAATGCTAGTAACTCAGCACCTTAAATCTATTTCTGCCTTCAGTCTCCACTAATTATAATCTCCATGAGTGAAGAGATAATCTTTTATTCACTACTGTACTATGTCCCTGGACTTCCTAGGTGGCGCTAGTGGTAAAGAACCTATTTGCCAATGCAGGAGACGCAAGATGTGTGGTTCGATCCCTGGGTCTGAAAGATCCCCTGGGGTAGGAAATGGCAGCCCACTCCAGTATTCTTGCCTGGAAAAGTCCATAGACAGAGGAGCCTGGCAGGCTACAGTTCACGGGCCTCAGAGTCAAGACACAACTGAGCTAATGAACACACACACACACACACACGTCCACAGACAGAGGAGAGTCAGACACAACTGAGCTAATGTGCACACACACGTCCATAGACAGAGCTAATGAACATACACACACACATGTCCACAGACAGAGGAGCCTGGCAGGCTACAGTTCACGGGCCTCAGAGGCAGACACAACTGAGCTAATGAACACACACACACACACACACACAGTCCCTAGCACAGTATCTACACACACACACACACACAATGTCCCTAGCACAGTTTCCATTATATTTGTTGTTGTCATTCAGTCACTAAATCAAATACAACTCTTCGCAACCCCATGGCCTGTAGCACACCAGGCTTCCCTGTTTTTCACTATACATAATAGGTATTTATTTATTTATTCTGTTATGCTTTTATACAAAGTTTTTTAATAATAAAACAAGTTTTAAAAAACACTAGGTGTGAAAAAATAACTGTAAAATGCAATTTGTTGCTGTTGTTTAGTTGCTAAGTCATATCCAACTCTTTGAAACCACATGGACTATAGTCCACCAAGCTCCTTTGTTCATGGGGTTTCCCAGGCAAGAATAGTGGAGTGGGCATCCATTTCCTTCTCCACATAAAAGGTATTTAATGAAGATGTGCTTATAAACAATGTTCTTTAGTCCTTTGTACCTTAATGAAATGGCAATACAAAACAACTTCTATTACAAGGATCTCTAAGAAATATTCTCACTCTTCTGTTCTTAGGGAACATTCTGTATTTATACTATTTGATGCTACTGCAAATTGTATTGCTTTTCAAATTTCAATTGCCAATTATACATTGCAAGTGTAAAGAAACACAATTGATGTCTTGCATAAATTCAACTTGTAGTCTAGCTAAACTTAAACTCTAGCCATTTTTTTAAAAAAAATCGTTACTCAGAACATTCTACATGCATAATCATGTCAGAGGATATACGTAGATGTATTAATATAACTGATTCACTTTGCTATACTTCTGAAACTAACACAACATTGAAAATCAACCATACTCCAATAGAAAATTTTTAAAAAAATCACTGTCAAAGATTTGTTAGTAAAAGCAAATTTCCATTTATAGCAAATATCACTATAAAAAGTTCTGTAAGGACAGCCCATAATAAAAGTTTTGTTCTAAATTTCTATTTCAGAAATAAAGAAAACTTTAAAGAACCAGATAAAATAAGGTATCTACAACAAATAATTCTATACAACAAATGGCCCTTCAGGTTTTATTCCAGAACATGTAACAATTAAAAAAAAAAGTTTCCTAATTGAGTGCTACCAACAGGCAAGACCTTTTAACTCTTGTTCCATTGTCTAGCATGATATATAGGTTCACCATACTTTCCCCTATATGAAATATTTTAAGTAATCCCTAGAAAAATCCTCTTTCAAAACAAGCCACCAAATAACAATACAGTATTTTTTTAAAAAAAAAAGGATTTTACATAACATCACCAACTATCTCTACATTAAACTTTTTAACTTTCTAATTCATATGGAGACCTCCTGTTTTTTTCTCCAGGACATACAGAATTGTGACTTTCAATAATATGTATACTATAATTGCAAATTAACTCCATTATCCCATAATATGAAAGCTCTAAGGAATCTGTTATGGTGAGCATTTACTTGTAACAAAACTTGTGGCAGAACTTAATACTGGTCCTCAACAAAATCTCTTGACTATGTACTGTTGACACACAGAACTCAAAAGACCCTTGGAAGCTATCTGATATAGAGTAGAGATCTGTTTCTTAGTTAACTCCCAAAGAAAATAATGGGGGTCCTGAACTATTGTTCATCTATACAGCCTATTTAAAATGTCAAATTGACTGGACTTTAGTTACAATTTCATCAACTCAGTATAGATGAAAAGATTAATTCTATGTAGTAAAACTGCCTCATACTATTCTAAAACTCTAATTAACAAAATTGGGGAAATAAGGTATTGCTTAATAAATTCAGTTTAATAGAAAACAGGCTTTTTAAAACATGGCCTCCCAGGGAGTGAAACGAAGAATAATAAAAGATTGGGAACTGGATTTAGACCATTCTCCTGCACAGTAACTTTCCATACAACATCTCTAATGATTACTTACATGCTTCTACTCAAATATCTCCATAAAAGAGAAATATCATACAAAGCAACGTGTTCTAATTTGAAACAACTAACTGCCAGATAATGCTTTTTAACCCTATTCTGAATCACTGAACTTTTTAAGAATGCAGCAAAAAATGTGGACCTGTCTTCTGGGGAAAAGACACAGCCATAAACACATAAAAACAAATTTTTACCTATTATTTTACAAGGTTCAAGAACCCAGCATCTGTCCACATACTCCTTTAAATAACTCCCTTAACATACTTAACTACGGGGAACAAATGTTTTCATTCATTGATGGAGGAATATAGTTATATTCCTATTCTCTATGGAGAGGACTGTGGCTACAACTACAAACATTACTCATGTTCATATCCTTTGACCCAGTAATTCTACTTCTAGGGACTTATCCAGTAAACGTGTGTGAAATGACATTCTGTACAGGGCTATTCACTGAAGCATTGCTTATGTCAGTAAAACACTTTTTCATCTAAGTGTCCATAGACAAGAAAAGGATTAAATTATGGTTCAGCTGTACAATGGAGTATTAAACAGCCTTGAAAAAAGAGAAGGAAGTTCTATATGTACTAAATTTCTAAAATACTTTAAACACAAAAAGGAAAATACATGATAATATATATAACGCACTCTTTGTATTTTTTTTAAAAGAGGGGGTGAATATACATACATATTTGCACATGCACACACATGGATAATATATCATCGTGTATGATATATACACACACATAAATAAAATACAATAAACTGCTAACAGTTGTCTCAAGGGAAGAAAACCAAATGGATATAGGAAAAGCACAGCAGGGACTTCCCTGGGGGTCCAGTGGTTAAGACTCCACGCTTCCACTGCAGGGGGCACAGGTTCCATCCCTGGTCGGGGAACTAAGATCACCCATGCTGTAGGGTGTGATCAGAAAAAAAAGGAAAAGGGTAGCAGAGATGTTTCACTGTGTATCTTTAAAATAGTTTGAATATTGTACTATGTAAATATATCATCTAATCAAAATTAACTCTTAAAAACCAACTCTGCCTTGGATCCTAAGCGGTTTTGCTAAGTTTTAAAACCGAGCTATTCTATCAGTGCTACTTATTCATAATATTTTATCAGAATTTTTCTGAGCTGTTTAGCTACAGTGATCTTACTGCAAAACAAAAACTTTCATCCTTCCACACACAATCTGACCCCTGAGCAAATTATTTACTAAGCTCTCTTCTTTTAAGCTCATAACACCTTTATATCACCATATTGTTTTTAATGGAGGGAGTGAATACACATACATACTTATGCCCTTTCTTTTAGGCTCATAACACCTTCACGTCTCTATATCCACCATTAGCTGTGTGCCATAGACATATGGGTCCATTCCTGCCTTATTATATAAGTGTCCCAAGTGTATGCAGTACATCTGGTTGATTTTTTTTTTTAATCCTCTGTAACATTTATGCACAGTACAGACTTACTAAGAGTCAGCTGAACTCAAAACAAACAAACAAACAAACAATAAATAAAGAGTTAGCAAAACTCAACTGCTGAAAAATGGGGGCACTAAAATTTCAATATAGCTATTATTTCCCTTTCCCTTCACCTCATCCAGATTATTACACAGCAGATCAAACAGAAGAAGTTGATGGAATACTTTGTGCCTTGATTTGATAATGGAACCTGGACAAGTGAGTTTTGGTTTAATGCTAGTGGTTTCTGCCAAATTTGGACATTAAATCTGCCTGCTAAAGTTAATTAATATAACAAAACATCCTGAACTAGAGGCATCATGTCCTTAGATTAGCTGGGCTTTCAGATTATATTTTAATTTCACAATTACTCCTTAGTATACCTCTGGGACAGACAAAACAGGAATTAAATCAACACCAACTCTGGCAACAGTCTATGTGATGAAAGTCATATGTTTACTTTTTTTTAAGAGAATTTAAATAAATTTTATTTTACTTATATATCTTATTTTTAATTAATTTAAATTTAAAATGAATAAAAATCTCTTATAAATGAACATTATATGTCACAGTAATATTTACATTGTTTTGACCACTAAACCAAAAAGGGAACCATTTCCTGGAAGTAATGCTTATTTCAAATACATCAGGTGATGTATCAGGCTCCATTTCCCCCTCTCTGGTGACATGAATCCTGTCAGGTGTTCTGTCCCTCTACAACATTCTGGGCTGTTGGCTCCCTAGGCCTTGTCCTGAAAATTTTCTTGACTTTTCTCCTTTGTTGGATTATCTGCGTCCTTAATATGGTGCCTTTCTCTTTTATGATTTTCTGTCTGGTGTTTATGGACTGTATCTTCTAGAAGCTTCTTGAGAAAGGACGCATGAAGGGAAATAGTTGATACTATGTATCAGCCTGGGTCTAGTCAGGAGATTGAAACCACATCTGAGGTACTCCCTTCCCAAAGGCTGAGATTCAGACATATTGGAGAGACTATGGCTTGGCTGCTGGTGGCAGAGAAGTTTACTGGGTGCCCTAGGCTGCAGTTGGTGTCCGTTGGTATGCTGAGAAAGCTTGCTGAAGAGCAAATGATAGTGGGCCTTCTGTGTGCTCCTGGAAGCTTTGTCATCAACTGAACACAATACAAACTGGGAACAAGAGAAGCCCCTTCATTTGCTACCTTGCAATATCTTTCCAAGTCATGTCTGACTCTGTGACCCCATGGACTGTAGCCTGCCAGACTCCTCTGTCTGTAGGATTTTTCAGGCAATAATAATGGAGTGGGTTCCCATTTCCTTCTCCATGAAAGTCACATATTTACTCTTTATAAAAGCAAAGTTATCAGTCACACAGGTCACAACTACTAGAACAGATACCATCACCTTGTTATCTTTATATAAGCAACATTAACAGTCTTCATCAGACAAGACTGGTTAAAATGGGCTTCCCAGGTGGCTCAGTGGTAAAGAATCCATCTGCCAGTGCAGTAGCTGCACAAGACATAGGTTCGATCCTTGGGTTGGGAAGATTCCCTGGAAGAGGAAATGGCAACTCACTCCAGTATTTTTGCTGGGATAATCCCATGGACAGAGGAGTCTGATGGGCTATGTCCATGGTGTTGCAAAGAGTCAGACATGACTGAGTGACTGAGCATGCACACGCTATTAAATTCTAAAACAGCAGGTAGTTGGTGGCTAAGACTCTGTGCTCCCAACACAGAGGGCCTGGCTTCGATATCTGGTCAGGGAGCTATATCCCACATGCCACATCTAAAAGTTCACATGCCGCAACTAAGATCCGGTGCAGGCTTATAAATATATATTTAAATAAAGTTATCTATTTTTTGAAAATTTGAGTACAGCAAATCTGGACAGCCGCTTGCTGTTATCATTTTAAAATTAAACTATGGTTTGGTTAAATTAAAAAGCTAACCTATGTAACTCACCAAGTTACTTAGTTCTTCAACTTCCTGGGCCAATAATACTATTTGCAAAAAATAACTGCAATTTGAGTATTATTACCAGTCCCTCTGTAGAAGCTAACAAAATGTTTAAAACTTCTAAGGCTTTTGCTAAGGGTGGACTAAAAGAAAAACAATCACAATTTTCTGACTGTACTTTGTCAACAATATAGGATGAGAGGAGGTCAAGCTTCAACAAAGAGTTTAATTAAGATCCAAGCATTCCTCTTCTATACATACACTCAAAATAACTGAAAGCATGAACTCAAACGGTATTTGTACACCCATGTTCACAGCAGCATTATTCACAGTAGCCAAAACGCAGAAGTAACGAAAGTGACTAATGACAGATACACGGATGAATAAAATACGGAACGCGTACTATTACTCAGCCTTAAAAAGGAAGGAAACTCTGATGCTGCAACATGGATGAATCTTGAGGAATATTATGGTAAATGAACTAAGCCAGTTACAAAAAAAAAGACAAATATTGTTATGAGTCCACTTATATGACATTTCTAGAGCAGTCAAATTCAGTAAACAGAAAGTAGAATGATTGTTGCCAGGGACTAAGGGGAGATATAAATGTAGAGTTATTGTTTAATGAGTATAGTTTCATTTTTGCAAGATGAATAAGTTCTTGAGAGGGATCATCATGATGGTTGCAAAACAAAGTCAAAGTATTATACACTCAAAAATGGTTAGAATAGTAAATTTTTTTATGTATATATTTACTACTCCCTTCAGGATCACAGCCTTGTCATGGCAAAGGGGCTTGCACGGTCAAACAAGAGATGGCAAGGGTGAATGTCGACATTCTGGGAATCAGCGAACTAAAATGGACTGGAATGGGTGAATTTAACTCAGATGACCATTATATCTACTACTGCGGGCAGGAATCCCTCAGAAGAAATGGAGTAGCCATCATGGTAAACAAAAGAGTCCGAAATGCAGTACTTGGATGCAATCTCAAAAACGACAGAATGATCTCTGTTCGTTTCCAAGGCAAACCATTCAATATCACAGTTATCCAAGTCTATGCCCCAACCAGTAACGCTGAAGAAGCTGAAGTTGAACGGTTTTATGAAGACCTACAAGACCTTGTAGAACTAACACCCAAAAAAGATGTCCTTTTCATTCTAGGGGACTGGAATGCTAAAGTAGGAAGTCAAGAAACACCTGGAGTAACAGGCAAATTTGGCCTTGGAATGCGGAATGAAGCAGGGCAAAGACTAATAGAGTTTTGCCAAGAAAATGCATTGGTCATCGCAAACACCCTCTTCCAGCAACACAAGAGAAAACTCTACACATGGACATCACCAGATGGTCAACACCGAAATCAGACTGATTATATTCTTTGCAGCCAAAGATGGAGAAGCTATATACAGTCAACAAAAACAAGACCAGGAGCTGACTGTGGCTCAGATCATGAACTCCTTATTTCCAAATTCAGACTTAAATTGAAGAAAGTAGGGAAAACCGCTAGACCATTCAGGTATGACCTAAATCAAATCCCTTATGATTATACAGTGGAAGTGAGAAATAGATTTAAGGGCCTAGATCTGATAGACAGAGTTCCTGATGAACTATGGAATGAGGTTCGTGACATTGTACAGGAGACAGGGATCAAGACCATCCCCATGGAAAAGAAATGCAAAAAAGCAAAATGGCTGTCTGGNAAAAAGATGTCCTTTTCATTATAGGGGACTGGAATGCAAAAGTAGGAAGTCAAGAAACACCTGGAGTAACAGGCAAATTTGGAATGCGGAATGAAGCAGGGCAAAGACTAATAGAGTTTTGCCAAGAAAATGCACTGGTCATAGCAAACACCCTCTTCCAACAACACAAGAGACGACTCTACACATGGACATCACCAGATGGTCAACACCAAAGTCAGATTGATTATATTCTTTGCAGCCAAAGATGGAGAAGCTCTATACAGTCAACAAAAACAAGACCAGGAGCTGACTGTGGCTCAGATCATGAACTCCTTATTACCAAATTCAGACTTAAATTGAAGAAAGTAGGGAAAACCACTAGACCATTCAGGTATGACCTAAATCAAATCCCTTATGATTATACAGTGGAAGTGAGAAATAGATTTAAGGGCCTAGATCTGATAGATAGAGTGCCTGATGAACTATGGAATGAGGTTCATGACATTGTACAGGAGACAGGGATCAAGACCATCCCCATGGAAAAGAAATGCAAAAAAGCAAAATGGCTGTCTGGGGAGGCCTTACAAATAGCTGTGAAAAGAAGAGAAGCAAAAAACAAAGGAGAAAATGAAAGATATACCCATTTGAATGCAGAGTTCCAAAGAATATCAAGAAGAGATAAGAAAGCCTTCTTCAGCGATCAATGCAAAGAAATAGAGGGAAACAACAGAATGGGAAAGACTAGAGATCTCTTCAAGAAAATTAGAGATACCAAGGGAACATTTCATGCAAAGATGGGCTCGATAAAGGACAGAAATGGTATGAACCCTGTGTTAATGGGATGAAATTAGGCAAAGGAAAATGCAGGGTAAACAGAATTCTTTTCTGAGTTTTCCTAAATTTCTACTTGTGAACTAAATTCCCTGGAGAAGATGGTGCACAGTCATGTGAAAAACTGATCTTTTTATACTATTCTACAGAGAATACACCTGCAGAAAGAAGAAAGACATGAACAATATTATTCTACAGAATTTTCCACCTTTAAATTTATCCACCGCTTAATTGCATTTTGAAAAAGTATGCAAAGAATATGTGAAAACATTCTCAAAATTTTAAAGAAAGATATCAAGTAAAAGTTGAAATTCTCCCTTTTCTCCCATCTTCAAGATGAAAGAGTAATTTTAATTTTTAACATAGATAAATATGTACAATATAGACAGATTTTTAGTTGTAGATAGGATTTTACTGTGAGTATTGTTTGGTGACTTATCTTTTTAAACTTGGTATGTCTGGGAGATCTTTTCATGCCAATATGTATATGACTGCCTCAGCCTTTTCAAGGGATGTATAATATCCCAACTAGAAATGGTTCATCATTTAACCATTTTTCTTCTAATGGATATTTGTTCTAATTCCTCACCCTTGGATAAAATACTTTAATGAATATTTTATACTCATATTCTTGGAATCATGACTAACTCTTTTGAATAGACCCTTAGCAGCAAAATTACTAGAGATCAAGTAGAAAGTGTAATTTAAAATAATGATAATTATTTCCAAAATTGTCCTCAAATATGCTGCACTAATTCACACTGGAACTTACAGCTTCAAAATAGTGTCAGTTTCTTCACTCCTTGGTTAAGTGAAAACAGTCACTAGGTGAGATACTTCACTAGAACTTCTGCTCTGTTTAAATACTGGCTCAAAAAACATACACACATAAACATTAAGAAATATATATGTAGTGCTTACTGTACGCTTGATATTCTTCTACATAGTTTAAATATATTAATTCATTTAATGCTCACAGCAACCCCATAAGGGATAACTGAAATTAGTCTCCCCAAATAGCATTTTCACAGAAAGGACATTCTGATGGTTTTCCCTTTAAGGAACTCTGCAATCTGTTAGTTATATCTAAACACCCCCACCTAAGGTGAGTTAAGCAAGTTGCCACTTGTCCTCTAACCCCAAAGCTGTTAATTTTCCAAGTAAGCAAGTCTGATCAGTTTGAGCTACAGAATCTCATCATAAGAATCTACTTGGACAGCCACACGGACTAAGAGGAGCTGAAGTAAAATCTTTAAAACTTATCACCATTAAGTAAATCTCTCAAGGTCATATATAATCCCATTCTGACTTATTGCCAAGGAAGTCAGGCACAAAAAAATCAGGCTATATTTCTGGCTCTGTACTTTGTAAAAAATTTATATACTCTTGAAAAAGCTAATCAATGAATATAGTAAAGCTGCAGGATATAAAATCAACACACAGAAATCCCTTGCATTCCTATACACTAATAATGAGAAAGTAGAAAACGAAATTAAGGAAACAATTCCATTCACCATTGCAACGAAAAGAATAAAATACTTAGGAATATATCTACCTAAAGAAACTAAAGACTTATATATAGAAAACTATAAAACACTGATGAAAGAAATCAAAGAGGACACTAATAGATGGAGAAATATACCATGTTCATGGATTGGAAGAATCAATATAGTGAAAATGAATATATTACCCAAAGCAATCTACAGATTCAATGCAATCCCTATCAAGCTACCAGCGGTATTTTTCACAGAACTAGAACAAATAATTTCAAGATTTGTATGGAAATACAAAAAACCTCGAATAGCCAAAGCAATTTTGAGAAAGAAGAATGGAACTGGAGGAATCAACTTACCTGACTTCAGGCTCTACTACAAAGCCACAGTCATCAAGACAGTGTGGTACTGGCACAAAGACAGAAATATAGATCAATGGAACAAAATAGAAAGCCCAGAGATAAATCCACACACATATGGACACCTTATCTTTGACAAAGGAGGCAAGAATATACAATGGAGTAAAGACAATCTCTTTAACAAGTGGTGCTGGGAAAACTGGTCAACCACTTGTAAAAGAATGAAACTAGATCACTTTCTAACACCACACACAAAAATAAACTCAAAATGGATTAAAGATCTAAATGTAAGACCAGAAACTATAAAACTCCTAGAGGAGAACATAGGCAAAACACTCTCCGACATAAATCACAGCAGGATCCTCAATGATCCGCCTCCCAGAATACTGGAAATAAAAGCAAATATAAACAAATGGGATCTAATTAAAATTAAAAGCTTCTGCACAACAAAGGAAACTATAAGCAAGGTGAAAAGACAACCCTCTGAATGGGAGAAAATAATAGCAAATGAAGCAACTGACAAACAACTAATCTCAAAAATATACAAGCAACTTATACAGCTCAATTCCAGAAAAATAAACGACCCAATCAAAAAATGGGCCAAAGAACTAAATAGACATTTCTCCAAAGAAGACATACGGATGGCTAACAAACACATGAAAAGATGCTCAACGTCACTCATTATCAGAGAAATGCAAATCAAGACCACAATGAGATACCACTTCACACCAGTCAGAATGGCTGCGATCCAAAAGTCTGCAAGCAATAAATGCTGGAGAGGGTGTGGAGAAAAGGGAACCCTCTTACACTGTTGGTGGGAATGCAAACTAGTACAGCCACTATGGAGAACAGTGTGGAGATTCCTTAAGAAATTGCAAATAGAACTGCCTTATGACCCAGCAATCCCACTGCTGGGCATACACACCGAGGAAACCAGAATAGAAAGAGACACATGTACCCCAATGTTCATCGCAGCACTGTTTATAATAGCCAGGACATGGAAACAACCTAGATGTCCATCAGCAGATGAATGGATAAGAAAGCTGTGGTACATATACACAATGGAGTATTACTCAGCCATTAAAAAGAATACATTTGAATCAGTTCTAATAAGATGGATGAAACTGGAACCGATTATACAGAGTGAAGTAAGCCAGAAAGAAAAACACCAATACAGTATACTAACACATATATATGGAATTTAGAAAGATGGTAATGATAACCCTGTATGTGAGACAGCAGAAGAGACACAGATGTATAGAATGGACTTTTGGACTCTGAGGGAGGATAGGGTGGGATGATTTGGGAGAATGGCATTGAAACATGATACTATCATGTAAGAAACAAATCACCAGGCTATGTTCGATACAGGATACAGGATGCTTGGGGCTGGTGCATGGGGATGATCCAGAGAGATGATATGGGGTGGGAGGTGGGAGGGGGGTTCAGGATTGGGAACTCATGTAAACCCGTGGTGGATTCATGTCAATGTATGGCAAAACCAATACAGTATTGTAAAGTAAAATAAAGTAAAAATAAAAAATTTTAAAAAATATATATAATATTATGATAATTATACTATGAGCTACTTTCTATCTTAACAATATATTGTGGCCAATTTGAATGTAAATAAAAGTAGATATTTAAAAATCATTTTTAGCAAGTGTATCACATTCTGTGGTTTGAATTTACCATTTTAAAAAAGCATAGCAATTGTACTAGGCACTGTTCTAAGTGCTTTATAAATATCAACTCAATCTTCATTACATCTGAGGTATGTATCATACCATATGGTATATATGTATCATAATTTATTTAATCAGATTAAAGAAATCAAATTTTGATTCAATAATTTAATCCAAACTTGGATTAAATAAATCAAAATGGTGCCAAATGTTTGCCATTACAAACAATACTGTGACAAACTTCCTGGAAAATACAACTTTGTGCAGTTGTGTGATTACTTCTTTAGCCTAAATTAAATCGGTGCCTTCTCAATGGACTGAGATTAGTGGCAAAGAGAAGAGGCAATAGAGATATGAAATCAGAAAAGCACAAAGTGTGCTTAGGAAACCATAACTGCAGAAAAGGGAAAAAATAAACAGTTAATGAACATTAACGATTTACCAGACACTATACTAGATGCTTTAACATATACTGACATGTTTAATCCTCACAAGAACTATTTGCAGTAAGGTGCAATCCCTTTGTTATAATGAGGAAACTGAAAAACAAACAGGTTAGCTACTTGAGAAGTTTACACAGCCAGTAAGTAGTTGAGGTTCTGCAACTATCAACTAAATTATTTTAAACAAGTTGCTTAATCTTTGTGGTCACATTTTAACTCAACTGTAAAATGTGACTCAAAAGCGTAACATAAATTAACATAATGTGTGTAAATTATAAACTAAATACAAGAAATAATTCAACATTTTAAATAATTTAAGAAAGACTGAGCCCAAAATGGTATTTATAGTCAAACATTCTGTAAGATGTATGCCTTTATAAACCTTCACTTTACTCCATATTAAGAGAGGGATATCAATTGGACTACATGCAACAAAAAGACTGGTAAATGATGATCTGTTGGGTGGGAGAACACCTCAAAGTCATCCACGCAATCTTCTATCAGGGAAGAATTCTTCATACAGCATTCTCAAAAGTGGCCATCTGGCATCTGCATTTTTACAGTAAGGGCTCCTTGTTCAATGATGGGAATGTTAACAATGTCCTATTAGCCCTTCCTCAGCTTCCCACTAAAATTCTCATGAAACTACAGCAAGTGATGACAAGATTCAACCTGATTGAAAACTAAGAAACTAACTTGTCAGGATTCAGGAAGAATTCATATCATTCAAAGCATAGATAAGGGTGTAAAAGCATGGACAGGACATTTTAGGACTATGATTCCCTGTGAAGGGGGTTAGAATATGCTACTCTAAAATATACCACTTTAGTATTATTTAGGATTGTTTTGAGCTGAAGGCAAAAGAGAAACAATTTATACAGAACACTCTGCTCTTCCACCTTTGGCCCAAGAACAGGGCATAAATTTTCTTTTGTAAAGACTACATAAATTTCCATTTGTAAACACTCTTATGCTCAGAAGACAGATATGGCACCAGATGAGTCTTCTGTATCATACATTTCCCAGTCACTTCCCCAAATTCACCACCCCTAGGATCCCAAATCCCCTTTCCTTTATCTATTCACTTCTCCACAATTTATCACCCTTTGTTAAAATGGTATATATAATACAATGAATCTAGCTCCTTCTTTGGGTTTCCAATTCTTTTCTGTGAAGCCCCCATGTATATAAAAATGCTGTGTGACTCAAGGAGCTCCAACCAGTGCTCTGTGACAACCTACAGGGGTGGGATGGTGTGGGAGGTGGGAGGGAGGGCTGTGAGGGAGCGGACATACATATACCTATGGCTGATTCATGTTGATGTATGGCAGCAACCAACACAATAGTGTAAAGCAACTATCCTCCAGTTAAAAATAAATTTAAAAAGAATCAATATATTAAAAGAAAAAACAAACAACAAAAATATATTAAAATGTATATGTCTGTTCTCTTGTTAGTTTATCCTCCATCAGTTTAATTTATAGGCCCCAAAATAGAACCTCAGGGTATAGAATTAAAGTACTTCCTCTTCTACACAGGGAATAAAACATAGTTTGAGACTGAAATAGTAAAGGGATATAGCTTCATCTCTCAGTGAAAAGTTGTCAACAAGAAGGAGATGAGCCTGGAAAATCCATAAGAGTAGTGTATCCTGTAGGCTACTGATTCCTGCTCTTTCCCCAATTTTTACGGCTAAAGGAAAACTGCAGATTGTGATCCCATATAAAGATAAACAAACAATTAATCAAATGGGAATAGATAATGCTTCCATCAATCACCCCTCTAACTTGAGATTATATGTATTCTAATAGCATTAATGTAGAATGGTGCTTTTTAAACTTTAATATGTGTATCAGTCACCTGAGTTATCTTGTTTAAAGGCAGATTCTGATTTAGTAAGTCCACAGTAGGGTATGAGATTCTACATTTCTAATAATTCCTGGATGAGAGGTGTAAAGACCCCACATCAGTAATTACATGACAACCTTTCCACAAGCAAGTGATAGATCCAAATAGACCTCTCTTTTCAGAGTCAGGTACATAATTTTAAGGAAAAGGAAGTAAAGACTCATGGAAGATAAGGAAAGGAGTTTATAATAAAACAGTAAACTATAGAAATAAACAAGCATGGACAAAAATTTTAATATTTTCAATAGTCTTCAAGGAATGATAAATTCTCTGGGGGAAAGAGTTGAAAGATAAAAATACTGAACAAAACAGTGTTAGTTTCATGGAACTTTAAAATGAGGTAGATGTCACAAGAGATGATAAAGAATTAAAAATGCAAGTAAAACTACAATCTGTCCTACAAAGTGAAAATTTAAAAACCCAACAGGTTTAATCCTTTGATTGGGGATGCTTCCTCTGAAAACAGAGGAAAGGACAGAAAGAGGAACATAATAGTGAATATAAAGTTTTTTATGACATATAGATTATTCATATCTATGAGGAAGAAAAGAACGTAGGAAATAAATTAATACAACAACAAAAAATTGAGCAGTGCAAAGACTGAAGCATACAGATTGGAAAGATTCACCATATAACTAGAAAACTTAAGGAAAAGAGATCATATATCCTGGGGAATTTGTTAAACTTCAATGATAAGGAAACAAGTTTACAAATATATGGTAAATTATTAGTAACAAAAGGTTAAGAGGTAAATTTTTCAAAACAAAAATCAAGCTGATCACAAAGCAATGTCCAAGAGGATAAAAAGGATATGACCTGAGAAATTTATATTCTTCAGGTTGTTACTGCCATGTGACACTAAAAAAAATTAGAGAGATTTTCAAGTGTATAAAGACTTACAAAATCTACTTCAAATCACTCCTGAAAACATTCCCCAAAGACACTCACTAGCCTATGAAGAATTCTGGAGAAATTATGTTGTCAATGTGTTCCGTGTCCTGGTAGTGAACAAAGAAATCAGCCAAACATGCTAAATCTAAAAATTGTTATAATAAATATAAGACAGGACACGAATGCCGATACTGTTCCCCGTGAGGATTTCCTTCCCCAAGTCAGGCGAGGTGTGCCCTTTGAGCACTGTGATTTTCTTTTCAGCGTTTGTCATACTTTACTGTCGTCTCCTGTTCAACCTTCCAGTTCCCTCACTAAGCTGCTGTCGCTTACCTAACCTTCCTCTTCTCCTTACTCCTTACTGTTAACACAGACATAGATATATTTTATATATCAGTACACTCGATATGCGGGGAAGGCAATGGCACCCCACCCCAGTACTCTTGCCTGGAAAATCCAATGGACGGAGTAGCCTGGTGGGCTGCAGTCCATGGGGTTGCTAACAGTCGGACAGACTGAGCAACTTCACTTTCACTTTTCTCTTTCATGCATTGGAGAAGGAAATGGCAACCCACTCCAGTATTCTTGCCTGAAGAATCCCAGGGACGGGGGAGCCTGGTGGGCTGCCGTCTGTGAGGTCACACAGAGTCGGACATGACTGAAGTGACTTAGCAGCATACTCGATATGAGGGCTTCCCCGGTGGCTCTAATGGTAAGCAACCCACCCACCCGTGCAGGAGGTGTAAGAGGAGCAGGTTTGATCCCTGGGTTAGGAAGGTGAGGAAGATCCTCTGCAGAAGGATATGGCAACCCATTCCAGTATTCTTCCCTAGAAAATCCCATGGACGGAGCAGCCTGGAGGGCTATAGTCCATGGGGTAGCAAAGAGTCGAACATGACTGAGCAGGTATGCACTCAACTCAACAATACTGTATGTATACTACCATATGTATACTACTGCATTATATATACAAGTATCAATATGGCAGACGCAAGGTTAAAAGAAACAATTAAGAAAAATAATGCTTATTTGCTCTTATGGGAGTGGAGCATGAATGAATACATAATTTCTGTCTCATACATGAATAAGAAAACAAAATTAAGTATGGGAAACTAAAAACCAGTAGAAATAAAAGTGTAACATAAATCTTCTGTTTACCAGCAAAAATTAAAAAAAAAAAAAAAAAAAAAAAACCACACAATGAAAACAAAGTAGGCCAAAGAGGAAAAGAGGGGAAAAAAAAAAAA